>JARHVA010000435.1:3907500-4462500 GCA_037957365.1 Torreya grandis
TCTAAAAATATGGATACAAAGGCCAAGGATTAGGTAAACATGAGCAAGGAATAGTCCAACCTATTGCTCTGGAAAATAATAATAACTGGCAAGGCTTGTATTTTTCATAAAAAATCTAAAAGACATAAACATATCTCTCATAGTACAATTTATTTTACAAAGGCCATAATGAAATGTATGCATATTTCCATAATGAGCTCAAATTGGTCAACTATCATCTAATTGATGAGGATTCTTCTCTAAAAAATTTGACACTAGATGAGTTTTCTAAGGATGAAGCATTACTAGATTACTTATGGGCATATAAGGATATCCCTTCCTTATATCATAAGAATAGGTTTTCTCATACCACCTTTACTCATGCTTACTTTTATAAGAAATATGAAATCAATTTCCAACATGATGCAACAAATGGTATTCCTACCACACCATTCATTGTAGATAAATCTACTTTTTTAAATGAATAAACAATCAAGTATAACTTTGGAGTAGATAAGGACCCTATGTCATTTTTACTTGTTGCCATGATGCAGGATGATGAAGTAAAAATGTATTGACATGTCCTCCATGATTTTATTTAAATTTTTTCTTGGGCTTAGCTAAATATGTCTAGTATTAATCCATCATTGGAAATGAATAACATATTATTATACCCAGATATAAAACTAGTAAAATAAAAAATTCAAAAAATGCATCCTAAAATGGCATTATTGGTAAAAAAATGAAATTTAAAATCTCTTAGACACTAAATTTATAAGAGCCATTGAACATTCTTACTGGGTATCCAACATTGTACAAGTTAAAAAACCTAGTGGTGACATTTAGTGTTGCATCAATTAACTAACATCGACATGATTTTAGATTCTACAACTGGATATGAGACATTTTCATTTATGGATGGATTTACAAGATATAACCAAATCAAAATTAACCTTGCAAATCAAGAAAATACTATAATTATTACTCCTTAGGGTATGTTTTGTTATACATTCATGCCTTTTGGATTAAAAAACATATGAGCCACATATCAAAGGGACATGACTCATATATTTCATGATTTTATACACAAAACTACTGAGGATTATGTTGATCATTTACTTGAAATATCCAAGCATCATCAAGACCATGATATTGATTTATGATGAATATTTGAGTGCTTGTGCAAATTTAATGTTTGATTAAATCCAAAAAATTATGTTTTGGGGGTATATTTGGGAAAACTCCTAGGATACATTATATATTAGAGAGTCATTGAGGTTGATCCAATAAAGGTAAAATCTATAGTATAAATGCCACCACCAGCCAATCTAAAGTAGTTATGATGTTTTTCAAGGCCAAAATCAAGCTATTTAGCATTTCATTATTGATTTGGCTGATAAAACAATCCCTTTTACCTATTTGTTAAAAAATGATACAAAATTAGTATGGGATGATGTATGTCATCAAAGTTTTTATAAAAGAAAAGCATATTTATCAAATCCACAAATACTTATTCCTCGTACCATAGATAGACCATTACTTCTTTACATATCAACCACTCATGAGGCCCTAAGGGCCCTAATAATATAATTTTATGATAATCACAAAGAGTGTACAATCTACTATATCAGTTGTCAGTTATTTAATTATGAATGCAAATATATAGTAATGGAAAAACTATGTCTATCCTTGGTTTTCTCTATTCAAAAATTGTGACACTATTTGATCAATAATTAGATTCACATTATAATAAAATAAGATCCATTAATATTACCTATGAATAAAACACACCTAACTGGCTACATAGAAAAATGGGTGATGCAACTTATAGATTTTTATCTAAAATTTACAGCCCAAAATTTAATAAAAGGATAAATCATAGCCAACCAATTGGCGACAACTCATTTACCAAATAATTTTTTGCTCACCAAATCTTTTTGGGATAAATTCGAAATAGATAATATATCTACCAATGCATGGATAATGTTATTTGATTTATTAAAATGTAAAATATGGGTGGGTTTTGGTATTTTATTTTGTACCCATAAGTGTGAATACATGTATTTCTCTTACAAATTAAATTTTTCTTACACTAATAATATAGTTGAATATGAGGCCTTGATCATTAGATTATCCATAGCCCATAAGCTTGTTATAAGAGACATCTAAATTTTTGGAAATTCTTATTTGGTTGTTAATCTAGTTACCAATCATTACCAAACCAAAGAAGAACATATTCTACCATATAAATAAATGGTAGATAAACTCATAGAGACATTTGACACATTTTCTATCGACAATATTCCTTGTAAAGATAATCTCCGTGTAGACTCTATAGCAAGCATGACATCCTTGATGAATTTTTATGATGATGATATAAACTTTAAAATATGATAACTATAAAATACTTCCATTTATTTTGATCAAATGAATGCCTTGGTCATTCTTGTCATTACTCGTAGTACTACAAACACAAAAATGGTACACTGATATTTACAATTTTATTTATCGATCCTATATACCATGCCATTTTATTTAAAATAATAAATTAAAATTACAATGTGAAGCATTTCATTATGTTATTATTTGGAATAATTTTTTCAAACAAGGTTTTGATGGCCAATTGCTCTAATGCTTAAATAAAGATGAGGCCCACATTGCACTCTTGGAAATTCATGATAGTGAGTGTGGTGGGAATTTTAATAAATGTTCCATGTCTCAAAAACTATTATTCCAAGGATATTATTGGCATACAATGGAATAATATTACATTGAATATGCAAAACTATGTTTACAATGACAAAAATATAGCAATTTAAATCATGTATTGTCACATGAGTTATAGTCGATTATTTCACCATGGCATTTTTCCCTATGGGGATTTGACTTAAAAGGAAGGGTAAATAAAATATCTACTGGTGGACATAAATTTATCATTATCATTATAGAATATTTTACAAAATGGGTGGAAGCAATTCCACTTGAGTTTACCATAGGGGATGACATATGCATGTTTCTGATCACAAATATTATTTCCCATTTTGGCATACCTTCAACCACTATTTTTGATAATGGAACATCATTTTAAAAAATGGTAAAATGATTTTATATCAAACACAAGATTGAGCATACCTTTTCTACACCTTATTATCCATAGGGTAATGGCCAATTAGAAGCAACCAATAATACAATTATCAAATACTTGGAAAAATAGTTGAATGTTATAGACTTGATTGGCACCAACATATGGTATATGATATATGGTCATATTGAACTAGTATACACACAGATACTCATGCCACACCTTAATCTTTAGTCTATTGTACAGATTCCATCTTATGAATTGAAATTGAGATACCTTCTTTGTGTGTTTATTTCAAAGACATCATCAAATATAATAAGTATCATGAAAAGAGATTACTTTAGTTAGATTAGTTGAGTGTTCAATGCACAAAAATTATCGATCACTTACATGTTTATCAAGATCATGTAAAATGAAAACATAAAAAAAAGATTCAACCACATGACTTTTATGTGCGTGACTTAGTACTAAAATAAAACAAAAACAATACCAATATATAAAAATACAAAAAGGAAATGTTCAAACCAAATTGGTTGGGACCATTTACAATTATAGAAAAGATATGAAAATGTGTATACCATCACGGTACACTTAAAGGAAAGTTTTTAAAAATCCCAATGAATATTATTCACTTGCATAAATATATTACATAATAAATATTCCAAAAAAATTCAAAAACATTATAAAATCCAAAAACACTTTCGGCACCTACATGTTCTATTATCTCCTTAGTTTTATGTGTTAGTTCCATGTGGATGGATGGAATATTTAGTTACTTTTATATACACACACATGTGTCACACTTATACTTGAGTGTGATATAGGCATACACAAATGCACTATTTATTCCTATTTTCATATGTTGGACCTCCCTTCTAGTCATGTCATGTACACATTGGGAGCATCTACTTCTTTGATCTTGATACACACTAGTTATGTGGTTCGATGATCACTCTAAATTATCATGTTTAAGATTGTATATGTTCTTGCATATGTCTTTACCCATAATTACATCTTACAAAGGGTACTTTATATGCTATAAACTTGACATTTTTTTCTAACACGTTTGATCCATAGGCTACTATGATATGTTTATGCCAGTTGTTTATGCTTTACTTTATGCACTTCCTTAATTGGCTTGCCTTAATATTGTCTTATTTATTCAAGAATTTGAGTATGCTCCTTTAGTTGCACCTTCTGTGCCTATGTATGATTTCTTTGAAATTTTTAGATGTCATTGTTTATTTTATGTACATTTTAATATGTCATCCTTACTTTTTTGGATATTTGACTAAGTCATGTCCCTTTGATTATGTGGTATTTAAACACACCCCTTGTTTATAGTTTCTTTGGGCCATTATCTTTTGACTTGATTTTGAGTGATCTTGTGTGTGTGCTTGATTTACTTGTTGAGATTGTAATATTACTATTTATATTTGTCATGATCCTTATCATGCATCTTAGGCCTTCATGTGATCCCAATGGTTCTATATGATTCAATATTATATCTACATAGATATGTTCCTTCTATATGTTATGTGGTTACATTCACAAATTATAATTTTGTCTTATCCTTTTGAGGTGAGGTAACTACTAGTTCCTATCTTTATCTCAACTCAAAGGTGGGGTATATTAGTAGGGGCATGTCATAAAGGCATGTTCTCCACATTTAGCATAATTTTAAGATTTAGTAGGAACATGTCATATGGGCATGGCTTCCACAGATTTATAGTTTTTAGATTCAATGGGAGAATTATTTAGAAGCATGTTCTCCACACTCATTGAATATATGGTACTAATCTTCAACTTTAGTGGAGGGCATGCTTTAGAATCATGTTCTCCACACACATTCAATATATAGTACTTATATCAAATTTTAGATTCAATGGGGGAATGATTTATAAGTATGTTCACCACACTTATTCAGTATGTGGTACTTATATCAGTTCTTAGATTCATTTAGGTCATAACATATGGGCATGGCTTTCACACATTCATAGTTTCAGATTTAGTGGGAGCATGTTTTGGAAACATGTTCTCCACACCTATTCAGTATTCAATATCTCTATATTATAGTGGAGGCATGTTTTATAAATATGTTCTCCACATTGGTACTTACATAAATTTGTATATTTTTCCATATATAGTGGGGGCATGATTTGGAATCATGTTCTCTACTCTCACACAATTTTATAAATTGACCAAAGCACATAGTTATATGGTTCAGATTCACAGTTGTGGTAGAATTATAGAAATTGGAACTATTTTTATACAAAATTTCAGCATGATACATATCTAAGGTGCATATTATATGAAATTTAGTTTTATATTATAAAACTCTTTTATGGATTATTACCACATCATGAAATTTTTTGTACAGATACCTTACAGACTTTTAGATACTTTTATTGACCCAATATAATGTTGTAGTTGGATCAATTTTTGTAAGGTTTAAGTGATTAAATCACTCAATAATTTCAATCTTTTATGTTGGACTTAATTTTATCATCCATCCTCACTAATTTATAAGTATCATTGGGTTGTATGGTTGAACTAATATCAATTACTAGGTGGCAACTCATCTTTGCTCCAAGGTTGGAGGAATGTGCCTTCCAATCTATATCTCTCTCTATCTCCTTGGATATATGCACTTTCAATATTTATCTATTTTTGTCCTAATATTAGTTTTAGAGCTTTAAAATGATACATATTTTTCAAAATAACTTGCCAATAGGCAAGGCAAATACATTGACACACAGGTGTACTCCTAAAACTTTCTATTTCAATTTAAATCTATTTAAGGTACTTTCAATTATATATTATATGTAATAATTATATATTTTAACATGATCTTAGTTACAGGTCAGTCACTAGCAAAGCACTGAGTTTGGGCACACACAAAGATAAGGTGTGTTCTACACACTCAGGTACATATTCCTTTCCTTTAAAATAGTATTTTAATTACTATATTAAGAGTGGAATGTATATTACATTTATGGATTATACATCACCTCAATCTTGTACACTTGAAAAAATTAGACCTTAGTTATCCTTCTCAGTTTTAGACCTTTCTCACTTCTACAATTCTTGTATCTAGTTTATCTTATGCCCCTTAGCCTATATCTCTTAGTCTGACTAGTCTTATGTTGATGATCTAGGCCTTAGATATTTCTTAGAATGCTTAAAATTTACGTATATTCCACCTTTATAATTTTTTATCATGTACCTACTTTCTTACTCCCTAAACACTAATATTGGGGTCACAACAACTAGCATCGACATTATTGTCCTGACCTGACGCATGTGTTTAGTACATTAAATTCATCTATTTTGGAAATGAAATATATCCTAATGGTCAAATTAAGAAATTTAATGAAATTTTATTATCCAAATGGATTGATATAAATATAATATCAACCCTCATTCATTCCTCACGTACAAGACCTAGTAAAAGACTAAAGAGACCAAAGAAATTTATCAAAATCACTCTATCAAACATTTAATAAAAAAAGCTTCACTATTTTCATACCAGTCATAGATGTAACACATCAATATTTCTAAATTACTAAAGGAACAACCCAAGATCCTAATTTTACAAGTTATAATCTAGATCACTATTGTCTTTGCTTTTCACATATTGCATGATTCACACACGAGCCAACATGTATGGGGGAATTACATGAGTTTGATGCCCTATCTAGAGTATTGGCTATGTAAGTAATGTCCACTGACAAAAAGGTCTTTAGGTTCATCTCGACACCATGGGCCCACTAACCCTTTTTATTCCAAGGTCACTATGAAGATGAATAAATAGGGTTTTGAAAATTCATGAAGAGTGATTGTCCATGACGTAGATCTAAATACCTAAGATTGAAGGCAAAATCAAACCTAGAAGCATCCAAGTGGTTGTATCCTTTTCTATCATGTATTCTATATAGGAAACTTGTGTGAAACTAGATAATAGCTTTGATGTAATCATGATGTTAGATTCTAGAGCTCAAAAATCATAAAATCCAAAATTTGATATGACTATTCTAGAACCATCTTCTAGTCTATTTCATATTTAAAACTATGTTAGCATCAAAACTAGTTAATCATATTACTTATTTATCATTTCCATACATATCTTAGTTTTACTTTATATATTTAGCCTATACCCAAGATAATAAATTTAGTGTATTCTTATATCTAAGTTTAACACTCAATTGACCTACTATAGATTTGATTATCACCCTTATGCATTTTCATTTCTATATTCTTATTCTAGTACACCACCAAGATAAGATAAAGCCCCTTTATCGAATTTAGGGTTAAACAATAACTTCTCTTGTTATAACATTTAAAACATTGCTTGTTCCAATTTATCTTTTTGAAATTATTATTTCTCCATTTATTATTTTATTAATTTTTCTCTTTCTAAATGTTCCATTTATAACCTTTGTTTTTCAAAGTGTTCTTATTGGAACCTTGATTTTTCATCTTTCTCTTTTATGTGTGAATTCCTAGAAACTACATTTGTATCATTGGACTTTGTAAGAAATTTTTTATTTTGACCTTACTTTAAGAGAAATTATTTTAATATGCCTTATTTGTCTTGAATTTGTTGTTTCATTTTAGATAAATTGTATTCTAGTAACTTTGCCTTTTTGATATATTTCTTTTGTAATTTCTCTTTGTCATCTAGTTCTATTTGTAACCTTTCTTTCTCTAAATTTTATTTATGTATTCAAACTTTCTCTTTATGAGATACATTCATGACATGAGTGGGTTGCTTGATTGGTGTGTATATTATAAGATCACTATTGTCAATGATACTTTGTATTTTTTATTTAAATATAAATAACTATTTGTATGATGCCCATACATTTTATAACATGCATAATATTATTTTGATCTTATTATAGGATTTATATAAGCTAATTTGATCACTTTATTTTGAATCAACTATCTTAAATTTTTACTTGAACTTTTAGAATTCTTTTGTGCACTTATTAAATCACTAGTTGTAGATTTACTTTGTAATGGCTGCTAATCTTGATATGAAATCTTGCAAGGCACACAATAGCTTGAAGATGTATGGGCATACTTAATAGGATTATTTTTTTGGATTCTTTGTATATGTATTATTATTTTCCCATGATGTGATCTATTGACTTTGTCATAGTGATGATTTGATTATTAAGGACTTCACAAACACAAAACTTAGGTATTTTAGATTTAATATGCATGCAAACACCATTAATAAAATATGTGGGATGTGGAGGGGGTTGACGAAGAACATATTTACTACATTCATTTGACACTATAGGGTTTTTCAACTTACCTCTTGGGATAGTGACAATGTGTGCCTTGTTATAGGTATAGTAGTTATCACCTTCCTAAGAGTTAAGAGGAGGATTTATAATATATTAAATATATGACTACTTTTATTCCCATGTTACACTTAACTTGACAAAATATTTCATAAATGAATCTTGTGTAAATTTTTGGACATTTATCTTATCATAGTCATGAAAGATATCTATATCATCCATTTTAAAAGAAATGAAAAAAATATTGAAACAAAGAGAAAAATTTGAAACCCTAGGACAAAATTTTTGAAACCCTATGACCAAAAAAAAATTAAAACCCTAGAATATTGAAACCTTAAGGAAAACTTCGGTTTGGCAAGGTTTCATTAATGTGTCAAGTTCACCAATATGTTTTATCTAATTTTGAATAAATATTCAAATATCAATCCTAATTAGATAAATTTAATAGAATAAATCAAGTTGATATAAATATAGTTTTAAACATTGAATTGAAAATAAATTATTTAAATAGACAAAGTAAAACAAAAATGAATAAGGTTGAACTATGCAAAAGAGAAATGAACTTAGATTTTTGAGTCATCAGGAAAATGCATAGAAAAATAGAATGTATAAATAGACAGAATGCAAAAAACCCAAAATTTGATCTGAAGTGCCTTAATGGATAGGAACACCCACTAGGATAGGAGTTATTTTCACTTTTATCCCTATTGGTCGATTCTATCTTTTTACAGGAAACTATAACTTCTAAAACATTCAAGCACAATAATGACAATTAGGTCCTTTTATGTTTATTTAATATTCATAAACTATGTAGAGACCTATATATGCCTTCTTAAATTTGTAAACCTTAGTATTATGCCATGAGAAGATAAAAATATGTGAAGGAGTAAAAATGGATTAATAGTTGGAATTATACTAGACCTCAACACTACACTATGTTAAGCACTACCTACATACCAATACTCTAAACAAGGATCAAACCTCCAAGTATTTCTCTCACCTAAGTGGTTTATGAAATTATTTTCCTTTGACTATATGATACATTTATATTGGATTGGATACTTTATCATTCTTGGATATGGATGCATAAAACTTGAATTAGACTTAGTTTATGACTACTTGAAGTGCATGGAAACTAGAAAAATATGGAACTTTTTTTTAATGTGAACTAGTGTTAATAAGCTCTTGTGATAGACTTGATAAGTTTGCCAATATGTGTGAAATAAATGAATTAAATATGATTTTATAGTGGTTCAAGTAGAAAAAATACCCATTGGAGAGTTTTAAAATCTAAATTTTGATCCTAAGGATACTTTCCTTGTTTAAATTTTAGCTCCTATGATAGAAGGACAAGATCAAAAATCATGGTCATGAATGTTAGGTGTTCTTGACCTATTGGGTGTTCATGTCCCTTCATGGAAGGTACTAAATTTTGGGTCTGAGTCAGAGCATACATATGCATAAAATAATTTTTAGTGGTAATATCATTTTATTAGGTGATAATAAATGGCCTTGTAATGAAATAATATCTCCACTTATGCTTAAGATAAGTCAAATTGGTGAAATAATTATTAATTAAGTGCACATGTCAATTAATGGTAAAAAGGGATAAACTCATGTTACTATACTATGAATGTGATAAGTGGTCTATATAGACCTGAAACATGATATGTATATATAATGACATTCAAATCATGGTTTGCCTCTATATGAGGATGATAAGAAGTTGGAGGAATATGTGCATTATATGCATAATGAACTTCTATTTATGTGTTGTTTCTTAATATTTTTTCTTAGGGAAAGGATCACTAGATATATTCATTAATCTACTTTCACATGGTTTTTCCTTTTGACTATTATTTTATGTGATCACATCAATGATCTTCTCATCTATCAAATCTTGAATCTTATATCTTGAACTGGTCAATATATTAGTAGTATGTCTGGATGCTCTATGAAAATCACAAAAAGTGTTCTAGTAAAATCCTTTTAGAAGAGGTTTGCTCACATCAACCTCTTTAATGGGAGGGATAAATATGATATTGTTATCCTAATTTTTGACTAAAATTCTAAAATTTAAGAATACTAAGTGTTTTGATCGTAAATGGTCAATTTGAGTTAAAGATGGTTAAAGTTATCCTATCCAAGTCAAAATAACCTATATGAAGAATTCATTCTCATAATTCAAAAATTGACCAAATTTTTTGAAAACATCATCAAAAAAAGATGAAAAATTGGCTAAGTCCTTAGCCTTGTCAAACATTGAGCACCTACTTAACACATAGTTGATTTATAATTATTTTTTAGTAGGTTATCAAGATTCAACATGTGTCCAAACATAGAATAGAAACTTATCCTTTCTTTATCACATGTCAGAACCTAATGTTACTGCAAGCACACATATTAGACTCTACCTTCCACATATGCACACCTTATATCTTGACATGATACTAAACACTCCCATGGATCCTAATGCTTTCTCATGTACCCAAAATTTCTTACCATTACTCTACCTATAGTCCTCACATGTAGAGATATTTAGCATCTTAAAATATATCCCTTCTATTTTTTCCATCATTTTATCCTCACCTCTTGCAAAGTCCATCCCTCATTACTCCCATTTGCAAATTTGGCATTTTTATGATCATTAACATTATAGGGGTTCATCAATTTAGATTATTTTTAAAGAAACTGGAGCTAGGGTTTGTTATTGATAACTCTATCATTTGTTTTCATAGTTTTTCCTTGGTATTTGATAAATTTATTGAAAATTTTATTTCAAAATTAATTCAAATGATTTTTTTGAGTTCAAATTTTTGGTGGTGTAACTTATCAAATTTTGTTGTTTATCTATACATTATTTAGGTTCTAACCCTGTAGTAGACATACTTTATAATTTCAAACATTTCCCAAACATCGATTGGATTTAAAATTTACTCAAACCACCATAAAATTTTAAAGCTTACCTCAATCACTCATCAAGATTTGATACCTTTTGGACACCATATTAGACTCTGATCACCTATTAAGCAACACATCAGACTCTAGTGCTTATATAAACACATATTGAAACTTGACCACCTATCAGGGACCCAGTAAAACTATAACCCTTTATCAAACACACTCTCAAATTAGACAATTTATTAAATGACTCCTTAGACTCTGCCTTCTATCTATGCACACCCCAAGATCTGTTCTTTACTTGAACAAGGCCAAATCTTCATATTTCTTCACAAGGTTAGTTAAGGTTATAGTTTTTCTCACAAGTAGGTTATTTCAATTATATGTCAACATTAAGGACCCCAATCAAGGAAAATCCTAAGAAAATAATTATAAAAAAGACCCTTCTGAAAATGAGTATCCAATTAGAAGAAGACACAGACACAAAGTATTAGTTTCAAGAGCTTATTCCACCCTCACACTTAGATTCAAATGTTAAATAAATAATAGATATTTATCTACATCATATCAATATGGAATAATTATATAATATAATCATTGGGGTTCATAAGATAGATTATTGAAAAAGCATCCATGATAGTGGATCAACTCAAGCAGTTACCTTTCCCATTTCAATACAATGTCACAAAACTAGTATTAACAATGGCTAAATACTATGATTCAAAAAAAAAGGGAAGTTAAGAATCTAAAAAGAGAGTATATCTTATGCTTAGGTTCAGAGCATATTGATCATCTACTATACTTACCTGACACACAAACATTTATTAATTTGACTCCCACATCTACTCAATAATTTTGAGATTCTAACACTAGTTATTATTATAAATAGGTAACCAAGAAATGGTTGATAAAACCAAGGCATACATCAATAAGGCTTCCTAAGAATATTTCAAAATTCAAGTTCATGATTGAAATCAATGATATTATCACACTCTTGCATAGATTAGTGGGGATCTTAGTTGTGATACATTTTCAAACATGGATGTATAGATACATATGATTTATTCATCATAATAAACAATACATCAATTAAGAAAAAATGATTAGTGATTCTATTCACAAATAACTAATAGAGGTTAATACCACTTCCAAATTCTATATGACCTCTTATCTTGTTTATGTTATTCCTAGGAGAATATTCTATAATGGTTTGAAAATGATATGTGATATATAAACTATAAAAATATATTATTTCTATCCTCAAATTTCATTCAAGGAAAGTGCACTTCATTTCCACAGAGTAAATGATGCATTTTTACAATATGTGGTTCAGATGTTTGAACCAGAATCATATAATTTGAAGATATCAATTCAAGATTCTATAGAGATTACTAGATAGGGATCTTGGTTCATATAGTTCCCAACTTTCACTTACTTGAGAATTTGTGGTTGTGATATTGTTCCATACATGTTCCCAAGGTATGTAGATGATAGATGGGCCTTAATGGAACTAGTAAGGTAGTTTAATCAAATACACAAGTTCGTATCTAATAAACACAAATTTAAAATAAATTTTCATGTTGGTTAATTAACCTTATTTGGGTCCTTCTAGATGTTATTAGGCTTATCCTAAATCTTAAGGTGTGTGTGGAATTTTTATTTATATGAATTATAAATTGACATAAATATATATTTAATGAGGTGTCACTCACTTCTTGTTCCCCTTTAGGTTTTAAGATTTACTTGTGAGAGTAACCCCTTCCCCCACTTGGCACACACTTCCCTACACTCTTTAAGGAAATAGAACACAAGCGGAACACATAAAGGAGGCTTATAAGGTAATCATAGGATTTTTTGTGACTCCCATTCTTTTCTTCTCATTCTATAAAAGATCCTTCCTCACCTCATTTTATCGAGAGAAACTTGTATCTCTCTCTCTTCTTCTCAAATTACTCTTGTTTCTAAAGTTGTAATTGTGGATATTTTTAGTGACAAGCCTTCTTATAAGATCACGTAGATTTTTCTATGATACATTTATTTTCTCACTTTAAAATATATGTCTCAACATTATGGCTTGATCTCTTCAAAGTGATGTTATTTTTTTGCATTCATTTCCTTATTTATTTCAATGTTTAAATCGATCTTTGACAACATTTTTATCATAATATAAGAGTTATGATCATTTTACATTGATCTTGAAGTGTTTTTGCATATTTTTCTGAGAGGAATTTCATTTTTTTTCAAATCCATCTCATTTTTTTAACATAATTTATTTTTAGTGTTTTTACCTTCTAACTTTATGTTTCAATTTTTTTATTGTCAAATAAGCTATTTTCTTACGAACCCATTATACTCAACTGACGTATATTTTGATTGACTTATCAGTTTGTAATAAAATTTAATAATTTTTTTAATTTTATAGCTGAGAAATTGATATCAAAATTTTATAAAAACTCAGATCATAGTTTGAGAGAAATAATCAAAACCCTGACTATGTTTTTCATAAAAACACTGTATTTTTTTTCAAAAAAATTATAACATTCTCATTTTTAATGATTTGTAGCATTCTATTTTTTTAAACTTACTAGTTATTAATATTGGAGAACTATAACTACTAAATTTTAATCTCTGGGTTTTTACTCCTTTCTACACTATTTATGGGCTCTTATTTCACTGATTGTGCACTTTCTTTTTATAACCTTAGACTTCAATCTATTTTTTATTTCCTTTTGCCTTACCTTTGGATGGATATATACTCACTGAGCTTGATACATATGCATAGCACATTTCTCTCTTTTTATTCTTGCATCAACTCATAGTTATATTTTTTTATCTTTGTTGACATGTTAAGATTAAAAACTTTTACTTATTTATCATACATTTGTTTCTACGTCTCTATTTTGCATCAGTGTTTTACCTAAAATTTTTTGCCTGTGTTCTTTGAAGGGATATTAAAAACATTTTAATTTGCAGTCTTGTTTGGGTTTCATCTATCATTCATTTATGCATTTTTTTATTTCAATGCATACTTTTCCTTGTGGGACACCTTGCCTTAATTAAGTGCATGTCAAACAAAAATTGGTCTTCATCCAATATTTCAACACTTATATATTAGAACCTGGTAATGCATAGTTTACATCAATTTGATTTTTTAAAAAAAAGAATTTAAATAAATTCAAATTTAATCTAAGCATTTTTTCCTACGCAGGTGTTTTAACGATAATGCCTTTCTCAAGAGAATACATATTATTATTTTATCATATTTAAACACAATTCCTACTAAATTGTGCCACATTTATTTTTTATGTTTTGGTTATTTTTCTTACTATGTGGTTCACTTCATAAGTATTTATTATTAAAAATCCTTGTCATTGAATAAAACATAAAGGAATATTTTATTATGTTTTGGAATCTTGTTTCATCTTTTTTAAAAGTAAATAAAGCCATTATCATTTATTTAATATATCATTTCACTTTCTTACAAAAATGAAGTTTTTTGGGTTTGATAAAAAATCCCATGGATGTTTTTAAATAAAAGTCTTTTTAATGTTTCTTTTCATTCTATTGCGATGGGATTTTAATTGAGGACTTAATGTCTTTTTTATATTCACATTAATAATTGACTTATGGGTTTATATACATTTAATATATTTTTTGATGAAATATATTCATATATTAACTAAATATAAATATACAAATAATTCATAAAAAAACATAGGTGATAAGAGCATGCCACGCAGTCACATGAGGCAAATCCTAAGAGCCAAAAATGAAAGTATCACAAAAAAATAGGCAAAGCCTAAGAATAAGTCACATAATAAAAGAGAAATTTAAGTATTAAGAGCAAGGCTAGAAGGAAATGGATCCATATCATCTAGACCCTAGCTCAAGCTTGGTAAGTAATTGCCATCTGGGATAGGCTCCCAGCTAGTAGCTTGAGTTGTGTCCTTGTCATCTTCTTTATAAGCCTAAGTGGGTGAAATGGCCAAATAAATCTTGAGGAACTTGTCCATCACATATGAATAAACTCCAAGTGGTATCCCATAATCATCAAGGCATAGAGGAGAAAGAGGAACATCCTAACCATCATGCCTAGCCAAGGAAAGAGGTGACAGTAGCCACCCTTACTGCCACCCAAGAAGGTTCATGCACTAGTTTGGGGTATCAATGTGAGAGTAGTGCTAAGAAAGGCTATGAAAATGCCCACCATGGGGTGGTAGATCCACTCTATCCTTTATTCTAGGATCCTTGGGTGGAGATGATAGAATCTAAGCCATTGCATAAGGAGAATTTCCCCAATGGGAGAGGAGATCCTGAAGATGGCCAAGATCTATAGCCACTTTATTGGCTTGGACTTGAATATTCAAAAGCACATTGGAGATGATAGAGAACTTATTTATAGTAGAAACATTAAAATCATTATATGCATTATTAAACACATAATTATTTCTTTCTTTCTAAAGCTAGAAGAGAATCTTCACTCTAAAATTATGCCAGACTTGTGAGTATTTGAAGAGCATCATTGGTTTATCTCCAAGGAGGATGGTATACCATTTAACTTTTTTTTAAATCAAGTCTTTTTAAATCAAACATGATCAATTAGACATTAATTATTTTATCAAAAAAATTCATTTAATGTTTTGATGTAGACTTACATTTACAAGTTACTTTTTTTCATCTTGGGTAATAAACCTTGTACAAGATCAATTTTTTAAAGAATTATTATTTTTTTATATCTTAATTTTATATAATTTAAACATGCTTCGTATCAAATTTATTTTGAAAATAAATAAATTTATGCTCTTAAACATGAAATTCAATGTCAAAATATTATAATTCTTGCTTTACAAAACACATTTACTACACATGCAGATAAGATGTAATCTTCTATTGACACATTAAATGTTTAATTTATGTCTTTTGATAATTTTAATAGCACTAATGATGATGGATCCCCTTTTATTTCTAAATGAACTCAAACTCATGTGCACACTCCTACTAAACTTGGCTTAAAAATCATGCAAAATATGGGCTATTCAAGTGGTGGGATTGGTAAGTGAAAAAATAGTATTGTTGATCCTATTTTTCTTACATTTAATGAAAATTATAAAGGTCTTAGTTTTAATGATTCCCATGTTTCTAATGTAAATTTAGTATCTTATTGTCCTTTGCATTGAATGACTTATAATGCAAATTATTTTTATTATAATGCTTGGAATGTTCATGATTTGGTTTAAAATGTT
Organism: Torreya grandis; assembly: GCA_037957365.1. NCBI lineage: Eukaryota > Viridiplantae > Streptophyta > Pinopsida > Cupressales > Taxaceae > Torreya > Torreya grandis. The sequence goes on from JARHVA010000435.1 coordinate 3,924,018, forward strand.
AAACCTTGTACACATTTTAGAAAAAATAGGCATCACATATCTAAATGTTATAAATTACATCCATGAAAATCTTGTAGTAAATCCATACATGACACTTTGCATTGTTAAAAAATGACTAAATCTCCTATCTATAGGGGTAAAACTATTTATATTCTTAAAAATGATAGATCTTGTAGAAACTTTGATATGTCTTCTTGTGATAATTTATATAATGATTCACTTATAATATCTTTTGCAAGTGACACATTTTCTTTTTTTCCATCTTGATTAAACTAAATCTCTTTTATGTATTTCTTATTTTTTGTTGCAAAGGAAATATATTTTATTTAGATATTTTTATGACTAACTTATTTTTGTGTAGGTTTTCTCACTTTGTGATATAAGTTGTATTTATTAAATTTTTCCTAATTATATGTTTAACACACCTATCTATTGAGAAGGGGGTGAATTAGTAGATTGCAAAAACTAGTTCCTTAAAAACTTTCAAGATGAATTTTAAACATATGCAATATTAAAGAATAAATTAAATATATTACATGCACAAAATCAAATATCATAACACCAAATTTATATATGGAAATCCAAAAGGAAAAACCATGGTGAGAATATGGCTAGAAGCTATTATTTTAATCTAGCCTCATAAAATTTGTCTCACTAACTGAACCTCACTAGTTACATTCTAAGATACCAATCCTAAGGAGACATCCATCCCTTGTTCTGAGCACCAAATCATAATGACCTCACTGATCATATATTTAAGGGTGACAACCCTAAGGAGACACCAATCCCCTAATTGAGCACCAACTCAACCTCACTGATGGCACCAACCAAATAGTTGTGTAGAGCTATAACTCCATCTAATGAAAAATAGATTCATAATAGAATATGGGTATGTTCCTTATTTCAAGTCTAATATACAACTACTCATGATCTACACAATACTTTTATGTGCATTCTTCCTCTCAGTCTCTTTTTTTGTGTCTAGATTCTTCTATTTGACACTCTACTTAACTTCCTTTTTTCCCCCTTTTTCTATGTCTAAATATGTCTAATTGACACTTTACATAATTCCTTTTTTGTGTCTCTATTTTTATATTTAATACAATATTTGTCTCTTATTTTTTATCATATCATTAAAAAATAAACTTAGATGAGTCTCTTTACTTTATATATTCTGCATTCATGGTTTGACTCTTCTCCTTCCAAGAAAAATAATTGTTTGTCTTCTTTTTTCTTCATCTCTTTGAATTCTACCTTAGTCTCTTTAATTTAAACATTAAAAATATATGAATGATTCTAAGATTATCCATTTTTTATTTACATATCATTAAAATTACTGACTATTGATTTCCTATAATCGTCACACCATATTCTTATAACTAACTCACTTCATCAAATCTTTGAATACTTTCTGACTTTAAAATGTGTCTGTCAGATCTTAAGACTCTATCTCCCAAAAGCTATTGGATCTTATTATATGCATTATTCTTACTTAACACATTGATTAACTATCAATATCCTTGCATTATCTCACTACCTCCTGTGTCTTTAGATTACTTTTCCTCCATCGATGTCCTCAAAGATGCTCAATCCTTAACTGGCCATTGTCTCACTAAATAGTGATTACTTTATTTAATCTAGGCCTTTATGCTTTGTTATATATTTCCTATCCAATCTCCTACATACCATCTGATCTTATTAGATCCATGATCCTTAACTAAGTCAGTTGTTAGCCTTCAGTATGTGGACCTCATCTTATTTATTTTTGTGACTATGGATTTCTTTCACTCTAACAATATTTTCAAACTTGTTCAATACTTAACTCACCTTTGATTCATAAAACATTGAGCACTTTAATGCCATTGGATCTATTCACTCAATTGGATCGTCTTCACACTATCAAGCACAAACCATTCATTCTCCCATCTACTCAAACTTTACCTTTAGTAATCTTCCTTTTAGGAGTTCAACGTAACATCCTTCAGTACTAATGAAAGTTCCCTAAACTTATTTTGAATTATCCTCTATAAAATTTGTAATGGTCCTTAATAACTTCTCAAGGTGCCCTTCAGAACCTTTTATTATGGCCTTTTTGTCTAACGGGCTTTAGGCCAATTTCCCTGATAAAATGCCAAGTGCTCTTTTTCCTTTGACTTTTTCTTTCAGCATTTTTATAATATACCTTACAAAGCCTTTCAAAATTCCCTTTAGAAACTTTTCAAGATACCCTTTGGCACCTTTATTTTTGATCTTTTACTTATGGACAATTTTCTTGATGAGATGTCAAGTGCCCTTTAGGAACTTTGAATTTCCCTTTAATTCTTTGATCATATCCTTCAAGACTTTTGATTAGGACACATACCCATTGGAACTTGTATAAATGTACCGTTCAAAAACTCTATTTGGGTCACTTACCCTTTGGCACTTTTATAAATCTCCCTTTGAAACTTTTTTTTGGGACCCAATTCCTTTGAGACTTTTATTCGAGACAATTTTTTGACAAAATGCCCTTCACAAATACTTAAACAAATTCCTAAAAGAATTCACCAAAGGACTCTTTTCAAAATAAATCCCTGATACATTCTTTCCAAAATAAATCCTAAATTATAAAATTGACTAAGTGTGGAGACTAAACATTTTCTCGAAGCACTCTTTCCAAACATTAATCAAATGACTAAGTTTTCAAACACTATTCAAATGCCTGGGATCCCTACTTTGCACCTACATAACTTTTGCTTCACTAATCTGCAAGACATGAAACTTGATTCACCAAGCTTGGGCACAAATCTGAGTAGCTTGGTATGATTTTTTCCTTAAGATGTTACCATGTATACAAATTTTATCACCAACAACCTGTGTACTTAGCCATATTCAAACAAAATTAAAAAGGCATTCATATGACTATTTTTTGAATTCAAGGTACACACACAACTCCATGAGGTCTCAATAGCTTGACCATTCAATTCAAAATTTTTTTCATTAATGCATTCACATATGTATTTTGTCATCAATGACAACCATGACACAAATATCTTCTTGAGACATTGATTTCAACCATGACTCTCAGATTGCCAACATTATACATTTAATTTTATTACATTATGTATGTAAATCATATTTTTTGCATATTGGTTATTTAATTTTAAATATTAGTGTTAGATTTTTTTTCTTACAAGTTTTATGGATCATTAATCATTCTTATTGGTCCTTATTCTACTATGAATCGACCATATTGTCAGAAGATGATTTTTGGAGTTTTTTGGTGATCACATTTTCATCCTTGTGACTTTTGGCAACACCTTATATTTGTATCCCTTTCTAAATATTGAATAATTATTATTAAAAGATTTTTATATTAAGGAGGAGTATTATACAATTTCAATTTCCTTTTTGGTTTGTAAAAATTTATCTCTATTTTTGTAACCTCAAATTAAGCTTAAGAGGGAGTGTTAGAGAATTAACCTTACTTAGGTCCTTCCTATAGTTTTTAAACTTATCCTATGTCTTAAGGTGTGTGATAATTTTTATTTATGTGAATTATAAATTATCATAAATCTATATTTTATGAGGTATCACTCACTTCTTTATTCCACTTTAAGTTTTGGGACTTACTTGTGAAAGTAACCCATTCTTACACTTGGCACACACAAAGGAGGCTTGTAAGGTAATCATGGGATTCCTTGTAACTCTCAGTCTTTTCTTTTTACTCTATAAAAAAACCTTCCTCACCTAATTTCCTCATTAATAATTTTTATCTCTCTCTTCTCAAATTATTCTTACTTCTAAAGTTGTAAATTTGAATATTTTTGGTGTCAAGCCTTCTTATAAGATCAAGTGGGTTTTTCTCCGATATGTTTGGTTTCACACTTTAAAAAAATTATCTCAACATTGTGACTTGATCTCTTCAATGTGATGTTATTCTTTTAAAATCATTTGTTTATTTATTTCAACATTTAAATTAATATTTGGCAACATTTCTATTATTTCTCATTTTTATTGATCAGTACACTTGTGTCTCTTTGACCAAAGTAAAATTAATTTACGAGGAAATGACTCAAGTCACTATTCGGTCATTTGAAAGAATACCTTCATTTTATTCTAGAAGCCTAATTCAAAATATTCTTGGTTCTTCATATCAGCATGTACACGACATCAAAGATTAATGGAAGGATAGTGAAGATGAAAATGATGTGAAAATCCATTATTAATCATGTTTCACTTTCAAATAGGTGATTGTATTTGACATAGTGGAGATTAATAAATATATAGTTGATGATGATGATGCATTGGACCCCATATATGAACAAAGAATTGAACCAAAACCTCTTCTAAAACTAGATTGGAAAAAGAAATAATCTACTTCACTCATTGATAAAAACTAGGGTGTGCTAAGTAGAACTCTCAAATAGCTGAAAAATAAAGGTATTAATGTTGATAAGGTAGGATTTCCTCCTCTTATAAAGGATACTAAATTAAGAATTTTTCCTCTACAATATCAAGCATAAATTAGGATATACTTAGTAGTAGGAACTAGTAAATATTTAAAAGACATTAAATCTTAAAAATATGTTGAATCTATCACATAAGTTGCTCCAATGCAAAAGCCACCCAAATTAAAAATAAAAAGACAAGGTGAAAAATTTCCAAGCACTCCATGAATTTATATATCAGAATAAATTCCTCTTGATATTTCTCCCAACCACAAACTCTAATAACCAATACTACACAACAATTTATATATTATAATACATATTTGTTATTTGAGTCTTCTATTTCTTTTCAACCTGATACTTCAATGTCATTCTCTCTTACTCAAAATGTTGAATTGCATACTAAATATTCTGCTAAAACCCCAACTAATGCATTAGTAAAATAGAAATGTGAATTTGTATTGTAAAATTTGTGGGTTTTATAAACTCCACTCCTTTCTTCTAATATTCAAAAGGAATATAGTATTGCTCTTGTGCAAAAAACTCCCAATGCAGAAGTCTTGATTGAATGAAATATTAAAGAAAAGAAATAAGATTGAATAGCCACATGAAATTGATTTCAATATTTTGATAATTGTTCACCCTTGTTCAACTAAGAAACTTAAAATAGTCTCAATAATAATCATAGATCAAAAAGGAAAAAGATATCCATAAGTTATAGTTCTTCCCATTGAAAAAGATAAAGACATTATTGAAGACTCTAATTGTCAAAACATGAAGGTCTATTTCAGAAAAACTACAAGATAAGGTATGAAAGAAAACATTCAATCTATAATTGGTACATTGTTTGAGAAAATAGATGAATATAAAGTATCTAAAGAATAGCTCAGAGAAAAGGTTGAACAACTGACATCATTAGTTTAGAAATTGGTAAGGTCAATTGAATATTCTCATTAAATTGTTCATTAAATTTTTGATACATAAACATTAAAGGTTACACAAGAAATTGGTCGTGTGGGAAAGGCAACAAAAGAATGGTGTGAAAACTTTTTGTTAGTAATAAATCACTACCATTCAAATAATAATGGCCATATGTTCTGAGATTCTATCAAAATATGATCAAACAATTGAAGCTAAAAATAAATATGATCAAGAAGTAAAGAAATGGAATGGATTGCTTCCCAGTTTGGAATATTTTTTCTATACTTGTCTATATAATCTTATTCATAAAAAATTTATCCAAAAATAAGAAATTGTGTATCTCAATAATTTTTTGAGAGCTACCAAATACAAGGTCTATCTTGTCAAAGAAAGTATTAATAAATTTGGTGACTCTAAATCAATGGGAGATGATGTTTTCCTTGAAATAATGGTAGCAATAGGAAAATTAAAATTCAAAATCACTGATGATAATGGGAAACTAGTTTTTGAGGAAACCATTATTGATCAATTCAAGAATAATATTGAGGAGAACCTAACTATTAAACCTACATTCAATTATGAGTCAATTCAGATGATGATTAAGTGTCATAATAATTTGGATAACCTTAATGTAATGCTTAAGAGACTACGTGGAATAGCATAAAAGAGGTCAAATTTATATTGTGATGTAGAGATAGCTTACACATATTCAAATGGGCCAGATGAATACAAAGTGATTGAGATCATGAATAAGTTCAATGAATTTGAACAAATGTAACTAGAGGAAGAAAATATTTATATTATTCTTAATGAAAATGAACAAAAATAGTTTGTCATAAAATTTTGACTTATTCTATGTTTTGATATTTTTGAGTTGTCCTTTTAAATTTCCATTTGTATAGTTTTGTAATAAATAATTTGCATATTGTAGATTTCTTTTGCAAATTCCAAGTCATGAAAATTTACTATCATGCTGTTGTGAGTTATGCAAATTTACTATCATGCTTTTGCAAGTTGTGAAAATTTGCTATTATACTTTTTTAAGTTGTGTAAAAATATCAACACATTTTTTCAAGTTATGAAAATTGTCTACCATGTTTTTGGCAAGCTTTAAGTTGTAAAAATTAGCTAATGTGTTTTTATAAGTCTTCAAAAGTGTAAAAAATTTGGTTACACATCGTAACCACCCATTTCAACCTATAAATATGAGTTAAATATTTATTCATAAAATTTATTGACATTTATAATTTTCCATCAAGACAAAGAAAGGGGAGATTATATCTATAACTTAGAGAATCAATATAAGGAGAAATTTTTCAAACTTTGTGTTCAAAATTTCTTTATTAACAATGTATGTGTATACATACATATATATGATTTTTTTATTTCAAAATATTTTTGAAAATATAATTTATTAATCAAAAACATATGGAATTTGTTGTATAATTTATTTTTTGAATCTACATTCTTAATTTCTACAAATGGTGAAACTTTGATGGAGTAAAATAGTAATTTCCACTTTTTACAATGAAATATAATATAATTGTCACATTATGTTATCAGTTATAGGTAGTTATTTTGGTGCATATTATGTGTTATTATGAAAAAAATAATGTCTTTCATATATATTGAATAAGAGAGGTTTCCTTTTAGAAAAACTACCCACCTTCTTGATATTTTTAGTAAGTCTCTGAGTTTGGCTTACTAGACTTGTTATTTTCTCTTTTGTTCTAAAAATATTTAACCCTTCAATCAAACCCCTTCATTTTTTTTATTTCACCTTTTCATACTTTATGGTTAAAATTACTACCCTACTAGAACCTATTTTTGTTTTTAACAATTTCCTTTTCATCATCCCTTTTAGTTTCCAATAAAAGGCAGCCTTGTCTACTAATATGAGAGGGACCTTGTCTCTTGATTGTTTATGGAAAACATCTATTTGTCTCCTTGACAAATTTTATGCCAATATTTTTTGGCACCCATCATGGGGCATGTTTTTACAACACTTGTGCAACACACATTTTAAAATATTAGTCCATATTACTTTTACATCAACTTAATGATGAATCTATCAATCTAAACTAGATTTGGAATAGTTTACACAATTGGATATCATTTCACATATCAGGCAAAATTTTTGGAATTTTGATTAATTATTTTAGTAGCCTAGTTTCAAATCATTCTAGTGGTTTTGAATCAAGAATTAGACTATGCAAAAAGAGCAAAAAGAATTATTGCATGTAGATAAATCCACATAGCTCAAAAATTAGCTCAAAATTAGTAGATAATATCATGACCATTTTAAACATTCAAAATCTTGATCGTGATCCTAGTTTAAACTATAAAAAAACTATATAAGAAGACATTACTTTAATTATTTGACAACTAGCCTAGGATAATAAAACAATGTATGTTCAAATCAACATTATCACTATAGTAATAAACATAGAAGAAGATATTGTTTTTATTGCTTGAAGAAGCATTGAAATTGCTTCAATAAGATAAGTAAGAAGACAATCACAAATTCATATAGCTTCTCAAAAAACATTGTAGTGAGAATTTCTTCTAATGACCATTTAAGCAGTATAAACACAAGTTCTTCAAATGAATATTGATTGGTTAAATTAAATATAAGAATATAATTCATTAAATTTAAGAATATTTGCATGGAATAATAGAACTAGTTTAATGCATTTTCATTAAGTTTTTAAGGTATTAAAATAATAATATTATTATATTATTTTGGCACAAAGAGCTAAAGTATTAGTTGCATGCATGTTCAACAAAGAAGACCATATCAAAGGATCATTCAATTTGAACCAGTGCCTCATCAATAGTAAAAATTGGTAGAAAGAATATTCACTAGAACCATTCAATTAAAGGGTGAAATTGATCCTTTTTATTAGTTACAACAAGCGTCTTATTTTAAGTTAAATCCTGAATAGAAAGTTAAACTCAAAAATGTAGTTAGTCATCCCACAAATATTAAGAAATATAAACAATCACAAGGATAAATAATCATTATTTAATCACTTGTTTTACTAGGTGTTATTATACCACTACAATAAGTCTTTCCAATCATGGATCTACCTTGGGGTAATATAATTATTTTGTTGGCTTTGGGATAATTATATGAACTTATGAAAGTTTCATGAAAGAATTTTTCAAAATTCTTATGTGATGGTCAATAGCATCCAAAGAATATTTTGTTTTTTATTAGTAGCATGTGGAATTATTTCCATTGAACATGAGGATATCATAGTTATACTATTTGTTAAAACATTCTAGAATGGAACAATAGATTGGTTTTATCATCTTCCTTCAAGAGCAATTGCCAACTGGAATGCTATGAAAACTAAGTTCAAAAATAGATTAAAACCAATAGAAGATGCATATGTATTATTGGATCAATTAACTTAGATGAAAAATAAATCATAAAAACTTATGAGATATTTTGTAGATAAATTCAACAAGATACTGCATAAAATACCAGTAATTATCAAGCTGACATATGAGAATCAAAAGTGATTCTTTATCAATTCTCAATTACCAAAATTGAGTTATCAATTAAGAAGATCCAAATTAGTTGATTTGAATGTATCTTATATTTTATCCATTAACATATAAGATGATATGATAATGGTTAGGAAACTAAAGAATGGATTTTCAAAAGATAAGGCACAGAGTTTAGGTCAGTATTCAATCAGACACCTTTTAGAAAAAATGGCTAATGATATAACTAGTTTGAATAAATAATTACCTCAAGAAATCATAACTACTCTTTATCAAGACATCCCAAGAAGAAATTAAGTGTATTTTCAAGAGAATCATCCTCTATTGCAAGATCTTTAGTAAAATCTTGCACTAAAATCTCTTCCTCAACAAAATACAAATCCACCTATGAATGTTGTTTTGGAAATAAAAAATATATTTGGGTATGAAGATATTAAAGAAAAAAATTAATCAAAAAATTTAGATCCTCAAGAATGTCAAATTGAAGAACCTAGTGGCAACTCTGTAAATGCATTCCTGAAATACAATTTAGATGAAGATGATTTTGAAGACAATATTTAAGACATGAATACTCAGTCATTCACAGTTTTCACAAGAGCTCAGAATCAAAAAAAAAACTAAATAGTAAACAAATAAAATATACAATAGTCATTCTTCCATGAGGAACAATGTCTCCTATTGAGATGAAGGGAAAATAATCAATGGCTAAATCAAGTGAGTCCTCCCCAACTACTACTACTAGTTATCCAAAGAATACTCCTCCTATAAATAGTAATTATAACATGTTTTTTTGTGTATAATTATCTTCCTATACTATTCTACATGCTTTTGATATAATTAAACATGTCAAAAAAATTAAAATCTAGATGTCATAAGCTAAATATTTGAGAGCATATCTAGATCAATTAAAAAGGCTAGTAGAATTTATCAAAGGCCAAAATACCACTCAAAATAAGGCCAATGTCAAAATAATATTAGTTATCTCACCTTCAAATCCAGTAATTTTTATGGCCGCAGTAATTTTCAAATCCAATAAGGTTGATACTTTTTACATTTCCTTATTCTTTAAGGGATGTAAGTCATTAATTACATAATTAACATAGAATCATTAGATAATGTAATGCCTAAAAAATTTGTTTATGCCCTTAGTCTAAATTGTACAAATAATTTTGACTATTTTTATTCAATGGAAGCAAAGAAAGTTCCTCCTATTAGTCAAATCAAAGATGTCCAAGTTGCCCTTGCATTTTTTCCTCAAAAAATGATTAAGATCAATATTCTAGTAGTTGACATTCTAATAGATTATGGCATTCTCTTAAGGGGAAATTTTTTTTGAAGAACTTGGTGGTGAAATTTAACTAGACTTGTTGTATGCATTGATCCCAATTAAAAGATTGAAACAATGCCTTGAACTAGAATTGAAAACAAAGTATATAGTGCAAAAAGTAGATGATTCTAGGGTTGATATATTATACGAATATGTGGGTATGGGAAATTATTTTTTAATTTCTAAAAAATATTTGGATATGCCATAAATCATGAAAATTAATTCCAATGAAGTATGGATGTTGGAATTTGATGGTAGTTTCTCTTCAATAGGATCTAATGTGGGAATTATTCTGACATCCCTAAACAAAGAGATATTTCTTTTTATTACAAGTTGTAGTTCAAGTGTACTAGAAATACCACATAGTATGTAACACTCTTACTTGAGTTATAGGTTATAGAAGAAATAGGAATCAAAAATTTGAAAGTGTTAGGAGATACAGAACTTGTTAAATAGATCCAAAGGCCAATATTAGGTAAATAACAACCATTTAAGGCATTACAAGAACAAATTTTGTGATAATATAAAAAAATTTGAGTCATTCTCCATCCATGGTATCCTAAGATAAAATAACTCCAAAGTAGATACACTTGCAGTATCATCTTAATTGTTCAATCTGCATTCATAAGGTGGTACAACTAAATACATAATTAAACTAGTGTATCGACCTAGTATACCAAATAATTCAGAGAAATGGCAGGTATTTCATGATTGGCAATAAATCATCTCCTTAAAAAAATTGATATTGTATAAATATATATTTTGAAGTTAGTGATTCATCATAAAAAAAGTCTTCTTCTCAGACTTGAAAAGAAAGGATTACTAAAGAATAATATGAAGGGGTAACCAAACTAAAAGGAAATACGATTATTAAATGAGTGGTCTCATTGGAAAATTTTTGATAAACATGATAGGTTCATCAAAAAAAATATTCAAAAAGATTCTCTCAATTTAGCAGACTATGAAAAAATGAACATCAGCTCTGAATAATAATCCAGGCTGATTAACTTTAGAAAATATTCTTTACAAAAAGAAAAGAGGAAATTCATCATCTTGATTATAAAAGACATTGACAGTTTTGCATATTTGTATAAATATCTCAATTTTTTTCATCAAAAATAAATATAACATGCAGTTCCTCTCAAACCTAATATCAAACTATTTAATTATAAGTAAAGATAATATAATCCAAAGATTATAGGAAGATTGTATAAATTTAGAAAATATTTAATGTATGGATTATTTTCCCTAGTCATCATTCAACTTAGATTGTTAATTTTGTCCCAGTTCACAAAATTAATAGAGAAATAAAGATTTTTATAGACTTAAAGAATCTAAATCAGGCTTCTCTTAAAGACAATTATACATTTCCCATAATGGATCAAGTCCTCAAATTTGTCATAGGTTTTGAAATGCTATTAATTTTGGATGGTTTCTTAGGTTATAATCATATTGAAGCTAATAAATAAGATCAACACAAGATAATTTTTACAACCCCATGAAGCACTTTTTCATATCTATGAATGCCATTTGGATTTATTAATGTGGGAGCTATGTTCTAAAGAGCCATGGATATCATGATCAAATATATTAAGAATAATGTAATTGTGGTATAATTATATGACTTAATAGTTTTCTAAAAAAAAGAGAATATCACCATGAACACTTTGATAAAGTATTTGGAAAATTTTAATCACATGGTATTTCTCTCAATCCTAAAACTTTAGTTTTTGGGGTGACTGAAGGGAAACTTATCAAGCACATTGTCTTCAAAGAAGGAATCAATATTGATCTAGAAAGAGTTGAAGCAATCCATAAATTGTCTCTACCAACTAGTGAACTAGGTGTACATTCATTTTTTTAGAAGTTGAATTTATTAAGGATATTTTTTCTAGATTTTATATAACTTACTAGGAATATTGATAAAAATATGAAAGGAAAACCTTACTTAAAATGTAATAATGATGGAAAATATGCATTTGAGAAAATAAAAGTTTTTATTTCTCATGCACCAACTCTGGTTTGTCTAGATTTCAAAAAAAAACTCATCATTTATTATTGTGCCTCAGAGCATACTCTCTCATCCATACTAGTTCAGAATAATGATGAAGGTATTGAGTCTCCCATTAATTTCATGAGTTTAAATATGAAATATTATGAATTTAAATATTTTACATAAAATAAGAATGTATATACATTTTTAAAAGTTGTTAAATAGTTTAGATACTATATTATACATTCACATTCTATTGTGATGGTGCCAAGTAGTGGAAAAGTCTATTATGACTCAATAAGAGCCAAGATCTAAAAGAGATAACTAGATAAATAAGCTTTAGGAATATAATCTCAAAATAAATACATAAAATTACTTTCAGGAAAAGGGTTGTGTCAACTCATAGTATAATAGAAAAATTCTTAGTTAATCTCTTTAACAGATTTTGATGTTCAAAACTAAGAAGATTTTTCTCTTTTCTTTTTTGTAGATTCTACTAATGAATGGTTTACATATATCACTTTATTTTTGATATATGGATAATGTCTTTCTCATCTTGATTTCAAATAATGTATAATACTCAAGTTGAAATCCATATTGTATGTTATCTAGGATGGTACATTGTTGAAAAATTATTAGTGATGGGTTTTTCTTGAGATGTGTTGATAGTGAACAAGAGAAGAAGATCTTACAAGCCTTTCATGATCAAGATTGTGGTGGAAATTGTTTTATATAGTGATAAATTACAAGATATTATGAGCTAATTATTATTGATTGACACTATTCAAAGACTCATATAAATGGGTAAGAAAATGTGAAACTTGTCAACAGTCTATCAAACAACCAAAATTACAACATATCCTGTCAAGCCAGTGGTGATAGAAGAACCCTTTCAACAATGGGGATTAGATTTTATTGAAATCGTGAACCCTCATTCAAGTGCAAGACATACACATATTTTCACTACTATAGATTACTTCACCAAATGAATATAAGCCATCCCAATCAAGAAGATAACTTTAGAAGTTATTTGTAATCTCATCAAAGAGAATATCTTCATGAGATATGGCATTCCATAAAATATTGTAACAAATAATGCCTCAATTATTTATTTCTTGGATTTAATTGGATTAAATATGGATATAGGATTTCATTGTCCCACTCTTTAGAGTATTACCCACAAGGAAATGGTTAAGATGAGCCAACTAATAAGAATGTGGTTAGTATCATTTACAAGTTGGCTAATGAGAATCATAAGAATTGGTAGAAGTTGTATGATGCATTGTGGATATATTGCATAACACTAAAGAAAGATATATACATGTCCCCATTCTAGTTTCTCTATGGGATTGACATGGTAATTCAAACAACACTTGAATTTCTTGTACTTAAACAAATCAAAAATTTTAAATTCCCTTGGATAAAATAATTCTCTATTTAAATAAACTTAAAGAAGATAGATCTCAAGTTGATAGAATTTTCAAGCATTAGGCTCAAGTAAAATTCCTTTTTGACAAAAAAGTAAAGAGATTGAATTTTTAAGTAGAAAATATTATTCTTTTGTAGGATAAGCATCGAGAACTAAAGGGAAGTCATGTAAAATTTGACTGCTTCTGGATGGACCCCTTCAAAATTAGGTACTTCTATAGAGACAACAATTTCTACTTGGCCTATCATGATGGAAAACATTTTCCATTGCCTTAAAGTGGTCAATATCTCAAGCATTACTTTAAATGAAGTAAGTAGTCCCTTGTATGTAATTATTTGTATAAAATTTTGGTTGTGCTTCCCTTTTATTGTTTTTTTGGATTATTTTGTGTCTCGTCATTTTGTTTCATGTCTTTCTCCTTGTTAGTCAGTTATCTTGCCTTTACAATTTCTTATGCTATCCTAAGTTAGATTTTTGTGAAAATTCAAATGAATCCATAACTTAATGGAAATGCACTTGTCTATAAAATTAAAATCTAGAGTTCTCTCATCCCTTGTAGTTCAAGGTCCCCAATTAGACCCAATTGTTATCTTAATTTTTTAATGAAAGTCAAAAAGCTAAGAATACTAAGTCTTTTGACCATAAATGATCAATTTGAATCATAGATGGTCAAATTTATTATCTCTAAGTTAAAATATCTTATCTAAAGAATTCATTGTTAGAATTCAATAATTGACCAAAAAAATTAAAAACAAAATCAAAAGAAGATTCAAAATTGGCTGTCCTTAGCCTTATCATATTTTGAGCACCTACTTAGCACATTTTAAAAAATGACTATTACATAGTAGGTTATCAAGATATGGAATGTGTCCAAACATACCTTAGAACCTAATCTTTATTCAAGTACATGGAAAAATTTGATGCTACTACAAGCACACATCTTAAACTCTACCTTTTGCATATGCACACCTTGAATCCTTATGTGTTATTAAAAACTCATGCAAATCTTTATACTTGTTCATACACCCCAAATTGATCACCATTACTCCACATGTGGTCATCATACATGTTGATATTTCACATCCTATAATATATCCCTTCATCCCTTCTATTTTTTCCATCAATTTCTCCTCAACTCTTGTATCTTCTATCTTTCATCACTCTCATTTATGAATTTTCCATTCTATGATCATTAACATTGCATCAGATTATCAATTAGTATTTTTACAAATAAATAGGAGTTAGGGTTTATATTTGATAATTTTGGCATTGATTTTCATATTTTTTCCTTAGTATTTGATTAATTTATTGAAGCCTTTATTTCAAAACTTCTTCAAAATAGTTTTTTAGAATTAAAATTTTATGTGGTGTAATTTATCAAAGTTTTTTTATCATTCTTAGATCATTTGGGTTTTAACCCTGTAGTAGACACACTTTTATATTTTGAACATTAACCAAACATATGTTAGGTTTTTTGAGTTGCTCAAACCATAATCAGATTTTGAATCCTACCTCAAGCACTCATTAGGATCTGTTACCTTATCATACTCTGATCACCTAATAAACACATCATCATACTGTGACACTTATCTAAATACATCTCAAAACTTGATCACCTTTTAGGCACCCAATCAAACTCTAGTTATTTGTTTAAACACATATCAAAACCTAACCACATATCAAAAACCCAATTGGACTCCATCCCTTTGTCAAACACACTATTAGATTTTTCAATCTTCTAAATCACTCCTCAAACTCTAGCTTCTACTTATGCATACCCTAGAATCTACTCCTTACTTGAATAAGGCCAAATCTTTATCTTCCTTCACAAGGTCAATTTAAGATCTAGTTTTTCTCATAGGTAGGTGATTTTCATCAGACATTAACATTCATGACCCTAATCAAGGAGACTCATAATAAAATAACTCTAAAGAAGACCCCTCTAAAAAAGAGATTCCAATTGGAAGAAGACAGACATGAAATATCAATTTTAAGGGGTTGTTATATCCTCACACATAGATTTAAATGTTGAAAAAATAACAAATATTAATCTAGGTCACATCAATATAGAATAATTATGGAATATAATTAGTGGGTTCTACAAGACAAATTATGCATAAAACATCCATGATAGTATATTAGCTCAAGTAGATGCCTTTCCTATTTCAATACAATGTCCAGAACTAGTATTAATAATGGATATACAGTATGATCTAGAAAAGAGGGAAATAAAGAATCCAAAAGGAGAGTATATCTTATGCTTAGGTCCAGAGCATATTGATCATCTACTATATCTACTTGATAGGCAAACGTTTATTAATTTGACTCCCATATCTACTCAATATTTTTTGGATTCCAACACTAGTTCTAGTTCTAAATGGGTCAATAAGAAATGGTCAACAAAACTAAGGCATACATCAACAATGCTTCCTAAGAATATTTCTATATTCTTACAATCTTACACAGAGTAGTGAGAAGTCTGGTTGCAATAAATTTCCAAATGTGGATGTATAGATACATAGGGATTATTCATCAAAATAAGCAATACATCAATTAGGGGAAATTGATTAGTGATTCTATTCATAAATAGCTAATAAAGGTTAATACCAATTCTAAATTGTATGTGACCTCTTATCTTGTTTATGTTTTTACCAAGAGAAGATTACATAGTGGTTTGAATATAGTAAGTGATATATAGATTGAAAAAATATATGATTGATATCTTAAACTTTCATTGAAAGAAAGTGCACATCATTTTTTTAGAGTAAATGATGCATTTTTACAATATGTGATTCAAATATT
The DNA here is from genome assembly GCA_037957365.1 of Torreya grandis. Classification (NCBI taxonomy): domain Eukaryota; kingdom Viridiplantae; phylum Streptophyta; class Pinopsida; order Cupressales; family Taxaceae; genus Torreya; species Torreya grandis. The sequence goes on from JARHVA010000435.1 coordinate 3,940,433, forward strand.
TGAACTATAATTGTATAATTTGATGATATTAATTCAAGCTTAAATAGAGATTTCTAGATGGGGAACTTGGTTCATACAGTTCCCAACTATCACTTACTTGAGAATTTATGGTTATGAGATTGCTTTATACATGTTCTCGAGGTATGTAGATGACAAATGGGCCTTAATAGAACTATTAAGGTAGTTGATTGAAACACACAAGCATTTATCTAATAATCATAAGTTTGGAATAAAGTTTTCCATTTCTATTAATGAGTACACTTTTGCCTTTTTGGCCAAAGCCAATTTGATTAACAAGGAAATGACTTGAGTCACGATTTGGTCATTTGAAAGTAGACCTTCATTTGATGCTAGAGTCCTAATTTAAAATATTTATGGTTCTTCATATTAGTATATACACCACTTTGAATACTATAAGATAGATTCTGATGATGAAAAAGATGTAAGAATCTATTATTACTCATGTTTCACTTTAGAATAGGTGATTGTATTTGACATAAAGAAGATCAAGATAAATATAGTTGATGATGAAGATTTATTGAAACCCATATATGAAGAAGAAGGAATTGAATCAAAACCTCTCCCAAAAGTAGATTGGCACATTAAAGAATCTACTTCGCTCATTGATAGAACCCAAAATTTGATAGTTAGAACTCTCAAATGGTTGGAAAAAAATTATTAATACTGATAAAGTAAGATTTCCTCCTTCTATGAAATAGACTAAACTAGGAACTACTCATCTATAACATTAAGAATAAATAGGGACATCTTCGATAATAAGAACTAGTAAAGATTTAGAAGAAATTAAAGCTAAAAATAAGTTGAAGCTATCACATAAGCTATTCTAGTGCAAAATCTACTCAATTTGAAAGAAAGAAGACTAGTTAAAGCTTTCCAAAATACTCCAAGTACTTATATTTCAGAATAAATTCATCCTAGTAGTTTTTATCAACCACAAAATCTAGTAATAATGTCACACAATAGTTTCTATCTTATGATACATCCTTTTTATTTTAGTCTTTAGTTCCTTCTCAGATTGATACTTCAATACCATCTCCTCTTGCTCAAAATGTTCAATTGCCTACTAAATCTTCTCCTAAAACCCTAATTAATTCATTAGGAAAAGATGAAGGTGAATTAAAATTGTAAAAGTCTCAGGTATTGCAAACTACTTTCCCTTCTTTTGATACTCAAAAGGAATCTAATATTTCTCTTGTGTAATAATCTCCCAATGTTTAACTCCCTGATTAGTTGAATGAAATAGTAAAGAAAGAAAGAACATTAAATAGCCATAGGAAATTGATTTTATTATTTTGACAATTATTCATCCTTGTACAGTCAATAAACCTAAAATAGTTTAAAGAATAATCACAAATCAAAAAGGAGAAAGCTATGTAGAAGTTACAGTTCCTCCCATTGAAAAAGATAAGGAAACTATTGAATCCTCTAATTATCAAATCATGAAGGTCCATTTGGTAAAATATACAAGATAAGGTATGAAGGAAAATTTTCAATTTGTAATTGGTATGTTGTTTGATAAAATGGACCACGATAAAGTAACTAAAAAACAACTTAGAGAAAAGGTTGAATAATTGACATTAGTAGTTTAGAAATTAATAAGGCCAATTTAATTTCTCATTCAGTTGTTCATTAAATTATTGAGACAAAAACATTAAATATTATGTAATAAATTATTCATATGGGTAAGGAAACAAAAGAATGGTCTAAAAAAAAATTTATATCAAGATATCACTACCATTCAAATAATAATGACCACATGTTCTGATATTCAATTATAATATGATCAAATATCTAAAGCTAAAAACAAATATGTTTAAGAAGTAAATAAATGGAATGGATTTATTCCCAAGTTTTAATATTTTTTATTTACTTGTCCAAATGATCTTATTCAAGAAAAATTTGTCCAAAAATAAGAAATTGTGTACCTCATTGAGTTTTTAGAAGCTACCAAATTTAGGGTCTATATTGTCAAGGAAAGTCTTAATAAATTCAATGACTCTAAATCAATGGGAGGTGGTGCTCTCCTTAAAATAATGGGAGGGTTAATAAAATTGAAATTCAAATGCATTGATGATAATGGGAAACTTGTTTTTTAAGAGACCATTGTTGATCAATTCAAGAACAATATTGATGAGATCCTAACTACTAAGTTTGCATTCAATTATGAGTCAGTTTAGATGATGATTAAGTATAAAAGTAATCTGGATAACCTCAATTCAATGCTTTAGAGATTACATGAAATACCATAAAATATGTCAATTTTATATTTTGATGTAGAGATAGTTTACACATATTCAGATGGATCAGATAAAGTGTTTAAAATCATGAAGAAGTTCAATGGATTCCAATAAAATAAACTACAACCAAAGGAATAAAATATTAAAATTGTTCTTAATGAAAATGAACAAGAATAACTTGTCATTAGATTTTAACTTGTTTTTTGTCTTGGGGTTTTTTAGTTATCCTTGTAAATTTTCATTTGCACAGTTTTGTAATTAGCAATTTTCACATTGTAGACTTCCTTTGCAAATTTCAAGTCATGAAAATTTGTTATCATGCTTTTAAAAGTTTTAAAAATTAGTTATTGTACTTTTTTGAGTTTTTCAAAAACACCAACACATTTTTTCAAGTTATGCAAATTACCTAACATGTTTTTTTCAAGTTTTAAGTTATGTAAATTAGCTAATGTGCTTTTACAAGTCCTCAAAAATGTAAAAAAGGTGGTTACACACCATAACCACCCATTTTAACTTATAAATATGTGTTAAAGGCTCATTTCTAAAGGTTATTTATATTTATCAATTTCTAACAAGATAGAGAAAGGGTAGATTTTATCTACAACTCAAATAGAATAAATATAAGGATAAATTTTGCAAAATTTATGTTCAAAATATCTTCATGGATAATTTGTGTGTATACATGTGTGTGTGTGTGTGTGTGTGTGTGTGTGTGTGTGTGTGTGTGTGTGTGTGTGTGTGTGTGTGTGTGTGTGTGTGTGTGTGTGTGTGTGTGTGTGTGTGTGTGTGTGTGTGCGTGTGTGTGTAATTATTTTCTTTTGAAATATGATTTATTAGTCAAAAACATAGGGATTTTGTTTTAGAATTTCTTGTTGAATCTACATTCTTAATTTCTACAATTAGTGAAATATTGGTCGAGTAAAATAGTAATTTTCATTTTTTACAAGGAAATACAAGATAGTTGTCACATTCTATTATCAATTATAGGTATTTATTTTTTTGCATGTTGTTTGTTCTTATAAACATATAATGTATTTACTATCCTTTGAATGAGAGTGGTTTCCTTCTAGAAAAATTACCCACCTTCTTGACATTTTCGGTAAGTCTCTAAGTTTGACTTAGTGGACTTGTCATTTTTCTTTTGTTATGAACATATTTCTCCCTTCAGTCAATCCCCTTCATATTTTATTTCTATCGCCTTTTTTTACTTTATGGTTAAAATTACTACCATGCTAAAAACCATTTTTTTTGTAAATAATTTTTATTTCATCATCCTTTTAGGTTTTTAATAAAGGCATCTTTGTTTTTTAATAGGAGAGGGATCTTTTCCCATGACTATTGATGTAAAACATCCATTTATATTTTTTAAAATATTTCATGACAATAGAAGTAACATTCCCATAATTTTTTTAACACATTGTAGGGAGCTCTTTGTAATTTGGTGAATTGTCTCCTTGAAAGAGTTGAAAATAAAATACATGGAGTAGGTTATAAAGCTACATTTAATATTTTATTTTGAGCATTATTAATATAAATTGATATCACCTTGTATGATATCTTGGATTATTTTCATAAGAAGTATAAATTTGGTTAGATATATATTTTATATTATTCATGGACAATAACTTAATCTCTCTTTATTTAAATGTGTGAAATAAATATGTGAATGACAAACTTCTTAAACATAATAGATTCATGTAGATGTGGAAGCAAGATTTATTTGAATATATATTTCAATTCCTTATATACCATAGGATTTTTCATCTTCGATAACATGGTATTATTCCATAATAAATATTTTACAATAGGCTCATTGGATTCTTGTTTAACTAAACAATCTCATCATATGAAATATTTTCACTGATATTTTTTGTAAATGTGCAAAGAATAAATCTGATAAATAATTTAATGTATGAGTGAATTGATGTGATAAATCATAAAACCACTTGAGTATATATTATTTTAAGCTTTAGGGAAATAATTTGGTCAAAAACCTATTGTTGGATGTATAGTCTAAACATGTTATGGGAAATGGTCTCAAATATTACTCAAGGTAACCGTTTCCATCATACAATGTAAGCTTAGGTGCCACAAAACCTGTTAGAAAAGGATATGATGCAATATGTTAATTAAATGGAATATGCAATAAAGTCTATGAATTAAGTGCCTGATTAGGTTTTGAAGCACTTTTTTCAAAAGGTAACACCTTAATTTTCAAGGCTTAAACTTCTTACATGAGAGATTGTACATGAGGAGTAGAATGTGTATTAACCAAAGGTGGTGTAACCAAAAATTGAGTATGAATTGCTATATTGATTTATAGAAACCCAAGGGTTTCCCCCATATTCTATGGAAGTCTAAAATTTGTATCAAATGGAAAAGAGAAAAGTAAGGAATCCATAGCAATTGAGGTTTCATCGAAAAATTTATGGATTTCATCTCCAATAATTTTTATAAACACATCTTACGTATCTTAATTTTTGGAAAGAGGCCTTTTTAACTTATTTTTATATATGTCATCAAATATATTAATGAATTTTTCCATTATAGTGTTATGAACTAAATTCTATAAATGTTCATATTGAGTACCCTTTAATCTAACATGTCTTCTAAGATAGGTAGAAATAACTTTTTTAGATTGCACAAAATATGAAATTGAAACTTGGAAGAAAGTAGTTAACAAATAATTTACCAAATCTAAAAACCTTAATACAATAATTGGAAATAATACAAAGGAGGAAAGAAACCCTAACAACATCCATGGTTAGGGTTTACAATATTCAATCAATATGATTTCACGAATATGTTTGATCCAATTTTTTATTAAGAGAGTTCCAATCTTAATTAGAAAAATTTATATGTAAAATCAGAAAGAATTAAATAAGCATAAATTAAACATTTATAATATAGAACTTGTTAAATATAAAAATATGCTAAAGGGGGGAAATACCATATAATAACAACTTAGATGGAAATAAAACAATATTAGACTATGACTGAAAGTGTTAGAATTATTGTGAGGTTTAGTAAGGTCACTTTGAATCAGGAACAGGGATTTACATATTCTTGGGACAAGGTTGCACTATTTTCTACAGGTCTGGTATGCTTTGTTATCTTTAGGGAGTGTTAGTGTCTGTTAGGGTTTTAACTTTATGTGTAAAAATATATAATTACACCTTCACTTGTAATACTTATGTACATGATTTGATCTATGTGATTTGTTGTGAAATCCATTATATGCCTTCTTCACTTAGAACCCTATCTCAATAGGAAATAGAAATAACAAGATAAATTATAAAATGGGTTAGTGGTTTAATTTTTCCTTCACCTCAACATCCCCTATGTTGAGCATTGCCTACATACCAATACTTTGAAGAGGAATCAAACTCCATGAAGTTCTCCCATGCTATGGTGGTGTGTGTGAAATATTAGTGTAATACTATATGTTGGTGCAATCTTGGTGTGATTAATTTATTAAAAATGACTTATGACTATGGAGGTGTATTCAAAATTATCTCAGGGATACTAGGGTTATGTATACTCAGAATTGGAAATAATAAATGCTTTCCTCTTAGTGTGCAGTTAAATATTCTAGTGTTTTTTAATCATATGAACCTCTATTGAAAAATCATTAGAAAATTTAGATTTATAGTGATAATTTTGGATTGATTTATATGGGACTTATTAAACATGTGGGATGACCCATTAGGTGAATTTAAATTTGAGAAACTAGTTGTTATTTAGCGGGAGGACATGGCTAGTGGATTCAAACACCACTAGTGGGGGGATAATCTTAAAGGTGTAACCTTATTTGAAGAGAAAATATAAACTAAGTTGTAAGTGTGGATTATTCTAGGGATGAGTTTAGGTTTTTTTAAATGAAAAATAAAAATATTTCATAACCATTAGTTGCTTGGAGGAATGGGTCATCCACATAGAATGAAGTAATGGTGGTCAAAGATTGTAGAATCGACATGAGCTAAGTGTGTATAATAATATGATCACAAATGTGTTATTTTAGAAATAAATGTTAATTTATGTGTCTACAATTACAATATTTTAGTACCTATTTTTAAAAAACTAACATGACAAATATCTCATTGACGTTGGAAATGTAACTAATAGGGGGTGGTAACCCACTTACATAGGTAAGTAATATTACTTCTAGGGAATGATGATCATAATAGTAATATTAGAAACTTGAGGTGTCAATCCAACTATAGCATAACCTAGTGCTATCAAAAGTGGAGATGTGCCTAAAATGAAGGGAAATATGGGTGGATTAGGAGGCAATAGTGTTGGAGGTAGCCAAATTTTAAGTAGCTGGGTAATAACTAATATACCAATCACACAAGTACCAACCCCAAAAATTTTAATGCATCAACATTTAATTTATGAAATTGCATTTATTTTACCTATTTAACAAGTCATGGATAATTTTTTTGAACACATTCACAAATGTGAGCCCATTTGGCATGCTAAAGGCATAACCAACCCTAAGAGGAAGATGAGTCAATTCACAACCTCATTTTTAGACCATGTGCACATGTGTTACCACAAGTATGATAAAAAAAAATACATCATCCATTATGATCAACTAAATTATGACTTATTCAATAAATTTTACATCCCATAATTTGAACATTAGAGTATATTTATGTAGAAGGGATCAATCAATAACTAACGGAGAGCATCGACACATATAACATAATTTTTAAGACATTTATTTCTAATTTATAATATGATATTCACCTATTATAACATGCATAGTGTTTTTTTAAAGACCTATTTTTACCTTTTAGGTGCAACTTATATTTGAAAACTTTTACAAAGCTTTGAGAGGCTCTAGAACTAGCACTAAGGGATGAAGTAGTTGGAAATGTAGATATTAGGACTAGTCCATTAATGGAGGTTTATGTTTCATCTATGGCCTTTCAATTATATAATTTAACTATAAATAACATGCATGACACTCTTAGTGATTTTTGGTACATAAATAATGAAGTAGAAGGATAGAATAAAAATAATTTTCCTTGACATAGTGTTAGGGTATTCACTAAGCCTCGTGATATTTTTCATGAGGAATATGATGTACACAGTTTACCATCGCTTCAGAGGGAAACAAAAATAAAGGTTTTCTTTTACTAAAAAACATGTGAGGAATCAATGCATAATACTTATTATTTTTAGGTGATATACCAACCTTTATTTGACATTCATGCAAAAGTAAAAATATGAGAAGGCGGCATGAATTATCAAAATTATGCACCTAAGAGATTGAAGGGTGCCTAAGGAAATAAGTCACAATTTTCCCCAAATCCCCAAATTGAATATCATTACAATAAATCGATCCTATATTTAAGTTTCACATGGAGGAACCACCCAAAGAATAGGTACATCAATTAAAGTCTTCAATAATTGTTAGTCATCTAGATGTCGTAAACTAGAAGCTCATTCATTAGGAAGCAATGGATATGATATGCAACTTGCAAGGAAAGATCCAACATAATTCAGATTTAGAGGCCAAGGCTAAATCAATATTTTATCAAAATATTGGGGAAGTAGAGGCATATGATGACCTTTATGGTATTTTAAATCTACTATAATTGGAGGGAATGATCACATGACCAATACTTGGTCGATGCATCATGTTGTGAGAACCACTAAATTTCCCATGCCATACCAAACAAGAGGGCATGAAGTAAGAACTGTATAAAATTATTTCTATGACTAATATTTATTAATTAATGCAATTTATATGATTGGTCTATGTGTTACATTTTCAATGACATGGAAGCTGAGGCAAATATTATGGCATAATAAGCTTGGCATAAAATTAGAATCCCCCCATTAAGGCCTTTGCCTCATGTTTTATTTATGGGAAATAAAACCTACATGAAAACTTTGGTTATTCTCAAGAATGTGTTTATTTATCTAATAGTTATAAATTTTAATGAAAATTTTTAAATAATTAAGTTTGGTGAGACTAACAACTACCCAACATTGTTCATTACATGATGGTGATTTGTGAACAATGTAGATATACACTTCAAGAAGTGTTATATGAGTTTTTAAAATGGATAAATTTTCATGGTTATTGCCATTGACATTGAACATTGTATAGCCTATGCTAAAAACATAAATATATATTAAGTTAATAGTATCTACAACATCACTATGTAGGATGCAAAGCCTCTAAATGTTAATAGTTAAGGAGTCTTGAGTTGGGATGAGACAAATTATATTTTTAACACCACTAATGTCACTTTTATGGCTAAGTATAGGTCTCCTATGAAGTAACAGGGAAGAAATGTGGCATTGTGAACTCAAAGAAAACACAAACTCATATGTGTGAGCCCATGAAGAAATCTAGGGATAATAATAGCCATACTTTTAGCATAAAGTTTTGGGTTCCATATTTTACTCCTAAAATGAATAGGTTTTTCAATTTGAGTAAAGGGGAGATTGTAACTATTAACTCTCCAAACTACACCCTAGGAGGAAGTTGTTTAGGCCTACCTCTAGGTTTGGGATAACATGGAAATAGCCCAAGGCTTTGGGTGACCTATGACTAGGCTAGACCTCTAGATTGTGGGGATAGATCCCCTAGTGGATCTATTATGGCTCAAAATCACTAATACCTACTGATTGGGGTGAAAATAGATAGAAATAATGTATAAAGGTAAACATATACTACTGGAGATGATGCACCAATATCATTGTCCACTCTATTTTATTTCTAATAACACAAATGGACCAAACCTAAACTGAAACGCACTCTCTCCAAGGCCTCAATGCAACATTATTTCACATGGAGGTCATGGTGGATGGTTAAAAATTGGAGGTGATAGATGAGAGGGTTATCTTGAGGTACTTTCAACTAGGTTACACTTCAAGTATAGTCACCAGCCTTTGACACATCATATGATCTACACTATAACATCCCTACTAGGATCTACCTAGAATAACATGAATTTTCTTTAAATTTAATCAATTTATTCTTTCATTATATTTCACCATTATAATTTAATTATATATGTAATTAAAACACTCTAAGTTAACTATAAAATAAACATGTGGCATCTATCTGTCACTAATCACGATCATTAGATGAAACATAACATAACTGTATATAGAAAGTAATTATCGATTTCCATCCATGGCTGGTTCAAACATGTATCCACTATTATCATGGTATAATAAGTAAATAATTACATATCATCAAGTATAATGTCCCAATAATAATCATTAAAATATAATATAGAGGATACAAGGCTCCATAGAGCATGATTTCCTCAAACTCTAGTATATATGGCAATCTCACATGTAATCTCCAAATAATTACTATTATGGGGAAAAAGAGAATCATCTAATCACATTTTCAAACCAAACATGTACCATAAATATCTAATACAATCCCTCATCATGGAATGTCCCTCCCTTCACATATGAGTAGATAATGATGATGCAAGAATCTAGAGAGACAAGCTAGTGCCCATATGTTGTACAATTTTTAACAACATGAATTATACCATAAACAAATATGTTATAACATGATATTACATAAACATCTAAATCATACATATTAAATAAAAATGTCTAACATTATTTTGGCCAAAGTTTTCAAAATTTATTGATCTCTAGGATCAATCAATTTCATACACACCACTTGATTAGATTACCTTTATCAGGTATTGATGATTCTAGTAAGCTTAGTGAAAATCATCTCACTACTTACTCAGTACCATTAATGTGATATTTGGTTAATATAAATATTACCAATAAATTCATATAGATTACTTCCTACTATCAGGCATTAAACATGTTAAACACAAGAATAATTAGAATGCATACATTTAGTCCATCAAATATATGAATGAATCTCCAATATATTATTTACCACATAAATAATAATAATAAGCATAACAAGAATAGATCATATCAAGTAGGCATAATCTATATTTAGACTACATACTTCTAATTTTCATAAGTAAATACAAATGTAGTATATTCCATGATAAACACTAATATCATAGTCCACCATTCTATGTTCACACTACTCAATTTCAAAACAGCTAGTCATAATAAATTTATAGAATCGAATAACTCATAAAACAAATTATACCTCGTATGAACATAATCATTCATTTAGATAAATTAATACTTTTCTATTAGACTACGTTCATGTAATTATAGATTCTTAACCTTTAGGATTCTATGTCTTATTTTTAGTAGTTAATAATATTATAGATATAAGCACACCTCTATATGTTATATATAAGTATCTAAGTCTTCATATTGATTATTTTCATATATGCGAGCACCTGTACATCCTAATTATATTCATAAAATTTACCATATACAATAACTAAAACAATATATAAATATTGTATGTAGGTGTCATCAGTCATTTTACAATTCTAATCAATGTATAACCATGAGATTCAATAGTTCAATGGTTTAGTCTAATTTGCTTTTCAAGTATAATTAGGCATTCTATTTTATTTACACATCTTTCTTCCTTATGTCCAAGATCATTGTTTCCAACAAGTGGTATAATCACATTATTCAACCACCACATTGTTAGGTGTAAGTTTAGCTAAGTGAATTGTATTAGAAACCAGAATTATATAGGATCATAATAAAGAACTTAAGAATGACACGCATCTTCTCAACACATACCTCAACTTTGATCATAAATATATCTATCAATGGAATTAAATCTTAAAATAGTTAAATCACAAGATCAAATATTCTAGCTTTATTTATGTATTTTAAGCATCTCATCCCAACATGATTAATATAAAGGAAGATCCTCTCAGTCTTCTATGACACCCAATATATTCATTGTTGTATAGATAACACACAATATGGTTAATAACACAATGTTTATTGTAATTCATTGGTTTTATAATGGAAACAAAACACATGGTCCTTAGAACATTCATATTTCATTATAAGTATGGGAAGTTTGCTATATTAGTCAACCATAAATTTTCACAAGTTAATTAAATCATATTCCTTAGTTCGTATATATGTAGGAATCGCTATTTTTGGATGTCATAAGCTAATTTACTCTATTTACCATGGATAACTATTTTGATTACATGGGACACTGAGTCCTCAAAATATTCCAAAATGAAGGAAAATTAGAAGAAAACATGAAGGGGAGAAAGATAGAGTATATGCCAGAGTGTAAATTTACCTAGTGTATTCTAAGTAAATTATGTAATGAAAATAATAGAAATCAGATATCGGATAGAATATTCTAGCTAACTACATAATTTATAATTTAATGGATCTAGAATATAGAATGATTTCCACATTTTAATAATTAGTAAATTAGAGAATACTAACATTTATTAGAATTGAATATTATATAATATTTGATACACCTAGAATATAATATTCTAACTATATCACTATTCTATTGTCTTTTATAAATAGGACTTATAAAGACACCATGATTAATATCAAGCTTCTAAATCAATAACATGTAGATCATTGTTATTTTTTGAGACATCCATATAGATCGTTACATCTATATAGTACACAATAGTTCACTATATATATATATATATATATTACTATTAACAATAGTTCTCTATACTTTTGTATAGTGTACCATATATACCTAGTTTGGTGTATACACTCAGATCGCCCCTAAATATCACTATATATTCTTTATTGAGATACAACTTGTATTTCACTACATATGTCTTACTTGGTTGATATATGTATATATTATTCCACATAATACATGCAGATCGCTTCATTACACAGTTCATTGTATCTAGTGAACTATTATATCGTCAATATAATCATTGTTTCTAATTAATATCATATATAATATTATCCATATAATATCTAATTAATATTATCCATAAAATATCTGACATAATAGTTTGCTATATATTACTAAAGTGGCTATTATAGATATGGTGATTGTGTAATGTCTATATCACTTATTGAGTTGCAGATGTATATCCATTTAAATAGTTCATTGTCCATATATTTTGATCACTGTATATATTGTATTCATACCACTATGTTATTGTGTGTGTGTGTGTGTGTGTCTATATATATATATATATAATTTATGTACATATATATGTATTGATGATTGGTTTTTGACTATATAGTAGACTATATGAATCATTGATCATATATGTAGTTGAGGTGGAGACTGAATCTAGCAGTAAAGCATCTGGTTTCATAATCTAAGATGGCAAGGCTCGAGGCTCAACCGTAGGGCAGGGTTATTAATATGACCAAATTAAAGCTTAGTTATGGGGAAATTTTATACACAAATTTTATTTTTATAAATCACACAGTCTATGCATATATACACATAAATTTGTAAATTACATAAAAGTTAACGATGGAGCCTACCTGGTAATAGCTTGAGATGGTACGATCAGAATACCTTCCATCCTTTCTTCAGTGCTCTATCTTGCCCTCTCTCTCCACTTGCACCCCTTCTCTCTCCCTTCTCCAATTCATGTTCACTTCTCCTTTTTTTGTTCTCCTCTCTTCCTTTTATATTGCTCCCATCTCTTCCTTTTTATTTTTTCTTTTATTAAATGATTTTTATCTTTTTGTTTTTCTACTTTTTCCTAATTCACCTCAAGCCAAACTAAAAATCTTTGCTTTTCCTATTATTAACACCATACCGTTAATTTATTTGTTTTATTTCCTTTATGAGGCTTTTCCTATTTTTATTTTCTAATTACTTAATAATAATATGTCTTAATATAAATAAATAATCACAATGACTTGACTAATATAAGGTTAATAATATTATTTTAAATCAAAAATGGTAAATCACACAGTATTATTCAAATCCAAATTATAACAACCACAACGTAAATACCACAAAATTAATTCTAAATAATCATTAAACTAAGATAACACACAAATAACCATGCGTATATAATTATCTAAATACAAACAACATCAAAAATTTACTAACGCTAACCATTCGATTATGCATATAATGATTGTCATTAACATGGTGTGTGCAAGGGTTCTAGCCATTCCTCTTTCATCCCCCAACATCTCCATCAAAATCACCCTCCCTAATGATTCTCTCTCTCCATCATGCTCTAAGGGATGAATCTCTCCTACGTCAAACTCATGACAAGTAGGTAGTTAGTCTATAACATTGTGACATATATATCATAAAATACTATTGTAATAACAAATCAACATGATCATAATGTAAGAATATACCATACAGCTAAACTCATAGTAATGAAATTATGTAATCAAAATAATATTCAACTATCCCATAATATCATATTAATTATAGCTTAGTTAATAATAATTGAATCAAATGACCAACAATAAATATCCATAGATAATCAAGTAAATTTTCTTAGCAATAAATTGGGATGTACCATGCACAAAACAACCTACTAGCATCTAGGTGTGGAAAGGACCTACAAAGGGAGAAATTATACCACTTATGCATATAAAAACAAGCATATACACAATATATTAGTATTGAAGAAGCTAAAATAGTTCATTAATCATCCCAAGAGGTCTATAAGAAATAAATCCAAGCAGAGTTTCCTCATACCCAAGTGAGGGATGTGTACAATGGCCTTAAGACCTAAATATATAGATTAAGGAGAAGAGAAAAGAGTTAAATTAGAGTGGAGGTCAAGATAAGAGGTCATAAATTATGATATTATACTCACACATTAGTTATATTCACCATAACAATCTGCATGTGTCTCCTTTTTTGCATTGGTATTCTTTAATGAGACCTTTAAGTGTTAAGGTGGAGTGGTGGAGGTTGGGTAAAAATTGTTTGACCTCTTTAAGAGAATTTCCATGCCCAAATATGGTCAAATAACCTTTATCCTAATATTTAAAACATTAAAATGGCTCAATTAGGCCACAATGAGTTACTATGCAGCCTACCCTTCTCCTTACATGTTGACTAGGTCAAAGACAACTTATCCAATCTCCCATTATGAATATGAAATGCATTTGATCACCTTTATGCATCAGTTATAAAGTTATTGTGACCCTATATTGATATCCTATCACCCATTCTATGCCAAATTTCATCTCCCTTTATTGACCCAAGTAGGCTTATTATGTTAATAGGCCTAGTCACTTTACTATTAGTTGATTAGGTGGTAATGAAAACTGAATAGGACTCTCAAATTAGATAAATAATTGTTTTCTAATTTTGAATCAATGTTCCATACCATGACATAGGTATTTAATATATATATATATATATATATATATATATGTATGTATGTATGTATGTATGTATGTATGTATGTATTTTTTCTAATTTAGGTGATTAGGTCACCTTCTACTAGCTCTCCTAGACTGCCTATTTGGTGAGGACTTGTAGAAGCATTTCCAAGAAGAGTTGTGAATAATGGGTGATTTGGAAAGGTGAAACAAATTTAAAACCACCCTATCTAATGATTTTAAACCTTTTAAACAGCTCTTTACACTAAAAACATCAAAAAATATTGTAAAAACATGATTTTTAGGGAGTTCGTACACCTATCCATATAAATTAGTACCATGGTTGGCATCTTCTCTGAGTGTAATATGTGGTTCAAGTGTTCTTAGGGCCATTATACTATAACTAGATGAAAATTATTCACTATCTTATCAATTGGGTCATTTTTAGGGTTTAAGCAAGGTTTTGGAGGTCTACCATCTTGATGATGGTTCATAAAGTACATACCTCCAATCCCAAACTTATGGCCATAGATTTTGAGTCCATGGACCCCCTCAACTCTCCTAAAAATATTTGGTCCCCATTATTGATAGAGATGGGACCCTAAATCCCACTCTCTCCTTTACGCATCTTGATTCCATAGGGTTTTTCAACTTCCCCTAAGAGCCCTGGGTCTGAGTCCCTCTTTGATGAAATATGTGAGCATTGAAAGTGGTAGTTCGAGGTGACTGCTTAGGACTGTGTAACTTGATATGGGTCTTAAGACCAAACTTTATGTTTTGTTGCTTTCTTTTCCCTAAAACACTCTCAATACTACCTATAACATCACTTCACACCTTCTCATGATCCTTAATTTACTTTTGGGGTCTGGGTTAGTCACTAAGATTGAGGTGAGGTCTTGAGCAGTCAAGAATGGCTTTATGCCTTATAGGCCTAAACTAAGTCTTAGGACCTAAGGAAACCTATAGGTGGTTATTGATGATTCTATTTCCATTATGGAATCTCTTTACACTTTTTTCCATTTTTTTAATCAATATATCTGATCTAACCATCATTTCTACCTTTTTCCTTTTGTAGGTCTGCCTAAGCAATGCCCAGCCTAAGTGTTAGAACTAGCTTTGTTAGAGACCTGAATAACCCCTTTAACTCTTTTCAATAATAATGATGATTTTGTAAAAATTAAACACTTTCCCATTATCTAAAAACATATTTTGGGTTGATCCTATTGGAATCACAATGACTGAGAGGGGGGTGAATCATCTTCAAAACTTTCAATCAATTACATCCACTCATCTATGAACTATGAAATCAACACAGTGATCTAGAAATGCATTAAGAACTAGTTGCATGAGCATAAAAAAAGATAAAACATAAAATATTTGGAAAACACTCATGGTGAATAAAACTCACTAAAATAAATCTTAGACAAGTAGTCCTATAAGGCAATGTATCAAATTTATTTGAGCACCAACCCCAGATTTATCAAGCACCCACTTGACTTTAGCAAGCACTCACTTGTTAGGAGGATATAACCCATATTAATAATCACTAAATAAATAAAAAGACACTTCTTAAAACACCAACCTACAAGGTAGTTCCAACTCCCTCTTGACCAAGCACCAACTCAATCAAGACCAATTCTACAAGCTCCAACCTGCAAAGAAGCTTCAACTCCCTCAAACACCAACTCAATAAATCACACTTATTTATTTTAATATTAAAATCAGATATTCATATAATATATCCACTATTATACATCAGGAACACATCTTTGATGCATCTCTAATAGTCTCTCAAGAGTCAATGATCACTTCTTCAACTTAGCTCCACTTGATCTTTCTCAAAACTACGTCTAGGCTTCTTTGCTCAACTTGTCCTCATCAAGAGTGAATAGGTCATATGACCTTGATCTTAGAATAAAAAACACTTGTATGATGTTCATGAAATGATTATTTTCTCTCTATTTAGGGTTTATAACATGTTACCCAACCTCCTCAGGCTCATTCATTTATCAATCCATTTGTTTCCTCTAAGCTTATCCAAATAGGCTAAAATGCCTTATATATATAATCATCTCTTGTTCATGTACCACTTGGTTATCCACACACATTTAACCTATTATTTAAGCCATATAATATATATTATGACATCTCATAAACATGAATAAAATTATCTTTGACTCCCTTTTGGTCGATCATAACTTTATTAGACCTCATTTCACTTTTAGGTCTCATAGAGATCTAATTATTAGGCCTTCTTATCAACACATTACCATTTGATCCCTTGGAAAGTATTACATGTATATGCATGACACAATAATTTCACAAAACATGAAAAAATACCTTATCCAACATCCTCTAATATCCATAATACTTTTTAGATACAATTCCTTCATTAAACCTTTCAATAGTACTCAGTTCGATTAGGCACGTGTTCACCAAAAGTCTGGCTTTCAATAATGAAGCTCAAACACACTTAAGCCACTAAAAATGATAAAAAAAATCATAGGTATAATACACATGACCGCAAGGTCATTACCAAATTCATTATGCACTTTTAATCAGATCTTAAGGCTTTAAAATCATCTTTGCAACATACTCACTTAGAACTACCAATTTTCCTCAAAGACCAGTCATGGTGACCTCAAATTCCAACACCTATGTAGATACTTTAAAAGGTTTATTATGAATTAAAATATTATATGACATCTTTATAGCATCTCCAAATATAAAAATCATATGATCCAATAGCAAAATATTGGTCTTTCAGACCAATCTCATGACCTATATCTCATAAACTAAACTGAACCAGATAGGTCATTTTGTGAAAAAAATTTCACCATATTCATTGACCTCCAAAACTTATTTTAAGGATTTATATGAATTAAAATTATTTAACAACATATCCATGCACTTGTTTTCATAATTATACCATGAAAACACATTCCAATTCATCTTCTCATTATTGCTTTAGTTTTACACTATTTACACCATTATGCCTGTTACCGACTGGCTAACTTGGATATCTAGTTTAACACACTTTAAGGGTGGAACCTATCCAAAAATATTAATTTTATGTAGTATTATTCTCTATCTCCTTCTTTCATCCATTTTATTTTCTTGACCAATGCAACTTTTGACTGCTACAATAAATTCTTCATAAATACACCTATATTTGTGCATTTTTTCTCTCATCTGACTAACCACCACCACTTATAGGTAACTGGTAGATTTTAATGCATGACATAATAGTTTATCTAGTCATTTAAGACCATTATAGGCTTATTTGAACAATATCTTCCATGTTGTGTCCTTATTAGGGTTTTAGGGAGGTTTAGCACACATTTTGGTGTTAACAATTATTCATAAAGGACTACCCCTTAAATCTAAAACTAATTCTTGGAGATATTATATAGGACCCTTACCCATCTCTCCTTAATATATAAAGCTCCCATGTAGAGGTTACATGTCCCAAATAACACCTAAAAGTCCTTCTTGGGTTTGCATACGTCCATTATGTGTACAAGAGAGACCTCAAAACCCCTTTTCATACCATTTCCTACAAACCATGAGCTCATAATTCATGATCACTCCTAAAACAGCATTATTCACCTATATCCATGATATCTTTCACACATTTACCTTGAAATCTGATCCTCATGCCTCATTAGGCTAGGTAAGGATAAAGAATTCTCTAGGTGCAAACCAAGACTGAAGGACCTACCTTCAAAGGCTCACTTTAAAACATGCATGAGTGCATCCACACCTTATTCTGATGATCACACAAACTTATAAACATCTCACATGCCTAATTTTACTCACCTCATCATTCCACTAGCTCATACCTTCACCATGCCATGACTGAGCTCAAGATTCCAATGCACTTGATACCTTGACATGTTCCTTCCATGTCATGACCTTAACAAAACATCAACTAGGAAAACATAAGATATCACAACACATTCATATCACTAAACCAATATATTTCTAATTACAATAATCTTCCATATCCTCATGCGGACCTAAAACCACATGACCAAGCTTCATATGTATTGACATCTCTCTTTCATGTACATAAACACCTTTGACATCAACCTTGACTTTCATGAAACCATAATACATTAGTTTCCTTCAAATTATTTCTTTCATTGTAACCTCTCTTGCCTTCAAATTCTCATGACCACTCACACACTGCCATCTAGGCTTAGTCACCTTCGACTCATCCTTCACAAGATACACCTTTGACATCAATGACAATGCTCAATAGCCTTCCCCTTTTTCATTGATGGTAACCACTCTCAGAACCTTATCTCAAGAAGAAACTTCTCCCTCATTTTGAACTTTCTCCCCCTTTGACATAAATGACAAAGAGATGCATGTAAATTCTTGGATCATACTCCTTATAGCTAAAACACTCAACACATAGGACTATGCATTTATGGGTCATAATACAAACATGTTCCCCTATCTCTATGCATACCTTTTTATCACTTATCACATGATATTCAAGATAATGAACCACCTGATTATCCCCCTTATACTTGGCTTCTTCAATGACTGCTTGGGGTAGGAATTACACCCAATTCCTATCTTAGGTGTTCAAATGTTGCCTTTGGAAGTGGTTTGGTCAAAATGTCTGCAATTTGATCCTATATAAAAACATATTCAATTTTTACACTTTGTTGACTTACCTACTCTCTTATAAAATGATATCTGATGGAATCTGCTTAGTCCTTGAGTGTATGATAGGGTTCTTTGAGATGTTTATAACACTTGTATTATCACAATAAATAGGGATAGGACCATCATATTCCACTTTTTAGTATTTTAAGGTATGTCTCATCCATAGGACATAAGTATAACATTAATATGTTATAATTTACTTATCTTCATAAGTGGATAATGTTATTGATGGTTTCTTCTTACTTATCCATGAGAAAAGGCACCCACCTAAGAAGAAAGCTCCTCCACTAGTACTCTTCCTATCATCTAGACTTCCTACCCAATATTCATCTATATAGGATATTAAATTGAAATCTTTGCTCCTTTAATATCACAACCCAAAATCCATAGTCCCCTTAAGATACCTTAGTATCCTTTTAACTACTTGCAGATGATTTTTTGTTGAATTTTCTTGAAACCTTCCCAAAAGACCTATTGCTTACATGATGTTAGGTTTACAGGTAATGGTGTATAGAAAACTTCTAACCATTGACCTATATGATGATTGATTGAACTTTGGAGACTCATCTTCCTTGCTCAACTTACACTCTATGATCATAGGTATATTAACTACCTTGAAATCTTCCATCTCAAACTTTTTCAATATCTATCTTATGTGCTTGGCTTGTGAAATGAATATAACTTTTTTATATTAATTGATATGTAACCCAAGAAATAATGATAGTTATCCTAGCATGGACATCTAAAAAACTTTCTTCATCACCTCTAAAAAGGCCTTGGTCATGTTCTCATCATTTCCACCAAAGATGATGTCATCCACATAGACAATTACTATCGACTAATGGTCTTCTATCTTTATGTATAAATTACTATCTAAAACTCCTCTTTTGAATCCTTGATCCAATAGATACATGTCCAACCTATCATACCAAAAAATAAGAGCTTGATTTAGACTATAAATATCCTATTTAAATATACAAACATAGTCCTTATTACCTGACAGTGAGAACCCATTAGGTTTTTCTATGTACACCTCTTCTTCAAAGTTTCCATTTAAAAAGGTATATTTGACATCCATCTAGTACACCTTTAACCCTTTTAATCTTGCATCTGCTATAAAAAATTTGATGGCCTCCAATATTTCCACTATTACAAATCTCTCCTCAAATTCTACCCCTTCAACTTGTGCATATCTATTACATACAAATTTAGCCTTGTTGTTAGTGACTTCTCCATATTCATTCAACTTGTTTTTAAACACCCATTTTGTGCCAATGACATTCTTTTATTTATGCCTAGTAACAGGTTCCCAAGTCTCATTCGTATATATTTGGTCTAATTCCTCATTCATAACATCTATCCAAAACTTGTCTTTACTTGCATCTACAACATTCTTAGGTTCAATCTTAGACACTAGATAAACATTATCTTAATTTAGGTTACTTACCAATATTATCCTTATTTACAATTATTTGTGATTAAAGATTATCTCTTTTAATCTATATTGAGGGGCCTTTTAAGTCTTGTCATTATCCTTATTTCCAATGATTTGTGATTCATTAACTTTTTATTATTCCTCATCAACTTCTATTTTTTTATCTTTATTTTTGAAGTCCAGATTATTTGATGTATTTTTTGACTATGAGTGTGATTTGCTTATTTCATAAATCTTTACATTGGTGCTTTCCACTATCTTATACAACCTCTTATTATAACATCTATAGGCTAAGATCATTGATGACTATCCCAAGAAAATACCTTCAGTAGACTTAAAATCAATCTTACGTAAGTCTTCCTCATCTCTTTTAATGAAACATTTACTCTCAAACACTCTAAAGTGTTCCATATTAGTAGGTCTATATTTCCATGATTCATAAAGGGTTTTTTTTTTCCATTAGTCCTTATTTTTCATCTATTCAATATGTAGACTTTATTTATCATTACCTCTCTCCAATATCCATTAGATAATCAAGAATCATTTACCATATTTCTTTCCATCTCTTAAACTATCATATTCTTTATTTTCACTACCCCATTATGTTTGGGTGTCATAGCTACTAAGAACTATTTTCTTATCCCATGGACCTCACATAAGTCACCAAACTCATTATACCAAAACTTTCCTCCTCTATTATATCTTTGGCACTTGATCTTCCCATTATTCTCATTATCAACAAGAGCCTTTAATGACTTCAACTTTTCAAGAGCTTCTTAATTTTCTTTCAAGAATGTTACCTAAGTCATTCTTGTGTAGTCATCTATGAGTAACATGAAGTAGTTATCTCCTTGAATGATTTGGATCCTTGTAGGTCCACATAGATTAGTGTGTATTAACTCCAAAGGTCTTATAGTAGAGTACTCCTTGGACTTGAACCTTCTTATAGTCTTCTTACCATGTTGATAGGCCTTTCAAACTATTTTTATTGGTTTGGTGATCTGAGGTATGTTCTTCATAGACTTTTTTGTGCTTATCTTGACCAGATTGTCAAATTTTATGTGACCCAATATTATATGACATAACCATTATTCATCCATGTTGATCATAAATCATCTCTCCTTCTTGATCTATTCAAGACATATATTTTTCTTAATTTTCTTGGCATTGGAAAGGTTAGTGTGTGTCTTTGGTTTCACATTTTACTCACACTAATTATGTTATGTTTCAAACCTTCCACATATAACACATTTTATGTCCTGGTCCTTCTATTATCCAAACTTAATATACCCTTGCCAACTATATTGGTAGTTATGTTATCTCCAAATCTCATTATTCCGACAACATTATTCTTCAATGAGATGAACTTGATTTTTGTCTCCTATCATGTGGCTTGATCAACCACTATTTATATACCATTTCATTCCTTCATTTTCAATGTGAGATGTAGTTTGAGCTAGCATAGATTATTCTTTAGTCTTCTGCTCCTTAACAAATAATCCATCTTGACTCTTGGGATTAATATGATCAGTCCTAAATTTATTTGGCTTCCAAACCAATGTTTTACCCTTATCATACACTATAGAAGCTCTATATACCTTTTTAATTTTTCTTGATTGATCACTCCTTCTCCCATGGTCCCATGAGAGACTGCTCTACAATCACTTACTCTAGGATTCTTCACTTAACTATCCCTCATCAAGACTGAATAGGTCATATGACCTTGATCTTAAAATATAGAACACCTATATGATCTTCATGAAATTATTATATACTCTTTATTTAGGGTTTAAAACATGTTACCCAACCTCCTTAGGCTCATTCATTTATCAATCCATTTGCTTCCTCTAAGCTTATCCAATTAGGCCTAAATGCCTTGTATATATACTCATCTCTTGTTCATGTACCACTTGTTTGGCCACACACCCTTAACCTATTAGGTCATATATATAATATATATTAAGACATATAATAAACATGATTGAAATGATATTTTTTTCCCTTTTGGTCTTTCATAACTCTATTAGACCTCATTTCACTTTTAGGTCTCACAGAGACCTAATTGCATTAGGCCTTCTTATCAACACATTACCATTTGATCCCTTGGAAAGTATTAAACCTCTATACATGGCACAATAATTTCAAAAAAAATAAAAAAATACCTTATCCAACATCCTCTGAGATCTAAAACACTTTTTAGATCCATCTTCATGAAACCTCTCAATAGTACTCAGTCTTATTAGGCTTGTGTACACCTAAAGTCTACCTTTCAATACTGAAGCTCAAACAAACTTAATCCAATAAAACATGATCAAAATAATGAATATAAATAATATAAATTACCTTATATTAATTACCAAATTAATTACACACTTTCACCCAGAGCTTGATGCTTCAAAATCATCTCTACAACTTACTCAAAACTACCAATTTTCCTCAAACACCAGTCATGGTGACTTTGAACTCAAAAACCTATGTAGACACTTTCAAATTATCTTGATGAATTAAAAATATTATATGAAATATTAATAACATCACCAAACACAAAAATAATGTGGTCAAATATAAAAATATTGGTCTTTCAGACCAACCTCATGACCTTATATCTCACAGACCAAACTAAACTAGATAGGTCATTTTGTGAACAACTTTTCACCATATTCACTAACCTCCAAAACTTATTACAAGAATTTAAATGAATTAAAATTACTTAAAAACATATCCATGCACTTTATTTCATCATTATACCATGAAAACACACTCCAATTCATCTTCTCATTGTTACCCAAGTTCTACACTATTTACACCATTAGGCTTGTTAGCGATTGCCTAACTTGGATGACCAGTTTAACAAACTTAAAGAGTGGAACCTATCCAAAAAACTTAAATATAATGTATTATTAGTCTCTATATCATTATTACATCCATTTTATTATCTTAATGAAACCAACTTATTACTACTACAGAAAATTCTTCATAAACAAGCTCATATTTATGTATTGTCTCTCTCATTTGACTAACCACCACCACCTATAGGTACCTAGAAGACTTAAATAAATTATAAATATGTTTTTATATGATTTGAGACCAATATTGTCTTATTTAAACAATATCTTCCATATCAAGTCCTTATTAGGGTTTTAGGGAGGTTTAACATAGGTTTTGGTGTTAATAATTATTCATAAAGGACTACCTTTTAAATACAAAACCAATGATTGGAGATATTAAATAGGGCCCTTAACCATCTCTCCTTAATATATTAGGTTACCATGTAGATGTTACACATGAAAAAACCACCTAAAAATCCTTCTCAATTTTACATACCGTCATTATGTACACTTGAGAGACCTCAAAACCACTTTTCATGCCATTTCTTGCAAACCATGACCTCATACTCTATGATCACTCTAAAAACAACTTAAATCACCTATATCCATCATATCCTTCATGCATTCATCTTTAAATCTAATCCTCATGCCTGATTAGGCTAGGCAAGGCTAAATAATAGTTTAGGTGCAGACTAAGACTAAAGGACCTACCTTCAAAGGCTCACTTTGAAACATTTTTGAGTGCATCCAAACCTTATTCTCATGTTCACACAACCTTTAAAACCCCTCAAATTCCTAATTTTACTCTCCTCAATGTGCCACTAGCTCATACCTTCACCATGCCACGACTGGCCTCAAGCTTCTAATGTAATTGACACCTTGACTTATTCCTTCCATGTCATTACCTCAAAAAAACATCAACCAAACAGACATAAGATATCAAAACACACTCATATCACTACACCAATCTCTTTTTGATGACAATAATCTTCCACAACCTCATGTATACCTAAAACCACATGACCAAGCTTCATATGTCTCGACATCTCTCTTTCATACACCTAAATACCTTTGACATCAACCTTCAATTTGATGCAACCATAATACATTATTACCTTCAAATTCTCATAACTATACGTTTTTTAATGCATATTGTCTCATCACACACTGTCAATTAGGCTTAGTCACCTTTGACATCATCCTTCACAAGATACACCTTTGACATTAATGGCAATGCTAAATAGATCCTCCTTTAACCCTATTCCCTGCATACTCCTTTTATAGTTAAGCTTAGGTTTTATGAGAAGTAAGGCCTATGTATCCCTAAGGGTTGGGTATGGATCTATTTCTACCTCAATTTGAGGTTTTTAACATTCTAAAACCTTTTTTTATGTCTTCTAACTACTTCTTAAGGTGTCCTCAACAATCAACCATCGTTAGAGTAATCAAAAGTTCCTTAGTTCATATGCACAAGAATATTTTAGGTCTGTCTAGGCCTAATAGGCATGTTTAGGCCATTAGGCTTTCATTTCCTCATAGGGCTAAGCCAATTCAATGGAGATAGTTTGAACACTTGGAAAACAAATAGAATACTATGTTTTAATTTTTAAATTTCACTTGTATGCAGGGTTCAGCATTCTTTTCCTCACCTTACCTATCTACCTATATAGGCTTAATAGATCATTAAGCTCTCTTTTCCTCAAAGTAATCAATATTATAAGAAGGAATTGGGATCTTCTATGGAATAACTTAAATATTTTATTTCCACCCCTACTCTTCACCTTTATGTATGGCGTAATCCTTCCTTAACCTTTCTTGAGCACTCTGTCTACAAGTGGCAACTAGATCTATCTGGGTTATGAGCATGAATTTTGTCTTTGATATCATTTGAGAATGTTATGATTGGATTCTCATTATGCATATGACCATAAATTTTTTTCATAGAGCTTATGAGTCTCTTTCAACCTCACCATCCTCTTAAATATGTAAAATGTCCTCAGACTATAGTTGTAGACCGTGGGTCCAATAATTTTAGGCCTATTAAACCTAATTAGGCCATTAGTCCTTTTATTATTTTTAAATAACAATATAAATCAATGAAAACATATTAAATATTTATAAAACCTTATTTTTGTCTCTAAACTTCTCCCCCTTTTTGGTTTCTCACACTTCTATCTTCTTATTAAGTTCCTGCCTATCTGCCTGTTTAGATCTAGTAGGCCTAATCATGCCACAAGCTCTTTTGTCTTATTTTAGAGGTTCAAATAATTGAACGTAGATTGATTTTTTAGAGGAAACAAGTCATAATTCTCTATTTTAACCACATTCACTTCTTCTGCAAAGCCCAAGACACTAGTTCTTCTTCTCATAACTCTAACTATAGGTGGTGAATGAGGTTTGTTTGACTGTGTGTGACTATTGAGAAGGTGAGTATGATGTTACAATATTACCCTTGTGTGATCTTATAATTTTTGTTTTCTCTTCCTATTCCTTTTAACCCTATTAATGCTTCATAACCTCATCACTCTATTATCACCTCCATCCTATAGTCATAATCATGTGTGTGCACCCAATGGGAATCTTAATTGAGTTTTTATCTTGGGATGGTTGAGATGATGTTGATATTTTTCACCACTTCTCACTTTGTCTCCACAAATTTTCATATTTTCTATTACTCCAAAATTATATTCAATATATTTTACATTTCAAACCAACAATGACCACCCTACAGTGATTGTGAGAGTGTTTATCTCTCAAAGGCTGAAAGATGAAGGTTTGATCCTTATGGTAATTATTTTAAATAATTTTATATATCCATAAATATATACTTATGACTAAATTATTTCTCTTAATTTCCTCAATATCTCACCCAAATATCCCTTCATTTATTTAGTTTGCGCAATAGATCACTACAGTTAGGGATGTGAGGGCTTGTCATTACAGAATAGGTTGAGGGTGAGGATGGTCTTTAAGGGTGTAGGGTATTGAGGGGAATAAGGGAAAAATGATAATCATGACTTAATAATGAGGTATATATCTATCTTCAAACAACTTGATGACTATCTACATCTACCATGTTCTTACTTTCAAAGGAGATAACAACACACACATGATAGTCACATTAGAGATAAGACCTTAAAGGGGTTATTTGACCATCTAATGGTTTATATAATATTTATAGGTATAGGAGGATAAAATGGATTTAATGAGACCATGATCAAATCCAAAACATCATCAAACACATCCATTTATGCCTTAGATAGTTTACAATAAGAAGCAACACTATTTGTAACCTATAAAAGTGGAAACATGAAGCTTTGTCTACTACCATAACCTCATACATGTGAATTATGGGTGTGTAATAACATGGAATGACATTTAGGACCTATAGAACACACCTACAAACACAAATTTTTAAACCATCTCAAGAGTGTACCAAAACTAATGTAACTTTGACCCCTGCATAGATAAAGGAGATAATTTGATTACCCAAATTATTAGTGTTTATTTATAGAGCATAGTCCATGAATTTATAGACCAATACCAAGAATGGGAAGGTAAAAATACCCCCTTATTCTTCCCAAATCCTTAGATCCTCACTTTCTCTCTCCTATACATACTAAGCATAAACCTGAGAACTTGTCTAGACTACGAAGGAGGATGATGGAAGGAGTTGAATAATTTTTAACCTTGAAAATCATGGATCTCTTCGCTTGATGCCTAATTTGATCCCATTATACATATTTTTAATCCCTCTAGTCATGGTCATATTGTACAGATTTGTACAAGTTAGAAACTCCTATAAAACCTATAATTTTCCTTCATTTTCTCATGATTCAGGCCTTGAAATACCATTGGTGGGAAGGAGGGGGAAAAATATAAGTCAAATAACATTTAAAAATGATTGGTGCATATTTTAAAGCTAAATGGTCATGGTTTCTCATGTTTGGGGTCCATTTGATGAGTAGAAGGTGGGAAACGCTTCAAAAGGTAGACTTTTTACAATGTGAACCATCTTTTTATTATTATAGGATGGAAATGAGACCCCTATTGAGACCTCTTAATATAACGAGACATTAAAACACTTCCACTTTCCAAATATTTTCAATCCAATTTGACTAATATAGTAGGTTTTAAGTGTCATAATGGCTTAAAGGGTGAATCAAGGTTTGAAATAGGTTTGGAGAAAGTACACTATGGGACATGACCTTGAACACATTATCAGAGTTCACATTATGAACCAAATGAAGCTTGGACACCCTTCACATTGTTATCAAGGTCTTTTTCATAAGAAATGTCTTGACACAGGCCTGAATGTAATGAAGACTAACAACCTTAACTTTGTCAAAATGTCTTAACCTTTACTAAAGATCCTTAACTTTGTTAAATAGGGAATAGAACACTCTTTTGACTTTATAATACATTGTTAAACTCTCTTACTCACTCAATAACCACCATGACCACTTAGTGTATCAACCAAGGACTTTAAAATACATAGGACATATGATGATCTCTACAATTTTTAGCATAAACATGAAATCTTAAACCATGATAATAAGGGTTTTCAAGAAGAATTTAGGGGATAATGACAATTTCTAAATATCATGAACAAGCTCTAAAGGAGTTTCATGGGAGTTTTTTGGTTGTTTGGGTTGATATTTGACCTGGGAGGCCAAATTATTAATAGTAACACTTCCACATTACAACATATTTGAAAACATAAATGAATATGTAAATAACATGTAGAGTTGCATACCAAAAAATAAATATCTAATGTAAGCATTGGTATATGATTTTCAAAGCATGCCTACACATTGGTGGGTGATGTATAAGCCTACAATAATAACATGGGTTTTCATTAAGGAATCAATTTTCACCTATTTTGAGTGAATAAATATTACATGGGGAATGCTTTGTTATGGTAGGAATTCTTCCTCTTAAATTCATATTAATAGTTACAAGAGACTATAGAGGATGAGCACACACCATCTTCCAATAAGACTATGGGTCTATGCATTTTATAGAAATTTGAGGACATGTTTAACCCTAAAAATCTAGAATGGGGTTATATATGGTTAATGGGGATAGATAAATCTTAGAGTATAAGGTTGATAAACTACCTATATATCAAACCAATTAGATGCTAAACTTAGATATAACATATGTTGAATTCATTAAACTGAGATGGGTTAAAAATAATAAGTATAGTTTTGCTAGATATTGAAATGGAAAAGAAATAATGTACTTAGTTGGTTCTGATGATAACACAATTTTGTATCTATCACAATTAGAGAGTATACTAGAAGAGGTTCTAGAACAGGCATCAAATTTTGGATTGTCTTAACAGTTATACACACTAGTGTTAGCCTTTGATGGTTGCATCGATGTTAGTATCTGAACCTATTGTAGGTATCCTATAAAAAATACTTGTTGGTAAAGGGTGAGACCACCTAGATGCTTTTGTCTTTTTCTTCATCTTCACTCTAATGCATTGAAATATGGTTTATGGATTATCATTCTTCATGAAATTGTAAGATCCTAGTTCTTTGTCTTCATAGTGACCTTGGGGGGAAATGGGTTAGTGGGCACATGATGTCAAGATGACCCCAAAGACCCCTATATCAATGAACACCACCTACATATCCAATACTCTTAAGAGGGCCTAAAATTTATTTCATTCTCCCCTATGTGTTATATTGTGTGTAAATCATGCAATGTGTGGAAAGTAAGTACAATAGTGACCTAGCTTGTAACTTATAAAATAATGATCTTAAGTTGATCCTTTAGTGCTTAAAACATGTGTATGTGTTATCCCTATGATTGATATAAAAATAGGATAAAATAGGGAAGATTTAATTTATCAACTTTTTGATTGAATGCTTTGATAAGTCGCCTTAGGTATTTTCTAAGTGAGGAATGAATAAGGGTTGATCTTGTATTTATATCAATCCTTTTGGATAAATAACTCAAATTAAAGCACTTAGACTAACCATTAATATATGTTTCATTTTAAAATTATGACCTTAGGGCATTTGACACCTACATCAAGGTAGGACACTAGCATTGACATAGGTTCTAGGGATAATGCTTGTGTTGAGGCAGTAGAAAATAGGTACATGCTCATAACTTACAAGGGCAAAATATAAGTATATTTTAAGCATTTTGTGTAATATAAAAGGTCTAGGTCATCAACATAAGACTGGTTGGACCAAGATATAGGCTAAAGGCCACAAGATAAAGTAAATGCAAGACTTTTGAAAGAAAGAATGGTCCATAACTAAGAGGAATGGCCAAGGTCTAAGTTTTGATAAGTTTAAAAGATTGAGGTGTTATATAATCTATAAATATCATCTACATTTTTTCCTTTTAATTTAGTAATGAAATTATTGGTTTAAAGGAGATGAAATATGTACTTGGGTGTGTATAACACACCTTGCCTTTGATTGAGTCTAACTTGAGTGATTTATTGGTGACTGACCAAGAACCAAGAGCATGTTATAGTACATAATCACTGTATATAATCTAAAATTAAAATTATTGAAAATATTTAAATTAAAAGAGTAAGGTTTAGGAATATACCTATGTATCGATGTAACTGCCTTGCTTATTAGTAAGTTGATTTGAAAGATGTATCATTTTAAGGCCCTAAAAATAAGATTATGACAAATATAAGTAAATATGGAAAGTACAAATATCTAAGGAAATAGAGTGAGATTATAATGCACATACCTCTAACTTTTGAGAAAATGTGAGTTACCACCCAGTAGTTGATATTAACTTAATGATATAACCTAATCATACTAATAATTTAGTGAGTGTGGAGTGACCAATTTAACTCACATTATCAAAGTGGTGAGGTTGGATGATGCAATCAATTCCAACTAAAAACTTGGAAAGATTGAGTGATTTAATCACCTCAACAATACCAGAAACAAACCAACTACTATAGTAGATTAGTTAAATGCATTCTATAAAAATCCAACTTGATGCATGATGATAGTTCCTGAGAGTGTTTTAAAATGTGAAACTGATTTGTATTTTACAATATTATGCATGCATTGCATATCATATGCACCTTAAAGATGTATCTTGTTAAAACTATGTATAATAATGGTACCAATGTATATAATTTTATCACAACTTTGAATTTGAATTATATAATCAGGTGCTTTGGCCAATTCAAAACATGTATAAGTGTGGAGAACATGATTTCAAAGTATGCACCTAGTATATATGGATAAATATTAAAATTGAAATAAGTTCTAATGTGGAGGACATGTTTCCAAAACATGCCCCAATTGAGTCTTGGTGTGTTGAATAATGAATAAGTGGGGAGAACATACTTCCAAAGCATGCCTCCACTAAATCTAAGTGTGATGAATATTGAATAAATATGGAGAACATGCTTCCAAAGCATTCCCCCACTAAAGTGATGGTGGACTTAGGATGGGCTTAGATTTGGATAGGGTGATCATGACTAGGATTAGGCTAAGATGTTACCCCTATTTATGGATATAAGGATGGAGGATTTGGTCTTAAAATTGAATTAAAAAGTGGCCAAGAAAGGTGATTCAGAAAAGTGATGACCAAGGATTACTAGGAATCACATAAAGATGCAAGGGGGAGAGCATAAACTAACCATATCCCAAAGAGACAATCAAGCAATCCAAAATATTAGTTAATAAATTAATATTAAATGTGATGTATCTATAAGATGAGATATAAGAATATATAAGATGATGATATATACAAAAAAAAGTGATCAAAATGATATATACAAGATAAGATGTTTAAAATGATTCAAAAAATGATTTTCAAAGTGCCAGAAGGAGTCTTTAATAGGAGGTCTAAAAACAAGAGTTAGTAGTTTTAACTTTGGCACTCAAAAGAGGTAAATTGTAAGACAAGGATTAGTATTTATAATTTATAATATTGAGGTGAAACCAATAAGACAAATGATGTTAGACCAAAATATGCCTTACAAGATAAGATATTAGTCAAATGTGCCTTAATAAAAACACCCTTAAAAATAATAATTTATCTCTATAATTCCTATGGGTGAGATGGCCATCATGTGGGGATTTGGGAGTGGCATCCCCCAATAGGGTTAAGGGGTAGTTCCCCTTGTCAGGTCAAGGGGTAGAACCCCATATGGGGTCTAGGGCCAGTGCCCCAGGCACATTCCCTATTACAGTATAGGGTAGGGTCGAGGGGTGGAACCCCCATCACTAAAGGAAATTTAGGCCTTGTAGGAGGCCTAAAATGATTAAAATTTCAACAAAAATGACTCAAAAAATTCACTCAAAAAGGAAAAAAAACAAATGCAAAATTTAATGCCAAATCATAACTACACAGTGTAAAATCACAACCAAAAAATGCAAAGTCAGAACTAGGGAGACAAAACTATTAATTAAAATTTATGATTTTGTAATGGTTAGCTAACTATGATGGTTACCCTATAAAATCATGATATTTAGACAAAACCATGATTGTAAATGACAAAATTACTATTAACAAGAAATCAAGATTAGCAATTTTGTTATATATTACAAAACTGCTACTAGAAATGACAATACTGCTAATGACTATAAAATGAGAGTCATGGTTTTGTCATAAACTAAAAAACCAATAAAATTTTGACCCATTGACAAAAACAAATGATTGTTTAGGTGAAAAATTATATAAATTCCCAAACTTGTCTTGCTTACAGATGATTAATGATAGATAAAAGACTGATTAAAACCTAATGTATTCAAAATTTATGGACAAATGGTAAGGTGCTTATGAAAATGGATAAAACCCTATACAAATAGAAAGTATTTTTCAAGTAGATTTTAACCTAAGTTTTTCCTATGAAATTCAAAAAGTGTAACTAGTAGATAAAATGGCAAAAATGGATAGATTACAAAATCACTACCCTAGTTATAATACCATGATTTGATAGGGCAAAGTTATGATTGTTAAAGTTTCATGACCTACGGTTTTGTGTAAATATGGAAAAAGGTTAAGGAATGTGTTTGGTTTTGCCTAAAAATGGTCTTTTTGCCTTGTTTCCCTCTTGACATCCCTATAAATCACACAACAAAATCTAACAGAGACCTGATCTGGTTATAGGATGTGGTTAGTCAAAATTTACCTTTAAGATCTAAGTAGGCTCAACAAGATGTAAAATAGGGGGTTATGTGACTTTTATGATGAAGTTTGTCTCATTGTAAAATAGGAAGAGTCAAAATAATGCCTATAAATCAAAGGATAAATCATGATGGTTACTGTTTTTACCTAGAACCATAATATCATGACTCTAGTAGGCAATATCATGATTATCAAGGCAAAGTCATGACTTGTCAAGTCATGGTTTGGTTAAAATATAAAAACATACAAAAAAAATAGACTGTTAGAATTTAGCAAAATCAATACTTGGGTAGGAAAAATCATAACTTGACCAAAAAAATTGTAAATCATGAGTCACGGTATTATCAAAAGGCCCAAAAACTACATAGTTAGAGAGGATGGTTAGCGATTAAACATGAAATTATCTCAAAATCATAAATGCTAGGACAAGATCATGACTACATAGGAAAAAGTTGTAAATACTAGTATAAAATGGTGACTTTCACTTATACACATAAATTTTTTAGAAAAACAAAATTTTCCTCCTACTAGTTGATCTTGTAAGCTACCAAAAGGATTTAAATTAAAAAAAATGGTTAAAATGGGAACATGCTCCCACCTTAGCCACCAAAAAGTATATGAATTTTGAGCTCTATATGGATTTAACAATGTGAATTCAAAGCCCAAATATCAAACTACTAGGTAAAGTGATAGAGCTAATAGAATTCAATGCAAATATATAAATTAATCATTCGAAAAAATATTAAAATTGTCAAAACAAGTGTTCTACACCATGACCAAATGGATGAAAGAAAACAAGAAGAGATTTAGATTGGATTGATATACCTTTGACTAAGAAATTTGACATGGTTATGTTATTTGATCAATGATGTTGGATACTTAGATGGTTGGACAAGGATTTGGTGCTCACATTCCTAGTTAGTTACATTGGAGGAGTGGCCTTGGTTAAATAGAAGTAGGTAAAGATCAATGGTTGAAGTTTAAACTAGGTTAAGAGAGATCAAGGGTTGAGGATTATCCAAGGAATTTAAAATTCCTTGGAAACCTCTAGATTTAGAGGCTTCTAGAGAGGAGGGGTTAGAATAGAGAGGATTATAGAATAATTCAATTCTATAATCTTCTTAGTGATTAGTTAGGCTTAAGGATGGATTAGGTAGATGATTCAGGACTAAGGGTGTAGGAAATCCTAGGTATAGGCTAGTAGGTGGGCCATTGGGAATTCAAAATTCCCAAATAATAGGTAAATAAGATTAGGATAAGATTAAGAAAGGATAATGGGGATTTGGAATAATTTAATTGATGATGTGGGATATAATAAGGTTAAGAAATTATAAAATATTGAGAATGGGACAATGGATAAATGATTAAGAAGGAGAATATATTAACAAGATAAATTATAATAAATTATATGAGTGGAATTAGGGTCAACTAATAGGAATATTAGTGATATTAATATAGGCAAATGAATTTAGGTACATAAAATTTCACCAATTTATAAGTAAATGGGATGGACCCATTAGTTTTTAAAACAAACATAAAAATGGGGGAGGAGTAAGGTAGGGTAGAAAAGGATGTTTTTAAGCTTGAAATAATGTTAATGCTTAAAGAACTAAGATGTGTGCCCATCCATAATTATACCACTATGTGCTAAGTTTCAAAAGGGGATAAATAATCATAACATAGGGTAAGATCATAAGGAAAAAATAAAAGGGAAATCTTAATTTGTAAACTCTTCATTAAATATGAGCACACAGAAAGGCTTATAGTAAATTACACATAAGGCCTTCATAAATGATCTATAGCTTTGAGCACACATATTAATGATTGTTGTAAAAGAAACAAGAATAATTCATAAACAAATTAGAATAGTGAAGAATATTATAATTAATACATTCATTATCAATAATAGATAACATTATCAATTATTTAACACAAGAATTCATTCAAAATCTAGAAGATAATTGACCACATTCATAGACAAACAAACTAGTTAACATAAAGTAAGAAATTATCATTCATTTCAGCAGAGTTTATTTTCATAAAAATGTAGACATTTACAAAGGGTTATTATTATACAATATATAGATGGGCATGGGTCTCACCCCCACATAGCATGAGATTCCCATCCTTGGCCATGATAGCCACCAAAATTTTTTACAACTATAATGATTCAAAAAGAAATATTCCTAACTCCTCAAAAGATACATTGGGGCCCACTTGAATGATATACTACGGATTAGGAGAAGAACCACCACCCATATTTTAATGTTGCACCTCTTTAGCTACAAGCACAACTACCACAAAGTTGAAATCCTAGTCCAACTTATTTAAGTTCATAGGGGGATCACCAAATAGGACCTCAGATTAAGATATCAACCTCAAAAACCTAGATAATATTGGTTTTAAACTGATTAACAAACTCTAGAATTGATTTTTCACTAACCTTGTTAGCTTTAGCCACCCTTTTATGCATGACTCAGTAAAATTGAGTGAGGTTGACAATGAATTATTCCCTATTAAGTAGGGTACCATCTAGGTGGAAAAACACCTTGATGATGACTTCCCAAAAGTAGGCCAACATCTATTCTTTAATATTTTTCAAGGTTTTGATCACTACCTAATCTACTACCAACTACCTCTCTAGAGATATTCTCATGTTCCCAACATAATATTGGTAGAGTCCCAAATCTAAAAAAGGCTTTAGTTTTAACTTCAAGAACTTGTTTCTACTTAGGCACTATGATCTTCCTATACTTATTGTCCATTTAAATTATTTATTCCAAATAATCATGAGTATGTTGTAGGTGATGTTTGCCTATGGACAAGGCTTGGGTGACCTTCATAAGATCTCTAAACAACTATGTAAAAACATCAACCACCTTTCCATCTAGATCTTTAGGGAATGATCTCTTTACCTATGATTCATGTACTTAAATCTATTCCTTAATGTCCTTTATGAGTTATCTAGACATTTTTTGAGTAACTTAGATTATAGATATTGGTTCCTCATCTATCCTCTCCTCCATAATAGATGTCCTCATTTTAGTTTTAGATAATAGGTTGTGTTCAGTTTGCCATACCATCAGGTCTACCTCTTTAGTGAATCTATGTGTAGGAATGATCCTCATGTTCAAAAAATCCTTGTTTAACTTCCATTGGACCTCTAGGTCACCTTATAGGATCATATATAATCCTTATGATCCTGAGGGTGCTAGGAATCAACCCCAATTTGGTCTTGTAGTAAATCCAAAGATAGAAGATGATTAAGGTGAGGTACTAAAAAGAGGAGGAATGGATGAATTAGAGGGAAGGAAAGAAGAAATAAATGGAGCAGGAGGATACATGGGGGAAAAAAGGGGGAAGGAAAAATAAGGAAGCCCATGGAAACATTAGATCATGCCATTGACTTTGAGTCAATTTGACATGTGAGTTAATGGAAAAATTAAGAGGGGTATTTAATAGTAATGAATAAATTATTTGGTTAAAGACAAATCCTTGGGCACCCAGGATGATGGAAATGGAAGCACCATGAGGGATAAGAGGAGTAATTAAGGACTAAGTATAAGGTTGAGAAGGAATTACCTTATATTTTTTTTGGGCCTTTTACCTATATTATCTGGTGTGATAATTGTTGAAGCGTTTATGGTGGAAATAGCTGCAGGGGTTGACTAACAAGTCTAAAAAGTAACTAAAAGTAATACTAAGGTGTTGGAGTTGACTGAACTATGCATACTTGTGCACTAATTTTTGTGGTCACCATCTAGACCATTAAATTGAGATAACCTAAAGGTGGTTAAACATGAGGGATGAAATGAGGTGCCACTTCATTAGCCATTATTCTCACCATTGTTTTAAATCTTAGAACTACTATGATTCAAGTTGGTGAAGGTATTTTATTATCCACTTATTGTGTACTAAACACTAGGGGTTTTAAATGCTCAAAAAATGAATGATCTTAAATACTAGAGGTGAGTCATAAGGATTACTATGTATGGGATGGGTTGAGTGAAGGTAGATTAGGATGTGGGAATGTTATACATGGTCAAAGCTAGAGGTACGTAAGTGAATTTTGGAGGGAGTGTAGTAGGGAACATGAGAGGCATAATTAAAGTGAGTTATGTAGGGATATAGAAACCATGGGGTGTCCCATTGGGTTGTTAAGGGATGGAGGTATCAAGGGAAGGAATCCCCATTGGTGTTTGTTGTTGTTCATGCTCTAAACTTGAATCAATACTACTATTGACATTGAATTGTAATACTTGTACAAATATTAATCAAGTATCCTAAGTCATGAGAGGTGGTGAAACTAGAGTAAAGTATGGGTAGGTGAAACACATGGAGGATAAGGAGATAAGACCCCATGGATACAAATTTAATAGCTCTAAATATCTCATAATAGTGATTTAATTGGATCAAGTCTACAAGAAATATGGTATTCTTGTATTCAATCTCAGTCTTAAGGTTAGAGGATAAAGTGGTCATGGTAAAAATGTCAATATAGATAGTAATTAAATATGATTAATGAGGGCATAGAGGGCATATGAATGAGATAAAAATGAGTATATAAATTCTCAAAGATTAGGATAAATAGTGTTAAATTAGTTCACCTTTAGGCACTTATAGGGATCTATAAAGATCTCATTTATTAATTCCATTTGGTACCCACATTGTGTGAATTAGAAGTTGATTTGGTGGTATCATATAATCAATTATTTCTATATTTTATCATTAATTCATGGATTTCAAATATGCATTCCCCACTTAGATTTGGTGACTGTGATGAGATGTTTTAAATTATCTATTGGGACCCAATTTCTCATTTAATTAATCTAAAGAGCATGGTAGGAAAATAACTATATTGCCTCCATGGAATCTTAGGTGGTTTCAACATGCACCATATGTTTATCACAAATTTTTTTTGTTTATAATAAATTCCATCTAAGCATAGTTGGGTGTTACACTTTTACCTATTTGAGAGCTAAAATTGGCCACTTAGAATAGTGAGTTGGCATGTGTCACACTTTGATTGGCTTTTGGTTCTAATTATAATTAATTATAAGTATATCAAAGAAGACTTGGGCCTTATCTATTA
Organism: Torreya grandis; assembly: GCA_037957365.1. Lineage (NCBI taxonomy): Eukaryota > Viridiplantae > Streptophyta > Pinopsida > Cupressales > Taxaceae > Torreya > Torreya grandis. The sequence goes on from JARHVA010000435.1 coordinate 3,978,074, forward strand.
TGTGTATGAATGTGTCATGTGGTGTTTCTCATTTATTGATATCTTTTAGGATTTGACACCTCTTACAAGCTTAAGAGAGTAACACATCTGACAAGTTCCACATGGAATTTATTAATTCATCAAGTTCTCTTGGGATTTGACACCTCTACCAAGTCTAATATATTGACACATATAACATGTTCCACATGTCATTCATTAATTTTTTAGGTTCTCCTAGGATGTGACATCTCTGATAGTTCTAGGACACTAACATATCTAACAGGTTTCAGATGGTGTTTCTTCATTCATCAGGTTCTCCCAAGATTTTACACCTCTGACATGTCCAAGAGACTAACACATAATATGTTCCATGTGAAATTTATTAATTCATTAGGATATCCTAATATGTAAAACCTTTTATAATTCTAAGAGACTAATACATATAACATGTTTCACATGGAATTTCTTCATTCATTGGGCTTTCCCAAGATCTAACACCTTTGATAGGTCTAAGAGACTAACACATATAATAGGTTCCATGTGGAATTTACTCATTCACCAGGCTCTCTTGTGATATTTTATGAAATGTGAATAATTTATAATAAAGGCCACATAATTAATTAAAATCTCACCTACCTATCATTGAAGCTTGATAAAATGTCAAGTAAGACTTTGGGAGACTAACACATCTAAAAATTAACATGATTCCAATTATACAAAAAACACAATTAGTGCAATAAAATTATAAGTATGAAAACTTCTTATTATTTTAGAATAAAACCATGACTATACTATATTTATACCCATAAGACTATAGGGGCCTCTAACAAAGATTGACTCATCATCATAAATATCATGGAACATTTGGTAGATCAAGGTGGAATAAAGGTTTAAGGTTTAACCAGGTCCAAGTTGATTGGAAGGGGATTGAAAATATAGTAAATAATTGAGTTGAGAATTTTTAGAGGTGTCCCCCCATTTTTTAAATAAAGTGGGGATTGTTGGCCACAACAAATGACAACTTTGTTGGAAAAACATTTCCCCAATGTTTAAAACCTAGACTACAATCATCAAATTCTGAACAGAGGGATAGGTAATCCAAACTCTATATGATATAATTTGTGTATGAAAATAACTCAAGTATAATTTAACAAGTAACATATTGGGATCTAGTTCTTTTTGAGGCCACTTTATGAATTAGTGTGGGATTCCTCTTTTTATTTGATGGAAAACTTTAGTGAGCTTAGGTACATCTGGGAATTGAAGCACCTATAAAGGGGCATGTGTTTCATAGAATTTTGGATAAGGGGGGATGGCTTGAGAATTACTATACTACCATCAAGGATTTTATATCCCTTATATAAAAACTTTTGGTCTCATTCTTAGCCTTGATCCATTTCCATCCAAGCCAAAAATGATGTGATGGAGATTTCTAAAATCACCCTTTTTGATGAAGAAACTTAATTTATATTTTCTTATAAAAAATTGAAACTTATTTTGATCTAATATTTAATGTTTGATCTAGGAGGGTTGGAAACAAATCTATCTATGTTTGATGGTATCCTTAGTAGGCCTCCAATATCCAGATGATCGTTCTCTTAGCTATTCATAATATATTTGTTTTATTCCCTAAAAGTGTTTGTGATGGCCTTTGCTAGAGTAGATATTTTCTCAATTCACTTTTTAAATATTGAATTAATGGATTTAAATTATCTTAGTTCTCTTATAAATTTAACTTATTTATCATTTTGTTCAATATTTGAGGTTTGCCTTTTATTTTCTAATACCAAAATGGGTTTTTACTATTCGATCATCCTTTAGAGTATTAATCATTTTATCTATACTAATTTACCTTTATGAATAATTGAGAGGAAGGGTACCCTCCCAAGATATAACACTTTGGATAAAAACTATGGTAAGGCTATTGAAAAAATGACAGGGCACAAAGACACATAAAATGAAGAAAAAATTAACACCGTAAAATCAAACACACAAAAAAATAAAACTAACCTAATACCTAATATAATATATACATTACCAACCTTGTGTTGATGTTATTATGAGATTGTATTATAAGGTCCAATAAAAAAATAGTTATTTAGGAACTATCCATTCACAGGAAACATGAGGTCATTGCCTTCAAATTCCTTGAGGTAGAATGCATTTTATCTAAGCAACTCTAAGATATGATATAGGTTGTATTGAATATAATATATAAATGCAAATTAAACTAAGAAATATGAATCTAAACTATCTCAAACTAAGATAAATCTACAATCAAAAGAAACAACACAAACTTATACCTTATTTGCAGAAATATTTTTCTATTATGATGTGAATTCGATTAGCTCTTATTTAAATTATGGTTGTTCACTCTTCCAATTCAAGGTAAAATGGGTAGTGTTTTGATGAAAAAAATATATTTGATGTCTTTGATTCTCGTTGGATTCATTTATGATTTTGATAACACTTCATTACATAAGTCAGGATGATGAAAGTGATGGCTTTCATCCTTATTTAGAAATTTTTGGAGGAAATATCTAATGGTGGAGGATTATTTAGATATTTAAAATAACCAAAATAATCTATGGTGGATAATGAGTCCTCATCCATGAGGATGATGACCATTTCAAATGGTTGAGAGAAACAAGGAGATGTTTATCTAAGTCACCAAGAATGAGTCAAACTATTTAACAACTCAAGGGAAGATACAAACGAAGTTGAGTAAGTTGTGGGATTGCTTGGGGTGCGTAGACATGTGAGGGATATAAAGGTGAAAGATGTTCAGTGAGGTGTAAAATCTAGATTTAATAATTAAATTTCGATTAAAAGTGTGCATAATTGATTAAATTACAATTATTTATTCAATTATTTAAAAAGAAAAAAAATTCATGAATTATATTTGGAATTTTAGGAATAATAATTAATATATTTTAGGTGCATTTCAACACTAAATATAATTTATGTGTCTACATTTGACCATCTTAGAAATGGTGTTGTGAATAAATACCATTTTGAATAATTGAAGAAGTAGAGTGTTGATGATTAAGAAGAAAAAAGTTATTCTAAATAAATAAGAATGAATGTGATGATGCCCCCTTGAGGGTTTGTCAGAGAAAATATACAAAGACTCAAAATAAATGAAAAGAGGAAAATAATTAAGAGGCTGAGACCATCATAAAATCAAATTACTAAAATTGACATCAAATTTTCAAGATGAAGGTACATGTAAATAGATTGCCCAAAGTTGTGAAAACTAGAGTATTCATTAGAAAAAGAACATTTGACCATTTGAATATTGCATGCATAGTGTATTTTCATGATGTAGGGGCCATGAGAGTGGATGCGGGAATGAAATATCCCAATGATAATAAGCTATAGATATAAACAAAGATAAATATAAGTTTTCAAGTTATAATGAAAATTTTATGAGGTTGATGTTTGAAAGTGATTGAGATAGATTTAGAATAAATGGATTGAGGTTATCTTCAAATTTGAATTAAAATGGATAAAAAATGAATATAATGTAGGGATGGGGGGAAAATATTTGACATGGGGGGACAATATAAATAGAAGAGTCAGGGATAAGACATTACTTTGTGCATTTTTTATTTTTAGAGTTATTATCTAGTAGTATTTGAGAGAGAATATTTGATATGAGACCTTGGTGAAAAATAGACCATATTCCACACCACAAGTACTACAGAGAACACGTGAGGAGACAATACAGACCAGAGAGGAGCATGTATTTAGTAAGTTAATTTTTATACCTCATATTTAGAGTTTAAGTGAATTTATTAGGGTTTAAAATGATGAAAATGATTTCACAAATAGGCCATTTATGAATTTGATAATGAAAGTTGTGAATTTGTTATAGAAAACAACAAAATCATTGAACTAGGCAACAAATTCATTGAATAAGGTTATGAAATAATTGGGGGGATAAATTAAGTTGGGGATTAGAAAATTTCCATTTTTTTAGTTGTGAAATCATGAAAATGGGTAGAAAATTCATAAATATAGGTATAAAAATTATTTTAGTAGGAAAATAGAATAGGTGAATGCAAAATTACATAACATAAGAGCAAAACTAAAAATATGAATAGCAAAATCTCTAAAATAGGTAGCAAAAATGAGATAGGATGCAAAATTATATATTATAAGTTTGAATTCATCAAATTATATTGTGAAAATGATAATTTTAATAGTAAATATGTGAGTTTTTAGAGGAAATATTTAAATTAGGAAAGGAAAAATAAGTAGAATGTTGAATTACCTAAAAATAATATGAATGAAGGTGTTATTTTTTCATGTTTGTTTTTGAATATTTTAAATGAGTGGTAAATGGAATTTTATGTTGATACATATAATTAAACTTATGTTAATATGTTTTAATTATAGGAATTATTACCAATACTTACAACATGGGAGCGGAGGCCTAGTACACTAGAGCAGATTTCTAGATTCATTGAGTATGAGTTTGAAGTACTAGAGGTGATACAGTTATCATACATGGCTAAAATGCCATATATTCAATCATGTAGGGAGTTATCGATGGTGTTGGATGAGAGATGTCATAATAATACCAACACATTTCACCTACCTATAGGTGAGATGATGGTGACATTAGAGGATGTGTATCTGATTTTGGATATTCCAATAAAGAGGAGATGAGTATACTAGGCTAAGGGTCGTTCAGAGAATAAATTATATATAATTTTTATATATGGATTGATTCTAATTATGAGAGGAGGGGTATATATGAACTACTACATGTGATTAGATATTGATTCTTTGACCATAGTACTTATGGATATTATCAGTGGCATTATGGTACCTGACAAGATTGGGAGATTATGTCTTATTGGTTTAGTAGATGTCATTAGATACATGATAGAGATTGAGGAGAGGTTCAAATGAGGGCCATGCATTTGGTAAAATTTATACATGGATTTACATCATATGGTTTATGCTAATGGGAAGGAGATTAATCTTTCCACATTATTACAATTTTGGTGTTGGGAGCACATCATAGTGGAGAGGCATGTTGGTCATATGATAACTCATTCTATTTATGATCCACTAGCATATGGATGGCATATGGTCATAAGTACCCATAAAACACAATTGGATAGCCTAGAGTTTTACAATAGGGATATAGATGAGATAGGTGAGGATCAGATCACCTAGAGACAATATAGAGAGATTATGTTTTAGTGACCTCAAGATGGTTTATGGATGGATTACATGATGATCCAGTGTTATGTCATTGATATACATGATTATATTAAAGATATATATCACTTAGATAGGGTGATGAGTAGATTTTTTATCATAAAACACATTCCTATAGCTACTCACATCTTTGCATGAGTGGTTAGCGAGAACGCATAGTGGGGGGTTGATATTGATCCTGTGATAGCACACCATAGTTTGTCACATTTATAGACACTAATATGGAGTCTTATGAGTGATGTTTTTAATGTGGGATTGGTATATGGGTTTGAATATTGGTGGGACTCATATCATATTATGATATTAATAGTTCCATATACACCATCACGCACTTTAAGGTAGAGATTGGTGGGTAGTTTGAGTAGGTAGCCACGATGCACAACTTTAGGATCCCAAATTAGGAGGGAAGTGATAGGATATAGAGGACATAAATAAGGATTTGGTAGAGGAAATTATATATAAGAGAGCTGAATAGATTATGTAGAGATTATTGAGGTATAAGATGTTGAGATTCTACAAAAAAACAAGTGTGGATGTTGGTAGGGACATAGATATGAGGGTGATTATAGAGCAAGTAGGTGGAGAGGATACTCCATTGATCCTTATTGATAGTGAGGTAGATAGGTATGGAGATGACCTAATTATGATATTAGGACATGATACACATGTAGATATAGGCGACATGGCTACTCCTTCACATAAAAGGAGATCTTGAGATGATCAAACCCTTATTGATTGACTTCATGAGGGGATCCTAGCATGTGATGGTGAGATTATAGGGTTACATAAAGAGTTATCTTGATTAAAATGGGAGTTAAATAGAAAAGGAGGGAAGACAAATGATATTAGATGTTTATAAGCTAAGGTGGAGAGATTATAGGATGAGGTGGAGAGATTAGAGAGAGATGATATTGCTATAATACTGAGAATTGTTACACATGATGTGGATACATAGACTCCATATCACATAACACTAACTTAGAGGTATAGATAAGAGAGGGATACAATGAGGACTAAACTAGTATAAGTGAAGGTTTTATTAATAAGTTAGGGATAAATTACCACACTGGACAAGGTTATCAGAGCCATCGAGCAGGAAACATACTATAGGATTTTATATTAGGAAACCATTCTATGGTAATAAAAGGCACCATCTTATAGAGAATTTGGTTAGGTGATCTATGTTGGGGAGATCCTTTCAGCCTATAAAGCTAGATAGATTTTTGGGATAGGTTTCACATCATGTGATGTGTCCTCTATGGGGCACACCATAGTGCTACAAGTTGATTTTCAGATCAGACGCTCCATTTAATGGGTAAGGAGAGATTTGACATAGTTTTTAGGATGGTTGTATCAATATATACATGTTTTTTAGATGTATATTTTGTATAGACACTCAATTTTGATATAAATGTGTGTTTATGTGTGATTTTTATGAGACTTGTACTATTTGGATGGACATTATGGACTGTACATGGATTCTATATGGATTTTGTATGATTGTTATTTCATTTATGCATGGGTTATGGATATATGGATATTTAGAGTATGGTTATAATTCTTGCTTTTTGATTCACATTATCATATGTGAATTCTTTTTATCATTTGATTATGGATTATGACATGTATGATTTCATTATGGATGCATGGATAATGGTTTTTTAGGTAGTTTTCTTGTTTTTTAATTTTTCCCTGTATTTAATTTACAACAATAATGAGTATTGATAAACCTAATGTTTAATATAATTTAAAACACATTACCACCAATGATATCAAATAATCATGATGAATGTTGATGTTTTAGGCATATGGACTGAAAAAGAATAAATTGTGTAGAGCAAAGTATGTCATGATATATACAAATCATAACCATATTCCAATGCAATGCACAAAATAATATTTACATACACACAAAAACATAAGTAAAACCATAAAATTAAGACATGAAAACATAATTACACTAGATTATGCTGACACACAAAATTATTATGAAAATAACATTTGTAAAATAAATACAAATAACATAGAAACAAACAAACAAACAATGATAAAATGTTCTAAGGATAAACAAGTTACACAAGGATGTAAAAAAATCAAAATTGACTAACATAATAAGAGATAAATAATATGATTAAAGAGTAAGTAACCAATGATGTATAAATTATGAAAATGGAAAATAACAAAGTGAATGGTTAATTAGGAAAAATGATAAATAAATAAACTAATGGTTAAGGAGTATAAAGGATAAATAACCAACTTGATGGTTAAGTAAAAAATATGAATAATAAAACTAAACAAATAAGGAATTGAGTAATGAAAACCATAAATAAGTGATCAATACCTAAAAATATAGAACAAAAATAATTAACATCCTAATCAAGGGTGAATATAATTAGTAGTCACGAGATACGATAATAACTAGACAATCAATGAAAAATTATATAGAGGAACAAATCAACTCTTGGGAAAATAGATGATTGAGAAGGTAATGATCATGTTGACCCTAGAGACCCCATGTTTCAAAGCACTACCTACATAACCCACCCTAAACAAAGTCCATGTGGGAATATTAGGCCAAATGTAGTTCTCCCAATACATGAAGTGATGAGAAAGTGGATGATTGATGAAGCATCAAGTGTTGGATGAAATGATACACAATTTTCCCAGCTAAGAAATGTGAGTGAACGAGGTTGGAAGATAGCTAATATGGTACATGTTTCGGGTAAGTGTTTACATGTAGTTTTGTATGTGTTTTAATTTTTTTTTTGGTTTAATATAAGTGATAAATGATTGTGAAAATATGGTAATATAGAATATGTTTCTCTATCATGAGCAAGGATGTAGGTACACAAGTAGAAGTATCAAACCTTAAGCTAACCTATTGTATGATAAGTGATAATAATGATGAAAATATATACAATGGACTAATAAAACATGATTCCCCTAAGTAACTAGGTTGAATATAGACAATGGATTACATATGGAACCAAAAATTTAGTTTTAACCATGGTACTTGTCCAAAGTGCCTGTACACTAGTTTTCACTTTTGGATGATCTATGTTTTTTTATTTCCTCTATTTTTTTCTTTTTTTTGTGTTTTTTTATTATTATTTTGAATTTTTTATGTTTTTGACACTTAAGATATCTACTACATCATATATAATAAGTTAGGCATATAATATTTTAGTGTGCCTGATTTTCATAGGTTCATCAAGCTCTTTTCCATCATATGTAACCAATTTATAAGATACTAATTCATACTAAGTAATGATGACATATGGGCCCAACCAATCAAGCTCAAAATTTCCTTTCTTTTCTCTTTTGAAATTTGTATTTTATTGGTTTTATTTAAGAATAAGATCTTTAATTTCAATTTCCATAGATTTTATCCACTTCTTATAGCTACAACAAAGGCAATTATGGTATACTTTTAAATGGTTTAAATCATTGTCTTTTCTCATATATAAGGTTGTGTTAGTTGATGTATGAAGTCCAATAAGATTCTTCATCAATGATTTGTTATAGGAATATACATGAAAATAGAACTTTGACTTCTATTGGTAGAATAGACTCACTGCCATATACAATGAAATAAGGGGTTCCCCCATGGGTGTATGGATGCTAATGCATTATGCCCAAAGGGTGGGATATATTTATTAATTCCAGTCATGACCAACTTCATTGAAAAATCATTTAAGGATACAAAAAATGTTTTTATTGGTTGCCTCAACTTGTTGTTGCCTTGCAAGTAGTAGGGAGTGGAACACTTATGCTTGGTGTAGTAACTTAGACAAAGAGATTTAACATCATTATTATTAAATAATTTTCCATTATCAAAAATGATAGTGGAAGGGATATAAAAGTGGTATACATTATGGTTTAAGATGAATTTGGAAATTTGATTTCTAGTTACATAAGTAAGGGGCATTGCCTCAACCCACTTGGTAAAGTACTTTGTTGCTTTAATAATATGCTTATGACCATCAAAAGAAATGAAATTTATTTTTCTAATGAGGTTTAACCCCCATGTGGATAATGACCAAGGTATGGTAATAGGTTTAATATTTTGTGATGGGCTATGTATAAGGTCCCCATGCTTCTGTAAGGTATGCATTTCTTAACATAGGCACATGGATCATATTCCATTGTAGGCCAATAATAAGCTAGATGTAAAATATTCTTTGTTGAGGCCATGCCACTCGAATGTGACCCACATATTCCCTCATGCACTTCCCTAATTTCCAAAGTAGATTCCTTAGAATTCAAACAATGTAAAAGAGTTATGGCATAGCCTTTATAATATAAGGTGTTGTCAATGATTATGTAGTGAAAGGTACATTAAATAAAGGATCTACATTGATTATGGGATAGGTTAGATGGTAATGTGTCATCATGATGATAGGTATATATGTCAGAGTACTAGGGAAAATTAGGACTGACCAACTTGTAAACCATCTTTAAATCAGGTGTATCATAAGTCAATATCATTAAGTATTCAACCAAGAACTTATTTTTTTATGTTCTTAAATCAAGCAGAGAACCAATTCTAGCCATGGCATCTATTTCCATGTTATTGATTCTTGGTACTTATTAAAATTATATGAATTAAAAAAACAACTTTAAACTATCCACCATAAACTTTTAAGGGATCAACTAATCATCTTAAGCTTAGAATTAATTGGATACTTGATTAATGATAAGCTTAGAATCATGAAAAATAAAAATATGTTGGATGCCCCACTAGGTAGTTATTTTGAGACCTACTATAAGACCTTCATACTCTTCTATGTTATTTATGTAAGGGGACTCAATTATGAAATCCTTGGGAATACAAACCCCATCTGGTGTGACTAACAAGATACGTACCCCCAATCCATGATTGGTAAAGGAAACATCAATGAATAATTGTCAAACTAGAGACTCATCTATGGACATTATTACTTCATCCATAAATTCCATGATAAGAGAGGTGATTTTACCAATGCATCTAATATGACCTATCCTTTAATTACCTTTTAATTAATGTACTCTAATCAAACTCACTAAGAATTATAACCCATATAACCATCTACCTATTAGAATTATTTTGGATAGAAGATATTTAAGAGGGTTTATTTTAGCAATGATTTTAGTTTTATTGTTGATAATGTAATGTCATAGTATTTATGAGGAAAAAACAAATGATAAATAGGCCTTTTCTATTTGAAATTAGTTGAGTTCATAAGATATCAATGTTCTAATTAAGTAATACACTTCTCTTTCCTTCCCACTATCATCATGTTGTGTTAATAATTACCCCAATGCAAACTAAGTACCTGATATATATAATAGAAAATGTTTACCAACAACATGTGGCATTAATATTGGTGGATTGGAAATATATTGTTTAATATTATCAAAGACTTTTTCACAATTCTCATTCCAAGTGAAAAGAGTATTTTTCTTTAGCAAAAATGTGAAAGGGTGATAAATGTCTATAAATTGTGAGATAAAATGCATGATTGCTTTGATTTTTCCTTATAGACTTATAAGATGTTTAAGATTATTTTATGGGGGAATATCCATGAAAACTAAAAATTTAGAAGGAAAAAATTCTTGCCACATTTTGCAACAATGAAACCTAACAACTTTCCTAATGTCATGCTAAACAAACACTTCTTAAGATTCAATCTCATTTTATACTCTCTCAAGGAAGATTTAAATCCTCTTCTAGGTCTTTTTGAGTTGATGTAGATGATAAATTGATACTGTGATTTAGTTTTTGTTACCCAACATATGTTGAATCATATAACTAAGTTGAAAACCCTTTATTTTGATCACCTACTAGAATATGCTCCCTTATTCTCAAGAATTTGAAAATAGCCTCATTATTTTGGAAATGATCCAGTGAAGGTGTTACCTATTTGTCCCATTTTATGATGGATGGATATGTGAGATATAACTTAAGAATGACCATCTCATATAAAATTTTGGTGAGGGAAAGGTCTTAAAAGGAGATAAGGATGGAACCCATTTAACTTTCTGAAGAATCATCCTCTGACTCATTATAAGGGTGACTTTGAAAAATTGTGAAATGCACATTGAGTGGATTAAATCCTATTCAATTTTTAACTTCATTTTAATTTATTTTTACGGGTTCAATGGATCCTTATTAATGGAGGCCTTTACCATTATAATTAATTATGTTACTTATGATGGACTTAGAAATGGGATATTTTTTATTGGTAAAGAAAGTATCTAGTTCATGAAAATAAATCCAAGAAGGATTAGAAACATCAATATGTTTGTATAAAAGGAAACCACCTTATATAAACATTGTCTTGATTAATTTTTTATCCATTATATTATCATTTTGATGGTGAATCCTACCATAATTATGTGGATTTGTGTGGATTTTACTTATATAGTTGTAATCTTGGATTATGTACTCATTCATTCCTTTATCAATGATCTTAGAATGCGATGAGGTAGATGAAGATGCTTTAAAAGTGGATGGTGCATTTTAATCTTTATCTATAGAAGGATGATTTTAATTTTGTTTAGATGGTTTATTAGAAGCTTTCCCTATAGAATCCCTTTCAATAGAAATGGAACTAGTTGGTGTGTTAATAAAACCACTAAGAGGAGGTGTTTTAAATGAATGTTTTGGATGGACATAGTTTTAAAATGAGGGATAATCCTAAATGGAAGTAAAGTTATCATTTTTAAATGGTAAATAATTATATTTTTTATATTTTCCTTCTAATATCTTGCAATACTCAAAGGTTTGAGGATCACCTTGTATAGTTACTTCCATACCTTCATGGAAGAATTTTAGACATTGGTATGGGGTGGATGGGATGGCATTCATGGAATGTATCCATGGATGTCCAAGAAGTATGTTATATGGTATATTAATATCAAGTACATGTAATATATTTTTTTTAATAATGGACCCCACCATCAAAGGAAGATAGACTATGTATATGAATTGTCACTCATTATTTTCATATGCCTTAATAGTGATTATATTTATTTCCAATTATATTATTGGATATATTAAGTGTTTTATAAGTTGTAATGTACATATATTTAATTAATAACCATTTTATATAAATACCCTCTTCACCTTGTGCCTAGAGATGATAACCTATATGTACAATGGAAGATTGTGATCGACCCTAAAGGAGATACATCAGAATGATCAAACATTACTTGATTATTAGTTGATAAGGTGTTTATTAATTCTCAAGTTTGATGTCTTAAGGGATGATATACTATTGAAGGACTTTATATAAGATATATTTATATATAAGAGACATCTTACAAGGGTTATTATAAAAATATTTTTTGGTGTCTTCTTATGATGATCGATAATGTTGTACTTATGTTCTACATGAAAGGATGATTCACATGGAATAGTAAGTTTTGAATGCCTTATAGTAATGATACAATATTAGGATGGAAAATTAATGAAATTTACATAGTTGTTCATAAAACCAACACTATTGACTATAGAGTGAAAAAGATGACTAGCTTGATTGACATCACTAGCATATGGCTTTTCTTCTTTTGGTTTTCCTTCTCTTTGTTCATGATTGGGGAATGGATCTTGGTATATAAATTAATTTTGTTTGTTATATGTTTTGGATGTGTGATTTTAAATTTATATATACCCTCTATCAATGAGTTCTTGAACATAGTGTTTGAGGTGCATACACTGATTAGTAGAATGTCATTTGATCCTATGGTATTCATAATACTTTTCTTCTTTATATGAATCAGGTTTAAGAACATTTTCATCAAAGGGTTTGGTGTTACATCAAGTGATCATGTTAGTCGAGTCCAAATTTCATAAAATGGTTTCATAAGTATCACCCAATTTATTGAATTTATGCTTAAGTCTTCCTTATCTAGGTTATCCACTAGGAAGAGTTATGTTATTGATAGGTTGAATGTAGGTTTGTGTTTGATTTGGAGGATTTTGAATTTTTTTAACATCAGTCACACCATCTACAAAAAGGTTCTTATTCTTTACAAATAATTTTGATTTTTCATTAGTTTAGTAGAATTAGTATCATGTTTAAATATTTTGATCACACATCTATTAATTAATGTTCTCTCAACTTGAACTCCCTTGTCAATGATTTCATCAAATGATCTTTGGAAAAGGAGTAACAAATGATTCCCAAAGTTTTAATTTAAATTATTCATGAATATGTCTAAAATTATGCTTTCAAGAAATGACCATGTGAAATGAATTTCCATTGCTCACCATCTTTGTAGGAAGGAAGCAAAGGTTTCACCATTGCGTTGTTTGGTATTGTGTAAATCCAAAGTGGTCAAACCTTTTTCGATGTTATAGGAAAAGTGGTGAAATTTTTTCTCAAATAAGTCCTTAAAGGTAAAGATAGATACTTTTATAAGGCATCAAAATCATTCAAGGGCTTGACCCCTGACACATTGTGGGAATAAACACAACATGTATTCATTACTATAAACAACATCTGCTACTCCACACATGCATGATAGAAACCAATTAAGTATTTTTTGGGATCTAATTTACCTTTGTGTTTATAAATTTTGTGAGTTTTAAGTATTTTTGAAAAGGTGTCATCATCGTTCTTAAATTTTAGGAATATAAACAAATTTCCTTGAATTTGAACTATTTTTGCCTAGAGTAAGAACCATCTTGTAAACCTTGAACCTTGTATTTTATGTTTTGTAACTCTTGTATAAGTTATGGAGATAATTGATTCATTTGAATTTTTGGATTGTACAAGTTATAAGGTTGACTAATAAATTGATTTGTGTTATTTTGGTTTTGTGTAAATTGGTTAGGTTTTTGGTTAAAGTTATTTAGGGGTTGATTGGTAAATTTAACATTTTGCATATTTGAAAAAGGATTAAAATTAGTGTTTTAACCAAGGTTTTTTGGGTTTAAATTAACATTGAAACCAAGGTCAATTTTATTTGGATTAGTATTAAAACCAAAGTTTATTTGATTTGAATTAGGGTTAAAACCAAGGCTTATATTATTTACAAATAAGATGTTTAGATTTGGTTGACATGGGTTTGTGTTAAAGTTTGAGTTTGTTGGTGGAGGATTGTTGTTAAAGTTAATGGGGTTTGAGTTAGTGTTGTAACCAAAGTTAGATTAGTTAAACAAGTTGTATTGAGTTGTTTTAGATTCATGATATAGTTTAGGTTATATGGGTTAGAGCCTATGTTTAAATTAGAATTAGCTTGGTTTAGATGAAGCAGATTCTGGTTTGGGTTTTATTGATTTTGGTTAAGGCTATAATTAGGATTTGTGTTTATATTGGGATTGGTTGAATTAATCAAGTTTTGGTTTGAATATGATCTAGGATTTGGATTGAAATTTAAAATATGGGGTTGGATTGGAGTTAACATTAATTAGAGTTGGATTTATATTGGTTGGAACATATTCCATAATATTAGGATGAGAAAATTGATTTGGTAAACAACTACATAAATTAGGATTATTGAGAATGTGTGAAACAATGTTCAAACTAGGATTTGATATTGTATTAGTGAGCTATAATGAGGATTAAACCTCTAGTTTTGATTTTTATTGGTAATAATAGGTGATAATTAGAGACTTTGATTTAGTTTTATTTGTGATTTTCAATGATGATTCAAATTTAAATTGGTTTGTTGTGTGATTAGTAAACTTGAATGAAGATTCAAGTTTTGGTTTGTTGGATTGATGATTGTTGAGTTGGAAGGCATGTTCAAACTTGGATTGGTTGGATAAATATATAAAGGTAAATTGGGATTTCAAATTTATATTAGGATTACCAAAAATATTTGTTGGTTGATGAGATTAAAAATGTATAATCTCTTGTTTACCATGGGTTGCATGAATTTTTTGGAGAATACATGACTTATTTGGGATGATTCCTCATGTAATATAAATTTCCATTTGACTTAATAGACTTGGGGATTAGCTTATGAGGATGTTACAAGGGAATTTAGACCCTCTAAATAACCTTAAGAGGTAGATTGATCACATGTGGAAGGTGAAGGCTCTTTACTTACAATCAAGTATTGCAAGATTTACACATCAAAGTCAAGTGGGAATTTTGTTCAAATTCTAAGGCTTGAAGTAAGAATTCATTATTTTTTAACAAGATTTATTGATAAAAAGAGGGTTGAGGTTGGATAGCTTTGAGGCTACCCTCATCTTGGTAGTCCCCTCCTTATTTTGTGATTTCATGTATTTTTACATAATGCTCTTGGCATGTGAATTAAAAAGGTTAATTTTTATATGTATCATCCCTTAAATTTGGGTTTTTAAACATTCAAATTTTCCTAATGATAGGTGATATGACTAGGGATAAGGAATTTGAATCAAAGAAAATTGGAGATTTAAACTAAGAATAATAACCAAAGAGACTATTTTTTTAATTTTAAACTAATTAGAAATTTTGATTTTAAGATATTTTTATAGATTTATAACTTAAAATAAATTTATTTATAAAAAAGGATATTTTAACACATGGAAAATACAAGGATAAAAAAACAAAGTCTTACTTTAAATAATCAATTAATTAGATAAAAAGGTGAAAAACTAGGATAATTGTCATGAATAATGTTTGGGACTTTTAATGTCACTTAATCATTCATGCTCTTAGCTATAACCTAATATTACAAGGAACTAACCATGGAGGATCCTATCATTCCTATCGTAACTGAGTCTTATTTTGAGGATGTGTAGAAGGTAAATTCTCAACACTAACCACTAACTGATGCACCAAAGTCAAATGGTAAAGAGGTTTTCCTAGGATTAAGGTTTAGACAAGCTTATCTTAGGGGATTTCTCTGATATAACTTTTGGTACATTGAGTTTGAACTCTTTGGAAGAAATAGATAGATCATATGAACACTATTATGTCTTGTCCCAAAGTGCCTAACATAGTTATAGGGTTTTCAGTGTTGGTAATTGGTAATATCATATTTTGATGCAACTATTAAAACCCTAAATATTGAAACATGAAATCCTCTCATGTTATGGTTTTATTAAAACACAAAACTATTTAGGCAATTGAAATAATCGGATATCAATTTTTATACTCTACTCGTACATGGGGTTTGGTTTATTATGTGGTGGTGAAATCCATGATCAATAGAGTCCCTAGAAAAATAAATAAACATTTAGAGATTATTTTTTGATTTATAGGTATCATCACCAACATTATGCCAAGGAAAGAGCATATGTAAATACAACTTGGGCAACACAAAATTTATGAAATTACTTTTGATTCCTAAGTATCTTCATCAATGTGATGCCAAGAGAAGAATATACACAAGTTCATAACAAAAAAATAATGTTGAATGAAAATAATTAACTATAATAAACCAAGTGTGAGCTAATTACTATAAAAAAAAATTGAAAATTGAAATAAAATGTTAGTAGCAAAAATAAAAAAATATATTTTTTTTTTTTAGCCTTTTTGCAAAATTTATTTGACAAACATCCTGTAAACAATTTTTACGAGTGTTTTTTTTGGCTTAGAGTTAAGCATCCTATAATAAAGTGAGAAAAACTATAAAAATAAGACAAAAACACTCCATTATTACAAATTCATAGTTACATAGTTAAACAAAAATGAAAAATTGTCACTGGTTAGAAACAAAAAATAAATAGAATGCAGTAAAATATGCAAAAAGAAATTCATAGTTTTAGAATAATTTTGCAAATATACTTATTGATCTCACAAATACAATTACTTATTTTGTAGATTAAAATGATATTTCCATCGGTGATTAAAATTATTTCATAGTGAATGATGATGATTTCATAGTTTATAGATATAATTTCATAGTTAATTTATGATTTCACAATTGACCTGCACAAATTTGTAATAGAGAATACACAAAAAATGCAAAAAATAAAGGTGATAATTTCATAATTTTTGGAAAATTATGAGGCTAATTTCAATGATTTCATAGTTTATTTTAATGACATCATAGTTAAGAATAGTTATCTCACTGATAAACTCATGAAATTCATGGTTTACCTGAAATAGAGAGTTACAAAAAAACTAAAAACATAGAAGAAAAAAAAAGCAAAAAGATACTAGAAAGAATAAAATTAGGAAAAATATTATAAAAGTAGGGTAAATAATGATTTCATATTTTTGGGTTATAATTTCATAGATAATGTCTTTGAATTCATAGTTACATAGTATCCATGCATAGTCAAATGGAAAATACCAATAAATGACCTATAACTTCAAACAACACTTACAAGACCAAGATTATATGCATATGCAAAATAAAAACAACAAAAAAATTGATTTTTTTTTTCTAAATGCAATTATGATGAATATGAGATGAAAAATATGAGGGAATTATCCCACCAAGGGTATTAAAATGTATTGAAGAAAATCTAGAAATACAAATTAAACTAATAAATCTTAATCTAAACGATCTCAAACTAAGCTAAATCTACAAATAAAAGAAACAAAACAAAATTATACATTAGTTACAAAAACCTTCTTCCATTTTGATGTGAATTTGATTATATCATCTTTAAATTGTGGTTGCTCACTCTTACAATGCAAGGTAAAATGAGTAGCATTTTGGTACAAAAATACTTTTTGATGGCTTTGATTCAATTTGGATTTGCTTTTGATTTTTATATCACTTTCTTAGCATAAGTCAAGATGATGAAAGTGATGTATTTCATGCTTATTTATAGATTTTTGGAGGAAATATCCAATGGTGGAGGATTATTTAGATATTTAAAAGAATATAAATAATCTACGATAGCGAATGAGTCCTCATCCATGAGGATGATGACCATTTTAAATGGTTGAAATAAAGATGGAGATGGTTAACTGAATCACCAATAATGGGTCAAAATATTTGACAACTCAAGGGATGAAGTTGAGGAAGTTGTGGGATTAGTTGGGGTGAATCAACATGTGAGGGAGATAAAGGTGAAAGATGTTAGGTGAGGTGTAAAATGTAGATTTAATAATTAAGTTTGATTTATTCGATTAATTAAGGAGAGGGAAATGTCATGAATTATATTTTAAATGTTAAGAAGAATAATCAATAGGTTTTAGGTAAATTTTGATACTAAATATATTTTAGGTGTCTACATGGGCTAATCCTTAATGGGTCAAACTTGGAGTCTCGGCCCTTATTTTCATGGGCTTTATCCCATAGTAGTACTAAGTCATAAATCTTGGAGGACTTAACCTTCACTTTCTTGTCAAATCATATTTTCACAACACCCTCATGCTTATTAAACATTTTTAGGGTCTCATATTTAGCATATTCTAGTTGGAGGATGTCCAACAGCCTTGAGTATACTTTCTCACTTATTTCCATGTAATATTTCATAAACTTATAAGTTGTAAATTTAAGGGTAATTTATACTGGGTGTGATCATCCCAAAGGGTATATTTTAGTAATAAGGGCCATTCTCATGGATTACTTTTAGAAAATTTCTTGATTGCTTTGATTAGGTTTTTATTTATAGACTCGACTAAACCATTCCCTTATGGGTATTAGTTAGAGGATAATCTCAATATGACTGCATGTTCATATGCCTACCCAGTAAACTCTATAAATTAGAAAGCATGTCCATTGTCATAGACCAGTGAGATTGATGTGCCAAATTAGGTGATTATGTTTTATTCTAAAAATTTGATCACTTCCTTAATGTTTCTTTTCTTGGTGGTCATTGCCTTGGTCCACCTTATGTCATAGTCAGTGTTAGTGAGTGTGAATATGTGGCTAGATAAGGAGTTTGGATTGATAACTCCTATAAATTCAATTCCCCACTAGACAAAATGTTTTACTTAACTAACAGGCTATAATGGCACTAAAACATGAACCTCTCACTTGGAAAAGGTTTGGTATTGGTGATAAGAGTATAAATAAGCATGCACGTCCTTAAAAATAGTGGTCTAATAATATCCTGATCATAGTATTTTGTGTTTCATTGCATTCCTATAAGGATGCACACTACCTAGCTTCTCTTGGAAACTAGTCATAACATCCTTGGCTTTTTATTCAGATAGGCACCTGAGATAGATGCCTTCATAATTCCTTTTGTAAAGGATCCTTTTCTTGAGAATTTAATGAGTTAATTTAAACATGAGGGACATTTTTTGGGTCTTTTTAGTCTAAGGGGTGGAATTATATAGAGAAGATAATGGATGATTAGAGCATACCAATATTGATGAAGTAATTCTACTTGGTCTATGTGATGAAGTGTAATCTAGGGATCAATATCTATGATTAACTAAATGAGACCCTAGCTTAGAGGGGCCTACCAAGTCTTATCTCCAAATCATATTATCCTAACTTGGTCATCTACCAGCCTCTAGACTCTCTTAATTCATTCTACCTTAGAATAAGTTTTAACATTGGGTCTGGGACAATGGCATGTACCTTACTCCTAAGAATGTAATGCCTAGATTTATTCACCACCTTGACTAGGGTATAGTCATGTTTACAAGGGTAGAATAATTAAGCACTACATATTTAAGGTTTGTGATCATGAAATCAATTGGTTGTTTTTCTCCATTATGCTTCTAAGTGAAGATAGTGGAAATGGTATGCTCATAAGAAAAAGAGTAGAGGTAGAAGTTCTTGGTGTAGTCTAGGCTTATTAGAAATAAAACCTGCATGATGGCCTATTTGATGTCTTAGAATGCATTATTATATTAAATTTTCCATTCCATTTTAATTTTAGAGGTTTAACAATCTTAGAAAATCTAAAAATATTTTTTGCATGAAATTAATTTTCTCAAAGAAAAATATTAGTTTTTTTACTATTCAAGAAAGATATATTAGAAATAACATTAGCATGTTCAGGGCCAATCAATATACCTTCCTTCATGATAATGTGACTGAGAATCTTTCCTTTGGTAACACAAAACATGCTCTTTTTTGTATTTAAAGAGATACTATACCTTATTCATCTATCAAATATTCTTTCCAAGTGACGAATGTGATCAAACCTATATTTTGAGATGATATTCAAATAATCCATATAGATAATAATGCACTTCACTATCAAACCTTTGAATTCAAAATCCATGGTTATCTAAAAAGTGTCTCATGTATTAATCAAGATGAATGGAATCCATTTCTAGGTAAAAGTGGCCCATTTCATTGTGAATGCAGTCTTGGTTAGATCTTCCAAATTGATGAGAACTTGGTTATATCCTAAGAATATATTTTAAAAGGACATCATTTAGGATCCACTCACCATCTAAATCACTTCATCCAAGGATGGTAATGGGTAGTTACCTTTATAATATGTTTAATTAAGATTTTAGAAGTCCACACATAACTGAATCTCTTAGTTTTTATTACTAAATAGTATCAAATTGGCTACCTAAGTTGAGTGGAAGACTATAAAGATGATTCCTTCTAAAAGGAGCTTGTGAACCTCTTTATACATAAGTGGTTCTAGAATTAGGTTTATAGGTCTCTGCCTTTATCTAAAATGATTATAATTTTTTTTAGTGGGATAGTATGGGTTATTGCACTTGAATCAAAGATCTTAAGATCTCCATAGGCCCAAGTAATTATGTATCTATATCTTAGAAAAATCCATCTAAGTTACTCAATCTCCTATGATGTATAATTGGGGGAAATGTTAATGGTATAAGGGTCATCAAGGGACCCAAGATTGATATTCTTAAATTGTGCATCTAGGTGTCTTAAATTCTTATATGGGTGTTCAAATTTATTAAGGTTGAAAACTCACTCAAAGTAGATTATGAATTTTGGTACTCAGTTTTATTTAAGGCTCATGATGTCATCCTAATCATAATCTGCATCTCCCAGATCCTATCTTTCTCCCATCAGTTATTAAATATTTAAATACCATAGTGTTTTTGAAGAATTTTAATATATGTTAGTCATCTATGACGGCCTATAATATTTTTAAATTATCTGGGATAGAGGGGCAAGGGATTAACTTGACATAATACTCATGTAATCTTGTACCATCCAAAGGTGATAGATTAATGGTATAGGTTACCAATGAATCAACCACTTTTTTTTCTTCTTAATGGATGAGAATAATGTTAAAGTTACTTACTATTTATATAAAATCCTATTTCATGTGTTTTTACTTCCTAATATAGGGAATTTTGCATTGGAATTTGATCCTGACTTGGTTTATGACCCTCTAAGAATCCTTAAAAACTCTAAGATCCTTGGACTTATGTTTCCAAACCAATTTTAGCCTAAAGATCAAGGCTTTTCATTCTACCAAGTTTTTAGTATAAGGGAACTAAAATCTATAGGTATCTAGGTGTCATTTTCCCCATGGGTCAATCAAAAGGAATCCTAACATGTAACCTTGTTTGGAGTAGGCCCCATCAAATAAAAGGAACCACAAGTCTTCAATCTATAGATCATTACCAGTTTCATGCTTAGCCAATTCTATAAACAAGGTTTAGATTCCTAGGTCTAAGGATACCAAGTTCACCTTTTTATTTATGGTGTTGTATTTTTTGATCATGCATTTCATCAAAGTTTCTCTATCTACTATGATTTGATTGGCCATGCTTCTCAAGGGTAGCCACATATGATACAATTCAATAGCCATGTACCCATTCAAAGTTTTAGACCAATCCCTACTTTGAATTATTTTATAACCTAAAAGAAATTATACCACTTGGATGTTTATGAATTACTAGATCCTAGGCTTAGAATCTAACTTGATATTGATATTTTTTAATGGAATAATGTAAATACTTTGATATAGATTTTGATATCATTGGTATTTGTTTAAGATAGGAATATTTTATTGGAGGTAAAACCACTGAGAGGGGGGGTGGGTGAATCATTGATGCAAGATTAATTCAACTTCAATTCCAATCCTTTCAAACCCATATTTAATTACCATAATCACTCATAAAATATACAATTCATTCATAACAATGAACAATAGATAATGTAGATCATACACACAATACAATATCTATGTGGGAAACCCTCTTGGGGAATAAAACCCACTCTCAAGCCTACAAACACATGGACTAATTATCCTATAAGGTATTATAAACATGAGACATGGTCAAGTCCTTCTAACCAGTATTTAGTGAAACACCTATTCCACGAGGAGCACCTATCCTTAGGATGGTTAAGTCCTTCTAAACAATAATTTAGTGAAATACTTATTCCATAAGGAACACTTGCCCCTAAGATGGTCAAGTCATTCTAACTAGACTTTAGTGAAACACTTGTTCCATAAGGAACACCTACCCTTAGGATGGTCAAGTCCTTCTAACTTAGATGTTGAGCACCCTCCCAATACCTATGATATTAACACCTCCTAAACATTGATTACCTATCGATATGATGGATTTATAATATATATTTTCACCTTTCACTTCTTCACATAGCCAAAAACATCTAAAACCACCTTTTGGATCACTCTACACTTGTCAACAATAACTCTATCATAAATTTAATAGCATGATAAAATTTTCATAAACATATTCCACACTTTGATCTACCTCTAAAATAAACCACCAAGTGTACATAGACATCATCTATCCTTCACTCATACTCAAGGCATCGAAAACATCCTTTTGGATCACTCTAGACCTCTTTGCTCATCCTCAATCTTCCAACCTATAAGAAAATTATTTATAACATCATAAATATGACCTATAGGTCATACACATAGTAATCAACCTTCTCTACTCTATAACCCATCCACTGGGCCCACACCCTTTCCTTCACTCCACAACTCACACACACACCTTTTCTCTCAGGTCTCTCACATCTAGAAATCATCATATTTGACTTTAGCATTTATAGATCCTTCATGATTATTATCTTCTTGGTAATCCTTTAAACTTGACTTAACCCTTAAGACATCTTACATAGATCAATACTATCCTCACAGTTTAGCCATAGCAACTATGGGTCACACTTAAGTAGTTATCCCTTTCAATTAGGGCTTAATAGCCATTATAGGTCTCATGGAGACCTATTCCCCATTTAACACTCTATTGAGAAAATTAGAAAAACTAGACCACTTCCAAATGCATAGACCCACTCCACATGACCCCTTCGAAATCCTCAAATGATCATATTTTCTAAAACACTCTTTTGCTAAAGCATAATTTTCTCAAACAACATTCTGTACATAAGAACACCATGAACAAATGCATAGTCAACTTATAAGCATTTTTTCATACCAAATATGAATTGGTCAAACCTATAAAATCCATAAAGGTCACCCTCGTGGATTCTAAAACATTATCTAATAGCTATGTCCCCTTGAATCATTCAAATACCATCAAAATATCTCAAAATATCCCTCTTGAGTTACTTACAAACTATGGTCAAACACACAATCATATTTAGATCTTAGTATCTATAAATGTACAGATAACCAAACATTATAGCCAATTTTTATGTATTTTCCTTAGATTCTTTTATTAATTTTCTTTTTAATACACCTTCAAATTCATCCTAGATCAAAAGTTATGGCTCAAACACTGTAGATTGGTTTTTCCCTTCGTTAATTTGAATATCTAAATTCTAATGGTCACTATTAAACACTGAGCACTTGTCATCATCTCATTGATTCCTAATAATTTTTAAAAAATTTACTCTATTAATCTCTTTGATAGTAGCCTAAAATTTAACGAGCTTAAACATCATACACTTTGACCTATTTGACTTAATACGTATCATAGATCTATATCTATATGAACACCCACTCATCGCTAGATCCTTATTTGGTCCTAATATTTACCTTTAAAATACAATTAAATGTTGAAAATGTTGACCTCATCTTGTGCACCCTTGAAATATTGACAAAATACACACCATCAATCTCCTTGGATCAACCAAGTCTTTATTTTACAACACTCATCACTAGATGTTGATCAAAACTCCAGTGATTATGACACCTGACACCCTCACATGTCTTATAAACACTTTGATATCAATCCATATTCTTGTCCCACTTGGTATTATTATTTGATTTATTGAATCTCTAACTTATATTTCACTGTTGATCTTCATAATTATGAACCACCACTCATCATTGATCTTCTATCAGATTAGTGAGTTATTAACACTTGTCACAAGCACGTGCAACCTTTGACATGTTGACTTCATATGTACCATTGATATCAATATGTATGATTGAATTATTATCATTGGATCTTATAGATAAATGATGTTAGACTTCAACATGATTAAACTTGATGGTCTCTTGTCCATCACAATCTACTAGAACAATTTTGAAGCTTTATAACTTGAGCTAGAAATCACTTCAAGGCTCCAAATTTATAGGGTACCTTATTGACACTATAGAAAAAATATCCATGGAAACCTTTAAAATTATTTTAATCTCTTATTACCTATATTAAAATCTCAAACTTTTTGGTTCATACATATTTTCATGACGTGCACTGACGGTTTGGTTAAGTATAGATACTTAGTGAATTTCTATCTAAGAGGCCAACTTTGCACCCATATATATTTAGCTACGCTAAACCTCATGACCTAAAATTTGAACCATAAAAACTTGGGAATAATGTGATAAAACTCATTTTAACAACTCTCTCTAACTTAACCATATGTGTAATGGTGATGCCATCAAACTATGCACTCAGATTTTTCTTCCATAGAACCAACTATGCCTAAATGAACATAATGAAGAACCAGATGAGCACCATGCATTCCCATAAGAATTTTAAGAAATATTTACAGCATATAGGACCTATCAAACACGATATATTTATACATAACATTTATCAATATCTTATCTAGGCTTATACTAAATATATATGCTTACATACTATGTTACCGAGCCTATGCCAACACACTGTTCACATGTTTGTCTTCTCTTCTTGACCTAAAACCACATAAATATGATAGATAAAATATTATAAGACTCAAATAATAATTAACTTAGATCATTTTCATCTAAATTTTACCTTGCACAACATCAGGCTCAATTTCATCATCATCATCATCATCATTATCATCATCATCATCATCATAACATCACCACTTTGTCATAACCTTTGACATCAATGCACACATGACATCAATGATAAAACTTGCCAATAATCTCCCCCTTTTTCATTGATAGAAACTTATTCTTCTCCTTATCCCACTCTTAAATTAATTAAAAAATGGATTAAACATCCATCAATGTCCTCTTAACATCATGAATGTATTCAAATGTACTTGTAAGTGCTTAGGATACTTACATACCTCATATGAAATAATTGTTCCCCCTTTGATGTGAATCAATATAAATTTGGAAATATCTGATCCTTGGACCTAAAATAATACTCATATATATTATAAATATCCCCCTAACATCATGATCCATCTCATGTCATCTTTTCTTTAACATACATCAATCTGAACTTGGGTTATTATGATCCTTAGACCTATTTACCTACAAAACTCACAAGCTCCCTTTGCTTATGCATGAAGATTAAACATATTTTCTCAATGATTGGAACATATCACAAATTATTATCTTTACATCATTCATGGATCCACAAGTCACTCAAACTATCTGAGTTATCTCCCCCTAACTCTATGTAGACCACCTTGTACTTCTCAACCATGCACCATGATAACACTCTTATTTGATCATGCACTAATATTAATGAGGACTAAACACACATGAAAACCAAAAAATATTTGAAATCACCTTTAAAAAACTAAGAGGTAATCCACTTAAGATATATGAGCCAATCTACCTCTTGAGCATCTTAATATCTTCACACATTATGAAGAACCACCACATAGGCTTAGTAGCCTTTTCTCTCAATCCACCTCAAGACCACCAATATAAATTCATGACACTCAATAAAAACTAATCATTGTCTTAAAAAACCTAATAAGTCACCTTGAAACACTAATCCTTTCTCTTTTGGATAAATTGAGCAAAAACATCTAATCTTCACACTAGGCCTGTCTAGATTCCTTGTAGCCCTACCTAGAACTTGTAGAACCCATAACTTTCAGTAGAAATATTTTCAAGACCTTAAAATTAATTTATGAATCACTCTCATATGACCCCTTAAGAACACCAATTCACATCACCTATCTCCTCCTCTAAAACATACTTCCTTCACAAATCTACTAGCGAATTAGGCCTCTATTTTGACAAAAACTTAAATAATTTTAAAAACACAAACCTTAAAATATATATGAATATTGATTTGATAACCCATTTATCCATTTAAACATATTAATAATACTTAAATATCAACTCATAAGGCAAACCACTTTTATAATATAGCCTAAAACTCTAGAATATTAAAACAAATAAGGTCAACAAACTTCCTTCTGGTCAATTCCCACTTCTAAAACTTCTTGCACACATGGAGATAACCATAACAAACTTATATATCAAGATTTGAGCCTCCATAATTTTGGGAACCCATATATCCTATAACCCATTTTAGGCCTGATTTCTCTTAAGCCAAAAACTAAGAAAAATAATAGCACTCAAAAATCTCTAATTTGTCTTCAACATACCTTTAGACCACAAAACCACCTAGATTATGATAAAATAAGATCAAATAACCTTTCCATGAAAAAATATCATCTTGATAACTCAAAAAATCCTCCTTTTCCACTTAGAAACCTTCAATCTAACCGTCTAGACTGAAAACACCCTTGCAAGACCACATGTTTCTTCAAACTGAGAAATGTTTTCATGAAACATAACAAAGACATCTCTACTTCACAAGGACCTAGAATAGAGGAGTGTACCTATCCTCATAATAACATTGAATAACCTTCTTCTGATTCTTCCTTTTCTTGAATGAAACAACTTACTTGGCATCCATATCTTCTTTAGCTTCCTTGACAATGCATGATGAAAACATTGGTTTTTGGCATATATCTTCAACAAACACCTTCTCCTCTTTGAAAGAAAATAAAATTAAATCTTGGAAATCATGAAACTCTTTCTTCCCTAAAAATTCTTTAACTACATAAATAAACCATTAGATTTAGATACTTTTTTTAGATTCTCTTTGGCCTTGAATGTTATAACTAACTTAATTCTTAGATCATCCACCTTATCCATTTTTACTAATATCAAAATTCCTTAGAACTCTTGACACACATCCAAAACTTATTCCTTTTCTATAGTATCAAAATTTTGATTCTTGATCTCAATAGGATTAGTCTTCATTGCCTTAGGTCTCCACATCATGTTTTGACTTTTGATATGCTTTCTAAGAGTCTCTCCGTTATTCAAATGACTAGAGGGATTATCAAATTTACTAAAAAAAGTCTAAAAATATGGCATTTCTTATCATAAATGAAACAAATAACATCACTCATACCTTTTAATAGATTTAAATTATGATCAATCTTTGGCCAAAAACTCCTTCTATCATAGTTCCATGAATGTCCATACTTGATTGACTTCCTTATATAGTCCTTAGCTCTATGACCATACTTATTACATTTGTAACAATCACCATGGAGTAAACTAGCATAATTTGAAGCATTTGTTTATGTAATAAACCTTCTTACATTACTTTTAAAGCTTGAATTCTTCTTAGCTTGCTCAAGATTTACATGTTCCTTTTATAGCTTGTCCAAATTGTCAATGAGTTTCTCATTCTCTAATATCAAAGGAATCAATATTAGTCTTCAACTCATCATGATTACATTGCTTTGAACTCACCTTAGTATTGGCTTCTTCTAACTAAGTTTTGAGATAACTATAATCTTTTTCTCTTGATTTTAGGATACCATTTAAAACCTATAAATGACTTCTAAGATCTTTGATGACCTCCTTATCCTCCTTGGATTATTTATCCATGCCATCCTTAAATATACATGTTTTTTATTAAAGATACTTGATCAACTCTTGATACTTCTTCTCATATCTTTTGGTATTGCCTAACAAACTTCCCTCAATAGAATTAACTTTTGCTTCAAGACCTTTGATCACATACCTCATCTTGTGATTACTCTTTATGAGCTTAGCTCCTAGATCTTTTTTTCCTTCCTCAATATCATAGAAAACTTCTTATTCATACATGATGTCCTTTTTTTTGAAAACCTTTCCTCTTTTAAACTCAAAATTGCCTTGGCATCTTCTAGCTGAACTTTGAGATAATTGATAACTTTTTCATTCTCTTTAGCATCTTTCATCAAAGTACATATTTGCTTTTCAAGTGCCTTAATCACAACCTTCCATTCTTGATTATCTTTCTTTAACTACTTATCCATCTTGTGCTACTTAGGATCTCCTTCAAGTTGTTAAGCTTCCTCCAAAGGACCTACTCTAATACTAATTATTGGAGGTACAATCATTGGGGGGGGGGTGAATCAGTGATGTAAGATATTTCAACATCAATTCCAATCCTTTAAAATTCATATTCCATTTCCATAAGCATTCATATAATATCTAATTCATTCATAAAAATGAACAATAGATAATGCAATATCATACACACAACACAATATCTATATGGGAAACCCTCTTAAGGAATAAAACCCATTCTCAATCCTACACACACATGGATTACTTGTCCTATAAGGTATTACAAACATGAGACATGGTCAAGTCCTTCTAACTAGAATTTAATGAAACACCTATTTGACAAGGAGCACCTACCCCTAGGATGGTCAAGTCCTTATAACTAGGAATTTAGTGAAACATCTATTCCATAATGAGAAACTACCCATAAGATGGTCAAGTCCTTATAGCCATACTTTAATGAAACATGTAATCCACAAGGACAACCTGCCCCTACAATGAGCAAGTCCTTCTGAACAAGATGTTAACCATGCTCCCAACACCTATGATATGAAAATATCCTAAAAATTGATGCCTACTAATTTGATGGTAATACAATGAATATCAACCCCTTTCACTTCTTCACATAGCCACAAACATTCAAAACCGCCTTTTGGATCACTCTACACTTCTCAAAAACAACTCTATCAAAACCTCAATAACATGACCAAATATTCATACACATAGTCCACACTCTAATCTGACTCTCAAATCAACCACCAAGCTTACATAGATATCATATATCCTTCACTCAGACTCAAGGCATCCAAAACATCCTCTTGGATCACTCTAGAGCTCTTCACTCATCCTCAATCTTCAAACCTAAAAAAGTCATTATTTATGACATTATAAATATTACCTATAGGTCATACACATACTCATCAACCTACTCTACTTTATAACCTATCCATTGGGTACACACCCTTTCCTTTGTTCCACAACTATCACATACACCTCTTCTCTTAGGTATCTCACATTTAGAAATCATCATCTTTGATTTCACCATTTATAGAGCCTTCATAATTATCATCTCATTAGTCATCATTTAGAATTGAATTAACCCTTAAGAAATATTTCATAGCTAATATTATCCTCATAAGTCAGCCATAGCAACTATGGGTTACACTTAAGCAATTATGCCTTCTAATTAGGCCTTAGTAGCCCTTATAGGTCTCATGGAGATGTATTCCCAATTTAACATTTCATTGAGAAAACTAAAAACATAAGATGACTTAAAAATGCATAGGTCCACTCCACATAACCCTTTCAACATCCTCAAATGATCATATCCACCAAAACACTCTTCTATTAAATCAAAATTTAATCAAGCAACATTTTGTACACAAGAACACCATGAACGAACACACAGTCAACTTATAAAAATTTGTTCATACTATATATGGATTGTTAAAACCTAAAAAATATATAAATATCATCCTCATGGAGCTTAAAACATTCTCCAATATTTAATTCCCTTGAAACATCCAAATACTATCAAAATAGCTCAAAATATCCTTCTCGGGTCACTTATAGACCATGGTCAAACACATAATAAACTTTGGATATTAATATCTATAATATATAGATATTAAAAAATTGTAAATAATTTTAATGGAAGTTACTTGTATTCATTTATAACTTTTATTTTTAGTACACCTTTGAATTCATCCTAGATCAAATGTTATGGCTCAAACACTATAGACTAGTTTTTCCCTTCATTAATTTGAATATTCAAATTCCAATGGTCATTGTTAAACATCAATCACTTATCATTATCTCAATGCTTCCTAAAAGATTGGAAAATATACAATCCATCAATATATTCAAGAGTATCCTTGAATTCAACCATGTTAAACATTAGACACTTTGACCTCTTTGACTCAATACGCATCATAGATATGCATCTGTACAAATACCTACTCGTTATTAGATCCTTATTTGGTCCCGATCTTTACCTTTTGAAAACTATTAAACATAAAATATGTTGACCTAATCTCATGCACCATTTCAATATTTACCAAATATGCACCATTGATCTCCTTGGATCACTCAGGTCTTTATCTTGCACTGCTCATTGTTAGATCTTAATCAGAACTCCCATGATTATGATACTTGTCACCCTCACGTGCCTTATAAAAACTTTGTTATCAGTCCATGAAATTTTGATACTTGGTATTCCTATGTTCTTTTTTTACTCTTTTACTTGTCCCACACTGTTTATCTTCATAATCTTGAACCACCACTCACCATTTATCTTTTGTTAGATTAGTGAGCTTATGACACTTGTCATTAGTGTGTGTAACCTTTAACATGTTGACTTCATATGCACCATTGATCTCAATATGTATGATTAAGAAATAAAAATTCGGTCTTATATAAAAATTACCTCATAATTCAACATGATTAAACCTGATGGTCTCTATCCCATCACAGTCTGCTAGAGTAACTTTGAAGCTTTATAACTTGAGATAGAAATCACTTCAAGACTCTAAATTTCTAGGGTATCTTTTTGGCACTATAGAAAAAATCTCCATGAAAATTGTTTACCTTATTTAACTCTATTATTACTTTTATTAAATTCACAAACTTTTTTTCATACATATTTTCATGATGAGCACTGATAATATGGCTAAGTATAGAAAATTAGTGAACTTTTGTCTGAGAGGCTATTTTTGCACCTACATATCTCTAGCTACGCTTAACCTCATAACCTAAAATTTGAACCATAGAAAATTGGGAGTAATTTTATCACATCCATATGACTAATTATGTTTTAATAATCCATGTGCATCAATGGTGATGTCAACAAAATACCTACTCAGATTTTTCTACCATATAACCAACTATGCCTAAATTAACATAATGAAGAACCAGATGAACACCATGAATTCCCATAAGATTTATAAGAAATATTGACACTCCATAGGACATATAAAACATGATATCATCATACATAACATTCATGAACTTCCTATCTAATCATATACTAAAGATTCGTGATTACATACTAGGCTACAAAGCCTATACCAACACATTGTTCACATGTTTGTCTTCTCTTCTTTAGCTGAAACCACATAAAAATGATGGATATAATATGATAAGCCTCAAAAAATACATAAATTAAATCATATACATCAAAATATTTCCTTTCACAAATTTAGGGTCAAACTCATCATCATGACATACTCACTTTATCATTAAATTTGACATCAATACACACATGGCATTGATATTTGACATCAATGACAATACTTGCCAATAGATTTCATTTCATTATTATATTGTACATGAATTGAATATTCGTAATTAGTGGGGATTTTAGAACATGTTTTGTGTTTGAAAAACTTGGTAAAAATTGTGAAGAGCTGAAAGAACCTCTAACTAAGTACTAGTAGTGTTGACATGAAATGAAATATTATCATGTAAACTCAGGTCGTTTGAGAGCTTGGAACATATAAATGTTTTAATTCACATTTGGTAATAATTATTATAAATATATTGGGTGAAATCAACACTCTATGGGTAGAACAAAGAATGAATAAGAAGATAAACAATAGAGTTTGGTGAATCTAGTTTATTTGTAGGTAAGGTAAGTTGATTACATTCTTAGTTAGTTTCCTCATATGAAGTTTATATTATGTTTGAGATATAATTTGATATATTCATTTATTTTCATGATAATATTAAGGATTTGTTTTTTAAATTCAAATATATCTAAGTCATTTTTAAAAGGTTTTACATGGTATAGAACTTCAATAAATGCATGCAGAAGGTTTTATGTTTGCAAATCAAAAACATTTTAAATTTTTAGGTTTTGTTTCATGGTTGATGGTTCATGTATTTGATATATTTTGAAAAAATTTCAAATGTTATTTGGGTTATGATGGAAATCACACACATATTTGTTTTTTGTTGTTTATATGATACTATTTGGGTATTTTCTTATAAGTTTGAAGGTGTTTGAGTTGATTTTTAGAAACATTGTAGTTTCATACATATTGGATTTATTTTTGTAATAAATATGTAGAAATTTTTATGTTATCTATAAATATTTGAAGTTAAAATCTTCTTTTAGTTATGGATTCTTGTTGTCAATTTTAATACCTAGAGGTATGTATCTTATAAGAAAAAAATATGGATGCATGTTCCATAATCTCCTTCAAATTTTATTGGGTATTAGGATTGTGAAACAATTTTTGGTTATTTTATCAATTGTTCTCCAGAAATATTTTTAGATATTTTAGTATGGATATATGATTGAAATTTAAATGGATATGCTTGTAAAAACTCCTTTTTTATATGATAGTTGGAAACTTGATTTATATAAATGTTAAGCCATGCATGATAGTTTGATGGAATACATATCCAAAGACACTTTAGTTTTTATTTATGGATATAAGTGTTATAATAGATGTAGTTAAATGATTTAAATTTTATATGAGGAAGAATACATATATGCCATTCAATATATACATGTGATTCATTTTTTTAATGGTATTTTTAAAATCGGATGAGACAAACAGAGTTGTTATTTGTAGTGATAATGATAATGTTTGACATTTCAAACATGTTTTATTGGTTTTTTGTCAAGATAATTTGATTAAAAAAATGTACATATATACTTGTATTAATGATTAAAAAAATTGGCATGTAGTATTTTTCAAAAAAATTTAAATTAATATTTTAACATTTTAAACATAGTTAAAATCTTATTTATGATAGCATACACTCAGATTTGTGATGACTGTTTGGAATAAGTATTTTTTTTAAGAAACATTGAAGCTTTTATAAATAATAATATATGATAAAAATTTCAATATTACTTATTTATTTTTTATATAAAACACAAATATTTCTTTTTCAGAATCAGATGAGAGACAATTTATTTAAATTTTGATATATTTATAGCATGTATTGATAGTATTCAAGGTTTAAAGTATAATCATGATTTTGGTTTGGTTTATATGTTAGTATACAATTTCAAGGTGGAATCGATTGGGTTTGCATAATTCACATGAGGAAAATTAGGGACATAACTTTTATTGGCATAGAGAGGAGACACCTTGACAAAGATATGTTCCTAGATGTCAAAATTTTTGGGGTAAAAGGTCTAATAAGACTTTATCTAGACCCTTTAATAATGGAACACATATGTCTATAATATTTAATTTTTATAACCCTACATTTTTTAATGTTATAAATACTTTGCATTTAAATACTAATAATACCCAAGGTAACAGAGGGTGGAGATGTCCTCCTTGGATAGATCATTCTTGCAAATGAGAAAATCAAAGTAGTTCCTTTCAACATATGCATATTACACTATAGTTAGATCATAACCCTTCTCTTAATTATTCTCTTAATAATATGGAACCGACCCTTAAAGATAAACCATAGTTGACTGGTAAGTTTCATCCATGTTCTCTTATGCCTCTTAATGCCAAAAATTCATCCCCTAAGTTTGTTAATACAATTGTAGGATGTTCAAGGTTAAGTCTTGATAGATTTCCTTCTCACATACTTGGACAAGAGAGGGTAGCTTATTAACAAGATAAAAGGTGGGAAATAAATATTTAAACTTCAACCATAATCACTAGGATGATAAAGAAAGTAAAATTTGAATTTTATGATGAAGATAGTGCATTTGGCACCAAGTTCATAAAGTGCCCTACTACTACCATGGACTATATAGAGTTTATGATAGATAAAAGGTATCCTTTAATTGAGATTTTATCAAATATAGATGACAAGTGGATGGTTGTTTGAGGTTTATTTTATGATATTTTATAGTTAAAATTATTTTTGATGATATTTTATATTTTAATTGTGAATACTTGAAATTTTGATACAATGCAGTAGTTTAACTTATGTAGTATTGATGTAGAACATCACAAGGTAATAAAATATGCTATTGTCTTTAAGTATTTCATTTTATCCATTTTTAGTTTGATATGGGTTTTATGGATGTTTTAGGGTCCCTAAAGTTATCTTGGAGTTATTGAGATTCTTGAGATGGTGTGTTATTAGCTCATTTAAATTTTCCCCACCAAAAAGGGAATTTGAAATTTTGAATATGAATGCTAGGCTTTGTGTAGTATTTTGAACCTTGTGTGAAATATAATGTTGGTGAATGTTTGTAAATGGTCATATAAGATAATATGAATATGTGTGATTGGTATTTAAATGTGAAATTCTTGGAAAGTGTAGGTAAGGTAAAGAAACATGCCTATGTAACTGCCACCCTATGTGGAGTTAGCATAAAGGAGTTTTCTTGTTTGATTGACATATTAAGGGGATAAAATGCATGTAGATAAAAAAGAGTTTTATGAGACTATGGTATTATTTTTTTATGAGAGGATAGGCTATAGGAAGAGTTAATAAATTATAATAAAAAAACTAAAAACTTGAGAACGTAATTCTTTTCTGTTGTAAGAGTAAGTGTGATTCATTATTTGATCAATAAAAGAAGAGAAAGGAAATTATTTTGCCTTTTACAAAATATTTGAGTAACAATAATATAAAAGAGTGATAATAATATCATAATTGTGTAAATATTTCATTGTTTTAATTCATTTTGAATTTTTATCCATAGTACACTTGAAGAAGACGCAACTATGTTAACAACTATTCATGCCTAGTAAGTAACACATTTGTAATGGTTGTTTAAGTGATTTTTGAGTTGTTTTGAATCAAAAAATTGGTAAAAAGCTTATTTTTGTTAATATTTATCATTTTTTTAGGTTAAAATATCCATTATGATTGTAATATCTAAATGAAACATTCACAGAGTCCTAGAAATGCACTCATAATTTTGTAATAGTGTTTGTTGATGTTTGGAGATTGTTCGTAAGCTACTAATTATTGAAAAAGGTAAAACAAGTTTGGAAAGAATAAATCCAAGACTTGGTAGATTTTTAAGTATCATAAAATTTATTTTATCCCATTTTTATAGATCTTAGCCTTGCATAGGCCTATCATAATAAAGGCTAGGGTTTCAAACTTGAAAATTGAATAACTCAAGTTTCTACTAGCCAAAATTGGTAAAAATTTATAGTATGATGTAATTTCATATGATAAAGAGGATTAAATAGGTTATAAATTTGTATAATGTTGTACAGTACTATCACCAGGACTATGGGATGGACTAGGCCTAAAGAGACCTAATTGCCAAGAAGGATGTAAGAGAAAACGTACTTCCACTATGAGTTGTGAGCTAAAACATTATGTGAAGCTAAAAGGGGATAATGGATATAAAAATATGTATTCATTTTGTTTTTAACCTATATAAATTGGTAAAACCTATTATATTCTTACTAAAATAGGGCTACAAGGAATAAACCTTAAAGAAAGAAAGTATATATTATTTGATAGTTCTAGCCTAGAAGTTATGTATAAGGTTGTATGTTGTAAAGTAGCTAAAAAAAGTAGGTGGATGACCATGTGAGCCAATTTAAGAATTAAATAATGTTGCGACCATTACTTATGTCTATGAGAATATGGAATAATGACAAGTTTGAACTATGCAAATAGAGTGAAGAGATGAAAGATTTGTATGAGAGGATGGTGATGTACTAGTAAGGATAAGAGTGTAGAGATAGATGAAGGGTGACATGTATTCAAAAGAGAGAGAGAGAGAGGTAAGGATTATGGAAACAAGGAGGATTATGTGTCTAAAAAAGGGAAAGAGTGATCAAAAGAGTATAATATGCAAATAATTACTTGAATGAATCAAGCAAAGTCAGATATGAATAAAGGCATTAAAGCTAGATATCATGTCTAGGTAAGGTATGAGAAGAGTGTAGGAATTAGATATACATCAATTATAGTTGTTTTGGATATATATTTATTGAATTTAATGGTTAAATTCATATAGAATTAATGTTTTTAGTATCTAATTTTATTTAATTACTTAAGTCATTCTGATGTTTGAAATATTTTTTTTATTTTAATTAATTGTAATGACTTAATGGCCCCATGCATTTATCAGAGTTGTTGCCAGAATCTGGATAATACGAATGCAATGGAGACGTGATCACATGAGATGAAGCAAGTGCACACCACATAGATGCTAAAGCAATTTGAAAATAACACAAGAAGATAAATTACACAAGACAAAATGGAGAAAACCAAAATTTGATTAACATGAGATGACCAAAGTGAGGAATACATATAAGAGAGTATGAAAGTAACTCCTTCACAAAAGGTGGACAAGGCACCCCAAGAATAGACTGTAACTCCTCCATCAAATGTGGTGACAAGGTGTTAAGAATAGAGAAGTAACTCCCATCAAGGGAGTTACTTATGACATTCTTATGACACCTATGACACACACCTCCACATAAGCTAGCCTATCCCACAAATGTAGGAAAACTCCATGTATGCTCAAGTAATACAATTTCCCTAATTAATAAATAATGAAAAATAAAAAACCTACACTAATACCCACCCATAAGCGTAGCTTAGGTGGGTAGTGTGGAAATATAAAATGGGTCCCGGCAACTAGGCCTAATGAGGTACCCATGTACAAATGCAATCTCCCATAAGATAGAGAAAAGGAGAAAACCCATAGGAAAAAACTCCCCCCTAAAAGAGAGACATAAAAGAAAGAATATCCTAGTGCCCCCACCCCCTGAAGATGATGTTGCTGTAAATGTGGACTGCACCCCAAGAAGAGCTTGTAGATGAATAAACTTTCTCTCAGTGAAAGGTTTGGTGAAGATGTCTATAACCTACTCTAAAGACTGGAAAAATATCAAGTCAATGACCTGACTATGAATAAGCTCCCAAATGAAACGCATTTTAATCTCTATGTGCTTGGTCTATTGGTGCTGAACTAAATTCCTAAAAATTTGAATGGTACTCTAATTGTCATAATAAATGATGGTGGTATGCCTGATAGGAATGCCAAACTCAAAAAGAATTCTCTGAAGCCAAATAGTCTTAGTAGCTGCATTAACAGCTCCCCTATACTCTGCCTCTATGGATGATATAGCAATAGCATTTTTATTCTTTCTAGACTAATTAATAGGACCAAAACCTCGAGAAAAATAGTAACCAAAAGTGGAATTACGAGTTTGTGAATCACCAACCTAGTCTAAATTTGTATATCCAACCAAGTCAACCTCTATTCCAAATCTATAATGAATCCCATATCTATGTGAACCCTGTATGTAATGCAAGATCCTCTTAGCTGATTTTCAATGCAGCTCATGAGGTTCCTGCATGAATCTGGAGACAAGTCCCACTATATATGATATGTTGGGCTTAGTGTGAGTCAAGTAGATGAGACTTCCAACAAGTTGTCGATACTGAGTGGCATTAGCCAATGGTGAAGAATAGTTAGCCTCAAGCTTGACTCCTGATAGAAAGGGAGTCAAAGATGGCTTGCAATCAACCATGTGAAATTAAGCCAATAAATCAAGAGCATATTGAGGTTGTGCAAGAGAAATCCCTAAATTTTATTGTGAGATCTTGATGCCAAGGAAGTAGTGCAAAAAAACCAAGTCTATCATGTCAAATCTATCTTGGAGAGATGCCTTCACTACTGCAATAGCCAATGAAGAACTCTCAGTGATCAAAAGGTCGTCAACATATAGACCCAAAATCAAGAGTGAATCATCCTG
This sequence comes from Torreya grandis, assembly GCA_037957365.1. Lineage (NCBI taxonomy): Eukaryota > Viridiplantae > Streptophyta > Pinopsida > Cupressales > Taxaceae > Torreya > Torreya grandis. The sequence continues at coordinate 4,016,210 of JARHVA010000435.1, forward strand.
TTGTAAGAAGTAGATATTGGGATCATAATGGTACCTATTGAAACCCACTGTGAGAAGGAAGGAATCCATCTTAGCATACCATGCTCGAGGGGCCTATTTGAGGCCATAGATAAAATTCCTAAGTCTACATACTAAGGAAGAATCCTAAACAAAACTTGGTAGCTGCTCCATGTAGATCTCCTCCTCTAGGTCTCTGTGAAGAAAGACACTCTTCACATCCATCTGATGCACATCCCAACCATGTGCTACGGCAATAGCTAAGGTGAGTCAAATACAAGTCATCTTTGCAACATGTGCAAAGGTCTCTGAGTAGTCAATGCCTGCCACCTGTGAGAAACCCTTAGTGACCAATCGCACCTTGTACTTATCAACTGACCCATCTACTACAAACTTGGTCTGATATATCCACCTACATTGAACCATCTTTCTTCCCTTAGGAAATGAAGTCAAATCCCAAGTGTGATTTTTGATTAAAGAAGAATATTCTTCCTTCATAGCACTATCCCACTCAAGTACCCCTGATGCCTCTCAAAAATTTTGTGGATCTGAAACTGAAGCAAAGAAGGCATGTGGATCTCTCTAAAAATCCCCCTTAGTACGTCTATCATCTGTGGCATCTCCTGCCCAAGTGTCAGCACTCTCAAGTGTTTGTCTAGCCCAAAGTGGCCCAAAAGTGGGCGAGTCAAGTGCTAAATCCTCATCCTTTGACTAACTAGAGGTGGATGACACTACATCACTATCCTCTCTGTCTAAACTTGAAGAAGAAGAAGAAGATGTCTCTAGTGCAAAAACCTGTTGTGGCTGATTTGAATCTGATGAGGAATCATCATGAAGAAGTAGATTAGATGATGGAGAATAAGTGTCAAGTGTTAAGTCTCTAAGACTCTCCTAAAAATGGGCACTTCTCTCGATGAACAACTCATCAGTGATTGGATCTAGAAGGTGATACCCCTTAATACCATCTAGATATCCTACAAAGATGCAAGGCTTAGACTGATGTTCCATAGCTTTGCGTTTCTTCTTCAAAATGTGGGCCATGGCTGGGGATCTGAAAACCCTCAAGTGCTCAACATTAGGTTTCCTTTTATGCCAAGCTTCAAAGAGTGTTATCCCTTCCAAAGCTTTGTGAGGAACCCTATTTTGAATGTATCAAGCATAATTGATGGCTTCAGCCCAATACTGTGGTGCTAAGGATTTGGAATGAATCATATAGCTACCCATCTCTTTCTAGAACCTATTCTTGCATTCTACAACCTCATTCTATGAAGGATTGTAAGTGACTATGTGCTGCAAATCAATCCCCTCTATGGTGCAAAACTACTCAAACTTGAGGTTGATGTACTCCCTTCCATTATCAGTTCGAAGAACCTTGATGGATTTCTCACTTTGTTTCTCAACAAGAGCCTTGAAGTCTAAATTTTTTTCAAACACTTCATACTTTTGTTTGAAAAAATATATCCAAGTACACCTAGAGAAATCATCAATGAAAGTGAGGATGTACTTGGCCCTTGTGAAAGATGGTTTGGGAAAGGGTCTTGATACATCATTGTGGACTAACTCCAAAGGTTGTGAAGCCCTCCAAGCTTTGCCTTTGTCAAATTTTTCTTTGGGATGCTTCCTAAGGGAGCACCTCTCATAAAGTCCTTTTGAGAATTAGACATGAGGCAAGCCAATGACCATGTCATGTTTGCAAAGTTGATCAAGGTAGTGGTAGTTAAGGTGGCCGAACTGCTCATTCCATAATTTTATAACTCTATCTGAATGAGTTAGCAATGGTGTTAGAGAAGAATTTGATGCAAAATGTGAGAAGGTGTATAACCTTGCTTGGTGATCTGCCCTACCCACTGCCACTATAGTATCACTATGCAACTCCCTGATAGCCACTGAACTTGGTGAAAACTCAACTCTCATGCCCTGACCAATGTGAGTGATTTTGTATATTGATAGGAGATCAGTTGAAAGAGAAGGAACACATAGAAAATTATTGAATGTTCCTCCTATTTCAACTGACCCTCTCCTTGCAATAGAAACTGATGTGTCATCACCCAAACTAATTGAAGTCATGTTACAAGGCTCTAAAGATGAAAACTCAACCAGTGAAGAGCCCATGTGGTGAGAAGCACCCAAATCAATGACCCATGATGTTGTAGAAGCTATAGTAGCTATAAGGGCCTTGCCCTTTTTTTTCTCCTTACCCTTGCCTTTTGCCTTGGTAGAATCTTGGGTAGATGAATTATGCTTGATGGACTCTAGAACACCTATGTTGTTCTTCTCTAAAAGATGATTTAGGTGATCTATTTGTTTCTTCATGCATTTGTATTCATCATACCCTATTTTTTTGCAATAGGCACACTTAACCTTCTCCTTATTATGTTTAGCATTGGAGGAGGAAGACTCAGTGTTGTTTTTAGCAGGATTGTTGTTTTCTTTCTTCTTCCCCTGGTCCTTGTTCTTTTTCTTCTTCTCCTTTGTTGAAGTCTTATCCTTACCATTTCTAGTTATCAAAGCTTGGGGTTGAGTAGACTTCATTGTGCCCATTTGAATTAATTTATCTTGCTTCCTAGTCAAGTCGATAGTGAATGAATCCAAAGAAGGCATTTTCCATGTAGTGCCAAGGGCACTTTTTGTGGCATGGAAAGTGGAGACAAAGACTGAATAACTTGGACCTAACTTTGTGAGAATAGACAGGATGAGTTTATCATCTTTCTTCTCTATCCCACATTATTTCAATTTCAATCTAAGGGCCTTAAACTTAGTGAAGAAGTCCTATAGGGTGTCAAAGTTTCTAGGACTTAGACTTATGAGTTCATTTTCGAGCTCATGACCTCTCATCTCATCAAGCTTCCCAAATACATTTTCTAAGGTGTCTTATATGTCATTGGGAGTATTAGAGGATTATAAATGGAAGAGAAGTTTTGAAGACATAGACAAGCTTAGTAATCCATAGGCTTCATCACTATGGTTGTACCACTTGACCTTTTCAGCATCAGTGTTGGGTTCTACTTCAATACCCATGGTGATCCTATGCAACCCTTTGCTTCTAAGAATAATTCACATTTTAACTTTCCATTCATGATAGTTGAATGGTGTTAGGGGTTTAAATTGAAAAGAATCCATTTTAAGCTGAATTTAGGTGAATTTGTGTTGATTGTAGGTTGTGAAATTATGTGGAAAAGAGAATGAAAGCAAAGATTTGCAAGTTATGAAAAGCAATCACACCCCCAAAAAATATTGAGCCCCCCCAAAATATGCAATTGCATCCTCAAAATATGTTGGGATCAACTGAGAATACGTCTTAGAGTAATCAGTGCAAGACTTAAGCAAACAAGACGTCGGACTCAGCCGAAAATGCGTCCTAAGAGACCCAAATTTTAGGCACTTTATAAACTAGTGCATTTTTGACACATTATAAGCCTGCACTGTGTAGAATTGAATTACAAACACTTTTTCAAAAAATGGCACCTAAATCCAAGCTACCATTTTCAATATATTAAAAGTTCAATTTTATCGTAAACTAGTGTTTTTGCAAAAAAAAGCACTAAAACATTAAAAAAAATCCTGTTTTGAGAGAGAAAGTGGCCTTCCAACCACTCGTTGGATTCATCACAGAACAAGGAATCCAAAGGAGGTTTGTGTGAGGGGGAATCGGCTTCCTGTCAACCTAGGCCTCACCCTTCATCTTCGACAGGGGAAGATACAAGTTTTAAATGAAAACCCCCAAATTATCAAACTGTCTAAAAAACTAAATATTCAGTCAAATTGACTAATTTTTTTTACAAGTCAATTTTTAACTAAAAAAAATAAATCAAAGATAGAATGAATTGTTGCCAAGTGTCCAAGGGCCCACATGGGATGCCAAGCAAGGAAGGGATGCCAAAAAAAGCACAGTCAAAAATTTTACTTGCAGAAAAGACAAAATAGAAATATGCAGACCTGCTGGAAATCATACGGCTTGCTTAGCACCTTACTAGAAGGACTATTGCACAAGCTGCACCTGGATGTTGAGTGGACTACTACATGGAGTGCTGAAGGTGCCTTGCAAACAAAAAAAGAGGTCAACAGTTGGAGAGCGTGTGGGTCTGCAAAATCTTGGTGCAGAGTTGTAGAAGCTTGGCGTGGACTGAATGAGTGCTGTGCCTAGACTATTGCTGAGTGCTACTCCTCCCTCTGTTCCTTGCAAAAAATAATGGTGCCCAAGAATAGAAACAAAACCAGCACCTGAAGTGAAGACAGCCAAGACACCCAAAGGCCAAGGATCCCAAGGAAATGATACAAGAAATGATATTGAAATTTTTTTAAATTTTAGATCAGATCTAGAAATTAAAAAATAAAGAGAACTCCACTCCTCTTGATTTCAAAATAAACTAAAAGAATAACTAGACACATGATTATCGGGTTTGCTCTGATACTATATCAGAGTTGTTTCCAAAATCTGGATAATGTGAGTGCAATGGAGATGTGATCACATAAGATGAAGCAAGTGCACACCACATAGATGCTAAAGCAATTTGAAAATAGCACAAGAAGATAAATTGCACAAGACAAAATGGAGAAAACCAAAATATGATTAACATGAGATGGCCAAAGTGAGGAATACATATAGGAGAGTACGTAAGTAACTCCTCCACAAAAGGTGGACAAGGCACCCCAAGAATAGATTGTAACTCCTCCATGAAAGGTGGTGACAAGGTGCTAAGAATAGAGAAGTAACTCCCATCAAGGGAGTTACTTATGACATTCTTATGACACCTATGACACATCTATGACATACACCTCCACATAAGCTAGCCTATCCCACAAATGTAGGAAAACTCTATGTATGCACAAGTAATACAATTTCCCTAATTAATAAATAGGGAAAAATAAAAAACCTACACTAATAGCATTAGAGTTTGTCTTCAGTCTATTATCCTTTAATTTTTATATTTAAGACTTTATTTAAGTCTTAAACATAAATTTAAGTTATAAAATTTAATAATTTAATTTTTAAAGTCATTTCAAGTTAACAAATAACTAATTAAAGTTAGTTATAATTTATTTTTCAACCATATCTTGAAGAAATTGATTTAAAAGGAGATCAAGGTTATATCAAAAGGGAGAAACATTACACATGTATTCTTGAAGACTTTGAATTATTTCAATGTTCATTCATCATTCTCTTTTTTGTGCAACATCTTTGAGATGATATAAATTTTATAGGTAGAAAAATGATACATTCTATGATGGTTAATTATCAAGCTTAATTAGCACATGTATATCTAGGATTCTTGTCTAGTTTATAAATCAATTGTCTGAAATCTATTAGGTATAATATCTTATGATGATTGTAGATACATAATCATATGTGAATAATATGAAGTACTTAGCCTAAATAATAATGATTACATCATTGTGTGTGACATATTATTGATATATTCATATTTTATTAGTTATCATTTTCAAAGATATTTGTACTTGAATATCATTTCTCAATAAAATCTCATTTTACTTATACTAAGATGACTCTTTTGAAGACTACATTTTTTTTATTTCTTTATGATTAGTTTCAATTAATTAGTGTTTTATTAAGTCTTACATTTTTGTTACTTAATTTTTATTTGTTCGTTTCTTTTAGATTTAGGTTTCTTTTCATTTTATAATTCGTTTATTCAATTTATATTTTTTTGTATCATTTGTTTTAAATTACTTTTCTTTGAAACATTTTCCTTCCATTATTGTTTAAGATCAAATTTGATTGTTATTCATTTATCTCTTAATTTTTATAATCTATAATTGTTATCTAATGTTCTTATGTTTACATAGAGTAATTTTTAATTAGTTTTCGTAGTTTCCTTTAGATTAATTAAGTATTAGATTAATATTTATTCTATGCATCATTCTTATTTTTTATATTCAGGATTAGGTTTAGTTTATTTAATTTTGTTTAGTCATTAGAAGTTATTGGTTCTACATTTTCTTATTTTAGGTTTATTTTTCACTTCGAATAGTTTTCTTTTTTAGTTAATGAGGTGTAATTATTTGATAATGTTAGTCTTTATTTCTATTTTAGTTTTCAGTTTTCATTGTCAATTTATTTTACTTATATTTTGGTTCTTTTTATTTCTTCTCTTTAGATTAATTTTTTTAACATAGACAAATATCATAAGATCATTGAAAAATTAATAAAATATAGATATTAAGGAATGGATATCTTTCCTTCAAAAGACTATCTTATCTATATATTTTCTCTGTTAGATAGATTAGACTAAATAATCATAATCTCATTCCTTCATTTGATTTAAAGTAATATTCAATTTCAAAAAATTATAATGGAGTATACTTTCATATTTGACTAACTTATTATTTTCTAGAATATTTAAAACCCCCCTAGCACATCTATTATATAATTTGTGACCCATTAGATCCTAACTATCATATTGGTATGATTTCATCTTAACCTTCATAATTGGAGAAAGGGTTGATTCATTGATGTGACAACTTTTATTATCAGCAGGTCTCTTTGTTTGGTGATCTAGGTGAGCTCATGAAGCATTACTTGGATTTTATTTTTTTTCTATATTTTAATATTTTATACCCTACCTTATTCTAAATTGGTTGGGTCTCTATAGGATCCTTTAACTCTTTAGGTTTTAGAGTTGGTTGATCATTCCTAATTTTGGGATCAGGAGGGATGGCACCATTATTTGGAGGAGTAGAGGTGGAGAGGGGTTATTGTTATGTTTGATTCATTAGGGCATAATTACTACTTTGTAATTTTTTTAACACATGGGCTTCACTAATATTGTCCTCCAATTCATTATCTTCTTGGTGACATAAATCCATGGTTTTTAATACATCATTATGCTTGGGGATCTAGTAGCATTGGATGCTTCCAAGTGATTTGAGACCACCTCTTACTCCTCAATTTATCATTGGAAGATATCAAAGGAACTACATAATTATATAAAATCAAGTTCTCATGTTGGGTTATGTTATGCAACTAGTACCAATTTTGGAAGGCTATCTCACATATGTTAATCTTAAGTGGCTTGTTAGGTAATGGCTTTGATTGATTATTGGTATTGATTGTAGGATCTATCATGCCTTTGTTAGGTAAATATTTTTTTATATCTTTCACCATTAGTTTTTCCTATTTTTTATTGAGAACCAAGAATTCATTGCTCAACCTTTATATCAAACATTGAATAACATCCAACTCATTCTTGGTAGACTCCTAGGGTATGCTCTAAACATTGTTTATTGTGGGAAGTAGTACCTGACTATGGGCTTGAGGCACTGATTCTATGTTTATTAGTGTAAGTAAACCTATGTTTTAGTTGGGTGTATCATGCCTAAGTAGAAGTTGGTTTGTTACTAGTATGGGTTGTATCACTGATACATTTTGGTTTGCATTTGGGATGAGGTTTAAGGTAGGTAAGTTTGGTAATGCATTTAAAATGGGAACTAGGATTTTACCATCGGGGTTAAGATAAGTCCACACTAATTTATTCTACATAATCTAGGGGTTAACCTATTATCAAGGGATCCTATCTTGAAAACATGATTGTTTAGGGGTCTAGGGAGTTATATATTTTGAGTGATAGTTGAGTATTGGGTTGATAAAACACGGTGACCCAACTATACATATTTTAGAACCTAGTGTTTAAATTTATGATGGGATCATTTAGTTCTATAATATAAGTGAAATAGTGATATAAGAGGATAGGATCAATGAGTTTCTTGAATTTTTAGACACCTAAAACTGGCCATTGATAACCTCCAATCAAGATTTTGGCTAGTTTCCCTCTAAAATGCACAATTTGGCCTAAAAAAACTAAAACATGTTAAATGATGTGAAAATGACATATTCAAGTGCCAATTTTAGAAAGGTTATCCTTAAATGGGGAAATGAAATTTATGGGCTAACTAATGTTGATTAGTTTATTTTGAGTCAAAATGCCAAAATTACACCTGTGTGCTCTAGACTACTCTTTCCTATCAAATTTATTTCACAATACTCATGCCTTTTTTATTTAATTTTTAAAACATCCTAAATGAGAATATGATTCCAATGCATCTGACAATGCCTTCCAATTCTAATCCTATCAAATTTAGGACCAATAACAAGGCATTCTAATCAATTTGGGTAATTTATGCATAATGTGCTTAAACATGCTTAAGAGCTAATTAACCCAAATCAAGGTCTGATTAATATTTCCATGGAAACTTGTTGAATACTTATTTTTGGACATAAATATTGAATATCTAAATCATCAAGTGACATCATTTCTTGGGAAGACATCCCTAGGACATAAATGCCACAAATATTAGGATTCATGCCTCCCATGCCTCTTAATTGCCCCTTATTCTAATGCCATGATGAGGATAATTACAAACTTAATTTAAAAAATTAAATTAATCCTCAACCACACATCTTAATCTTGAAATGAATGGTTGAGGTTGATTTCGATCAAATCCAAAAATCTATAAATAGGAGGCCTCACAACATCATTTCTAAGCTTAATTTGTGCAAATTTATAATGCATGATTGGTTCCAAAAGATTCAATAAACTAGTGTTACCATGCCAAATTGATTCCAAGCCAAGCCACAAGCCAAAGGTGCCAACAGGAGATGAAGGTAACCACACTCCATTGAAGAAGACTTCTTGAAGCACAAGCCAAGCAAGCCACCATTACAAAGGCATTTAGAGCATCCAAGGAAGGTGGAAGGAATTTTTGTATTTTCATTCCTTGATTTTTAGTTGTGATAGTCATTTGATTTTGTTAACTAAGCTCTCCCTAATGTCTAGGACTATATATGTTATTTTATTAGTGTGTTTATTTCACTTTATTTTCATTTTGGAAATAACACCATACTAACCATCCTCTCTTGAGTTAAATTCCTAGATCACATAATGGCATGCCCAGTAGGACTAGATGCATCCTACACATGCAGGAGATCCTTTTTCAACCTTAAAAAACTTATTTTAGCTTTTTAAACTCTTTAAAATTGGTTTTCTAACTTTATTTTCAATTTTTAGTTACCACAATTTTTACACTGTAATTGATGTTGACAGAAATACTGACATCAGTTACTTGGCTTAATCGATGTCAGTTAATAGAACTGACATCGGTAGGATCTCAGTTGGTCATAATTGACATCAATGGTATTTACCGATGTTGATCACTGTGTTTTTCTAGAAACACAAACTCAAGACCTACTTTTCCAAAGTTTCTTGTTTCAAACTCAGAAGGGCTTCAAAGTTAAAGGACATGCTAACAATTTTACTATAGGACCAATTGGGATATTTTCTCAAAACATGTTTAAATCACTTTTTCATGCTTAAAATTTGATTAAGAACTTTTTTTTGGCGTTTAACAAGAAATTTTTAGGTGTTTTTGATGATTATTTTTCAAAGTTTGCAACTAAGACCAAGGGGTCAAAAGAACACCACCAAACATTTATTTAGGTTTAAACATTGAACATACTTGTCAATTATTATTTGAAATAGTTGTTTAATCAAATATTATTTGGAAAAAATAGGGGTTTTTCATGTATGCTCTTCCATTTTTTCCCTAAAGGGAACCCTTGGATTCAAAAGTGCCATTCCTATTACAAGTAGCCTAGTCCAAGGCTTAGAAATAAATTCACCTAAAGTACTCTCCAAAAACTCATCAAATTTTGGGTGATCTTGAAAGTGACCCTAAATTATTTCACCTTTAATGCTTTATTTTTTATATGCATCTTGGATTGTGAGGGGGACTATTAGTGTAGGTTTTTATTTTTTCCTATTTTTTAATTAAGGAAATTGTATTTCTTGTGCATACATGGAGTTTTCCTACATTTGTGGGATAGGCTAGCTTATGTGGAGGTGTGTGTCATAGATGTGTCATAGGTGTCATAAGAATGTCATAAGTAACTCCCTTGATGGGAGTTAATTCTCTATTCTTAGAACCTTGTCACCACCTTTCATGGAGGAGTTACAGTCTATTCTTGGGGTGCTTTGTCCACCTTTTGTGAAGGAGTTACTTACATACTCTCCTATATGTATTCCTCACTTTGGCCATATCATGTTAATTAGATTTTGGTCTTCTCCATTTTGTCTTGTGAAATTTAGCTTCTTGTATAATTTCAAATTGCTTAACATCTATGTGGTGTGCACTTGCTTCATCTTGTGTGATCACGTCTCCATTGCATTCGCATTATCCAAATTCTGGCAATAACTCCGATATGGTATTAGAGCCACTCCAGTAATCATGTGTTTGGTTATGCTATTCTAAAATTATTACTTTGATTTCTTAGTATTTTTTTTTAACTCCATTGTAGAGTTTTTTAAAAACTCATGCAAATCCATACGGAAACTTGTTTAAAAAAATTGCTTCTGAGTTAGAATTTGCCAAGACACCTTGTCTAGATCTATTGTGTCTTTAGCAAAGGTAGTAGATTTACTTTTTTTTTGGTCATTTTGTAGGAAAAGATAGTGCAGTCTAGCTCCATGGCATGCTTCTTTCGTTGCAAGTTTAAATTTATTCTTCATTTGAATCAGTCATTTGAATCAAAGAGAGGTGCCAAAGTGGCGGGTACTGAGGCCCATGTTGAGGTCCCACAGTCAAAAATCGCTATCCCAAGAGATAAAAAGGGAGAACTAGCCATTGAAGGAGATAACCATGTCCTTGACGAAGTGGGAGTGGCCAGTGAGGCGGTGCCTCAGAACACAGTATTTCTCAATTTCCCTCATGAGTTTCCACAGTAGGATAGATTTATCATGGGAGGCTGAGATGATCATGTCAGAGTTATCAATGGGAGTGATAATGGCCATCACCTCGTCAATGTGACTATCCATTGTGCCATGCAATACCAATGCTTCAGCCATGTCTGACTACTTGTGTCATAAAATATTCTTGGGTGCTTAGGGTTTACTGCAGCTGTCGCTGTGTTTAGACCTTTTTTGGTTTCCAACACCCTTGTGGTGGGCCCTCTCTCTCTCTTATTGTTCATTTGGTAAATCTGATTTTTAAATTATTCTGATCTAAATCAGTAATTTGAATGTTTGATTTAAAATCAAATTTGAAATTAGCATTCAAAAAGGCAGTTTAGAGGATTTTTCTAAACTTGTATCTTCAACCTACAAAGATGAAGGGTGAGGCCCGGGTTGGTAGGAGGCCAATTCCCCCTCACACAAACATCCTTTGGATTCCTCATTCCATGCTGAATCTAAAGAGTGGTTGTAAGGCCACTTTATCTCTCAAAACAAACATTTTTTTAATGTTTTAGTGTTTTTTTGCAAAACACTAGTTTACAAGAAAATTGAACCTTTAATATCTTGCAAATAGTAGCTCAATTTTGGGTACCATCTTTTTCAAAAGTGTTTTTAATTCAATTCTCCACAGCCTAGGCTTTTATTTGTCAAAAATGCACTAGTTTATAAAGTGCCAAAAATTTGGGTCTCTTAGGACGCATTTTTGGCTGAGTTCAACGTCCTATTTACTTAAGTCTTGCATTGATTTCTCTAAGACACATTCTCAGCTAATCTCGATGTCTTTTGAGTGTGCACTTACATATTTTTTGGGGGGCTCAATATTTTGGGGGGGGAGTGATCAATTTTCAAAACTTGCAATCTTTGCTTTCATTCTCATTTCTACATAATTTCACAACTTACAATCAACACAACTTCACCTATATTCAGATTAAAATGGATTATTTTAAACTTAAAACCTAACATCATTCAACTATCATGAATGGAAGGTTAAAATTTCAATCATTCTTAGAAGCAAAGGGTTGTATAGGATCACCATGGGTACTAAAGTAGAACCCAACACTGATGCTAAAAATGTTAAGTGGCACAACCGTAGTGATGAAGCCTATGGATTACTGAGCTTGTCTGTGTCTCTAGAAATTATCTTCCATCTAGAATCCTCTAAGACTCCCAATGACATATGGGACACCTTAGAAAACTTATTTGGGAAGGTTGATGAGATGAGAGGTCATGAGCTCAAAAATGAACTCATAAGTCAAAGTCCTAGCAACTTTGACACCCTATAGGACTTATTCACTAAGTTTAAGGCCCTTAGATTGAAATTTAAAGAACATGGGATAGATAAGAAAGATTATCAACTCATCCTTTCTATTCTCTCTAAGTTAGGTCCAAATTATTCAATCTTTGTCTCCACTTTTCATGCCATAAAAAGTGCCCTTGGCACTACATGGAAGATGCCTTCTTTGGATTCATTCATTGCTGACTTGACTAGGGAGCAATATAAGCTAATTAAAATGGACAAAATGAAGTCTACTCAACCCTAAGCTTTGATAGCTAGAAATGGTAAGGATAAGACTTCAATAAAGGAGAAGAAGAAAAAGAACAAAGACTAGGAGAAGAAGAAATAAAACACCAATCCTGCCAAAAACAACACTGAGTATTCATCCTCCAATGCTAAACCTAAGAAGGATAAGGTTAAGTGTGCCTATTGTAAAAATATAGGGCATGATAAACACAAATGCATGAAGAAATAAATAGATAACCTAACTCATCTTCTAGAGAAGAACAACATAGGTGTTCCTGAGTCCATCAAGTATAATTCATCTACCCATGATTATACCAAGGCAAAAGGCAAGGGTTAGGAGAAAGAAAAGGGAAAGGCCCTTGTAGCTGATATAGCTTCTACAACATCATGGGTCATTCATTCAGGTTCTTCTCACCACATGGGCTCTTCACTAGTTGAGTTTTCATCTTTAGAGCCTTGTAGCATGACTTCAATTAGTTTAGGTGATGACACATCAGTTTCTATTACAGGGAGAAGGTCAGTTGAAATGGAAGGAGGAAAATTCAATAATGTTCTAAGTGTTCCTTCTATTTCAACCAATATCCTATTAGTTTATCAAATAACTCACATTGGTCAGGGCATGAGAGTTAATTTTTCACCAAATTCAGTGGCTATCAGGGAGTTGCATAGTGATACTACATTGGAAATGGGTAGGGTAGATCACCAAGAAAGGTTATACACCTTCTCACATTTTGCATCAATTTCTTCTCCAACAATGTTGCTGACTCATTCAGATGGAGTTAGCAAATTGTGGCATGAGCGGTTTGGCCACCTTAACTACCGCTACCTTGAGTAACTTTGCAAAAATGACATGGTCATTGGCTTGCCTTGTGTCCAATTCTCAAAAGGACTTTGTGATGGGTGCTCACTTGGGAAACATCCCAAAGCAAAATTTGACAAAGGCAAAGCTTGGAGGGCTTCACAACCTTTGGAGTTAGTCTACAGTGATGTATAGGGACCCTTTCCCAAACCATCTTTCATAAGGGCCAAGTACATCCTCACTTTCATTGATTATTTTTGTAGGTACACTTGGATATATTTTCTCAAACAAAAGTCTGAAGTGTTTGAAAATTTTCTAGACTTCAAGGATCTTGTTGAGAAATAGAGTGACAAATCCATCAAGGTTATTTAAACTAATAATGGAGGGGAGTATGTTAGCAACAGGTTTGAGCAGTTTTACACCACAGAGGGGATTGATTTGTAGCACATAGTCACTTACAGTCCTTCACAGAATGGGGTTGATGAAAGCAAAAATAGGTTCTTAAAAGAGATGGGTAGTTGTATGATTCACTCCTAATCCTTAGCACCACAGTACTGGGCCAAAGCCATCAATTGTGATTGCTACATTCAAAATAGGGTTCTTCATAAAGCTTTGAAAGGCATAAAAGAAAACCTGATGTTAATCACCTCAAGGTTTTTAGATCCCCAGCCATGGACCACATTCTAAAGAAGGAATGCAAAGTTGTGGAATGTCAGTCTAAGCCTTGCATCTTTGTAGGATATCTAGATGGTATTAAGGGGTATCACCTTCTAGATCTAGTCACTCATGAGTTTTTCATCAAGAGAAGTGTCCATTTTTAGGAGTCCTAGAGACTCAACACTTGACACTTCCTCTCCCTCATTAGATCTACTTCTTCATGATGACTACTCATCAAATTTAGATTAGCCACAATAAGTTCTTGAGCTAGAGACATCTTCTTCTTCTTTGAGTTTAGATAGTGACCACAGTGATGTAGAGTCATCCACCTCTAATCAGTCAAAGGATGAGGATTTAGCACCTACCTTGCCCAATTTTGGGCCACTTTGGGCCAGATAGACACTTGATAGTGCTGGCACTTGGGCAGGAGATCCCACAGATGATAGATGTACTAGGGGGATTTTCAAAGAGATTGACATGCCTTCTTTGCTTTAGTTTCGGATCCATAGACTTTTTGAGAGGCATCAGGGGCACCTGAGTGGGATAGTGCTATGGAAAAAGAATATTCTTCCTTAATCAAAAATCACACTTGGGATTTGACTTCACTTCCTAAGGGAAGAAAGATGGTTCGATGTAGGTGGATATATCAGACCAAGTTTGCAGCAGATGGGTCAGTTGATAAGTACAAGGCACGATTGGTCACCAAGGGTTTCTCACAGGTGGTAGGCATTGACTACTCAGAGACCTTTGCACCTATTGCAAAGATGACTTCTATCTAACTCACCTTGGCTATTGCCATATCACATGGTTAGGATGTGCATCAGATGGATGTGAAGAGTGCCTTTCTTCATGAAGACCTAGAGGAGGAGATCTACATGGAGTAACTGCCAAGATTTGTTCAGGATTCTTCCTTAGTATGCAGACTTAGGAAATTTATCTATGGCCTCAAATATGCCCCTCAAGCTTGGTATGCCAAGATGGATTTCTTCCTTCTCATAGCAGGTTTCACTATGTGCCATTCTGATCCCAATGTCTACTTCTTGTGATAGGATGATTTGCTCCTAATTTTGGTTCTATGATCACTAGGAGTTCTTCATCAGCGATTACAGTGGTGAAGGCATCTCTCTAGGATATATTTGACATGATAGACTTGAGTTTATTGCAATACTTCCTTGGCATCAAGATCTCATAGTTAGATTTAGGGATTTCTCTTGCATAGCCTAAGTATGCTCTTGATTTATTGGCTCAGTTTCACATGGCTAATTACAAGCCATCTTCGACTCCCATTCTATCAGGAGTCAAGCTTGAGGCTGACTGGTCTTCACCATTGGTTAATTCCACATGGTATCAAAAACTTGTTGGTAGTCTCATCTACTTGAATCACACCAGGCCTGACATATCATATACAGTGGGACTTGTCCCTAGATTCATGCAGGAACCTCATGAGCTACATTGGAAAACAGCTAAGAGGATCTTGCATTACATATAGGGTTCATAGAGATAGAAGATTCATTACAGATTTGGCATAGAGGTTGACTTGGTTGGATATACAAATTCAGACTGGGCTGGCAATTCTCAGACTCGCAAGTCCACTTCTGGTTACAGTTTTTCTCTAGGTTTTGGTCCTATCAATTGGTCTAACAAGAAGTAGAATGTTATTGCTATATCATCCATAGAGGCAGAGTACAAGGGAGCTGTTAATGCAATTACTGAGGCTATTTATCTTTAGGGGATTCTTTTTGAGTTTGGGTTTCCTATCAAATAGCCCACCATCATTTATTGTGACAACCAGAGTACCATTCAGATTTGTAGGAATCTAGTTCAGCACCAGCAGACCAAGCACATAGAGATTCACATGCATTTCATTCAGGAGCTTATTCATACTCAGTTCATTGACTTGATATTTTTCTAGTCTTTAGAGTAGGTTGTAGACATCTTCACCAAACCTGTCACTGAGAGCAATTTCATTCATCTATGAGCTCTTCTTAGGGTGTAGTCCACATTTATAGCAACATCATCTTTGGGGGGGGGGGGCACTAGCCTCTTCTTTTTTTTATTTCTCTCTTTTGGGGGGGGAGTTTTTTCCTATGGGTTTTCTCCTTTTCTCTATCTTATGGGAGATTTCATTTTTACATGGGTACCTCATTAGGCCTAGTTGCCGGGACCCATTTTATATTTCCACACTACCCACCTAAGCTGCACTTATGGGGGGTATTAGTGTAGGTTTTTATTTTTCCCTATTTTTTAATTAGGGAAATTGTATTTCTTGTGCATACATGGAGTTTTCCTACATTTGTGGGATAGGCTAGCTTATGTGGAGGTGTGTGTCATAGATGTGTCATAGGTGTCATAAGTAATTCCCTTGATGAGAGTTACTTCTCTATTCTTAGCACCTTGTCACCACCTTTCATGGAGGAGTTACATTCTATTCTTGGGGTGCCTTGTCCACCTTTTTTTGAGGAGTTACTTACGTACTCTCCTATATGTATTCCTCACTTTGGTCATCTAATGTTAATTAGATTTTGGTTTTCTCCATTTTGTCTTATAAAATTTAGCTTCTTGTATAATTTCAAATTGCTTTAGCATCTATGTGGTGTGCACTTGCTTCATCTCGTGTGATCATGTCTCCATTGCATTCACATTATCTAGATTTTGGCAACAACTCTGACAGGGACTTCATCACCACCAACAAGTTCTTTAGGGAAGATTTGACCTAAGGTTTCATCTCCCAGCATTAACTTCATTTTGAATCTTATAGAGTTACATAGGGGATGTAGTGGCACCTTGGACATCACACTACACTAAGCGAATAGTAGGATTTAGTGGTTATAAAAAGGACTAGACCTTTTTTCAATAATTCAAGTGATACAAACTTAAAATATATGCTTTTATTTTGCATTGTTTGGCATGAAAGTCATTGTGCAATTGATTTCCATAGATCATTTGGAAAATTATTAGATTTTAGATAAATCCCCACTTGCCATGCAAGTATTATTGGTACAAGGTGCACCTCAAGGTACATGTCATAGTACTATCATTTGAGAGAAGGGGGGGTGTAAAAACCCTACTATATAATGCAAATTTACTTTTAGATGAACAGTTAAAATCATCTCAAATGATGTATATTGATGGATTCCAATAATACCAAGAAACCTTATCAGTTTAGGATCTAAGGGAGATTAGTTAGTTGGTCTTTTCCTAAATTAAAGTATTTTTGGAGTCAAAAATTGGTGTAAACAAATAATCCGAACCCAACACAGAGTCCAAATTTTCCTTTGAACAAAGAGGCGTTATGTTGCTCGCATGAGATCATCCATTTGCCTTCTTCAAAATTCATCAAAAGCTTGAGATTCATATGATCCACTTTGGCACAATTATACTATCCAATTGAGTCTAGACCTTTACCAAATTTTTTTAAGTCCACCTATAATTTAAATTCAAAATTACACAATTACAAGTTCATAGGGTTTATGTGTTAAGTGGGTTCACCATTTGCACTAAACTTGAGGGAACTTAGGTTTAATTTATGATTTAGGTTTAAGGTTGTTTTAGATTCATAATGAATATCATCAATTGATAGAATTAAGCCATTTTGTGCTAAACACTTACACTTTAAGTCTATACACCATAACATTTTGAGTCAAGAAAGGTAGGGTTATACTATCAAATTTAAAGAAAAATGTCTTTGCCTTAGAGAATCTTTGAAACAAACTTTTTTGTCACACTTTTTGGGTATTATAGTGTTGTTACGCTACATAAATCATTTCAAAATTTATTTCATAGACCTTCTTGCATAAAGTTTCAATTTTGTTCCTACATATTCAGATTGATCCAAGTGTATTTTTGATCTTTTATCTAAAGCATAGTTATACTATTCACCATTGTCTACCTTGTTTGTTAAACAGAACCATGTTTTATACCATTATTTAGGAGAAAATAAACTATTGCTAAATTCCCTTTTGTTTCATACCTTATACCTAGTTGACCAAGTTCATGTCCAAGAATCAAATGCCTAGTGTTTTTTATAAGTGTTTCAAATCCTTTAAATTAAAAATTTCATCTATTTTCAAATTCTATATTTTGACATCATTTGGCCAAGAGTCCTAGCATATGCCTTATTTGAGCCTAGCTTTTGATGCCACATTTGGCCAAAATACCTAGCAACTGTTAATTTCCTAGATTAGACTGATTTGAAACACTTTGACCTTAGAGTTTGGCATTTAAATTTTTTAGTCCATTTACTCGCTCATCTTTGTGTGAATAGTGAAATGTTAGATACTTCACTCTATTTTATTTCCTCACAAATCTTTTGATCCTTTTTGACAAATCTAGACCAAGTTGAAGGCATCATTTGTTTTAGATTCTATCCTTTTTAGAGTTTTTATAAATCTTTAACTTTTTATCTCAAAGCATTGACTATGGATCCTAACATGTATTTCTACACTCTTAGTGGACTCATGTATAATCTAGGGATTAGTAATGTAGTTGTGCAAGAAGAAATGGTGCAAGAACCCTATGCAGATAACATTGCTTATGAGATGGATTCTTAGCCCTCTTATAATACTCAATGAAGGGCACAAATACAAGATTCATTAGCTAACTATTTGGTTAACATGAAAACTTACATAGAATAGGACCAAGAACAAAACATGTAATACTTAGCTACAATACCCACAGTGGATGAGCCAATACTTCAACAGCCATATTATACTAATTCAGCTTCCACGTATGATCCATTTTTTTTAGTGAAATTTATTAGAGAATAAAGATGAGATTTTATTTAGGGCCATAGAATTAGGGGCTAAGTTTCTAGTAGACTTCCCCCATGAAAATTTACCAAGTTTAGTAAGAGTGCCCCATAATATCATTTAGGATCAACAGGCTTCTTTTAGCAATCCTATGGCTCTAGTCCAAATAATGTACCAAGACCCCAATACATCTAATCAAGGAAAAAACATCATGGAAGGTCACTTTAACCAAATGAAAATGGCATACCAAACCTACTTGAATTTAGCATGCAATTACAATCTGATGAACATGGTGGGTAAGCCCCTTATTGACCTAGTACCTTTAATAAGAGTGTTGATGGAATTAACTAGACAAGAAAAATCTGAGTTTTGACCCATTTATGAAATCCATTTTTATAGACAACTTGATACATATGCCAGTTATTGAAGAACTGTCTTTAGATTCTACACTGAATAGTGAGCCAAACATAGTAGACAATATGCAAATAGTGTCTAATTTTGATCAAAGTGGTATTAATGTATAAACAACTAGCCAACAATGTCTACCTATAGTTAATCCTATGAGTGGATCATCATACCAAGGAATAGGAGTTTTTGTACCCTAGCTTCAACTAGTTGCTTCCTCAAGTGTATAACCTATAAGATTAGATAATCAAACAATGGCTAATGTTACTCCTTAATGACAAAATGTGATGACTCCTACTCCCCCTCAGTAGGTAGCAAGTAGTATTCCACAACAACAAACATAGTCTAGTGTATCAACACAATAAAGGATAAATACATTACCACCTCAATCAAGGGTAACTAATGTTCCTCCTCACTAGGTAATGAATATCATACCTTTTCATTCGTATACTAATATGCTAGTCCAAAACCAAGCAATGACTAGTCAACAATGTGAAAATATTGGTCAGTGATAGATGTTGAATTTACAACATGCTTTCACTTCTTCATAAGAATGCATGAAACAAAGAGGTCCCCATATTTATTAGATACCTACTAGACAACCATTAGTTCAAAATGTGCCACAAATTTAGAGATAGGGTCCTAGATCACAAGTTCCCAATCAACAGCTAGGTTTGATTGGTCAGTAGCATGTCCCTTTTCAACCAAAATAGGCATTGTATAATTGTATCCCTCCATATCAACCAAAAAATCCCCTAGATCAAAATTTTATTGCCAACCCAAAATAGAAGATTGCACAACCAAATATGCAATCTCAAGTACATCCCAATCCATGTATGCATATTCCTGGTCCATTCCCCAACCAAGTAAATGTACCCTAACAAGTGTTTCTATCATACCTTGGCCAAGGTGTTCCACTTGTGACCTCCCAACCATCTATCTAAATCCAAATTCTCCCTGAAAATAATATCCCTTCCAATTTCATATCCCAAGAATTGTAATAGATGAAGGATGCAATTGTTACAATTGAGGTGGGAAAAATAATAAAAAGTTCAAATTAGATGGCATATGTTCCTATCCACTCAATATGGAGTATTTGTAGATAAAATTTCATATAAGATATAAACCACCAAAATTTGATAAATACAAAAGGAAGGGTGATCCTAAGGCCCATTTGATTGAATTCTTTGTTACATGTCAACTAGTGGCATACAATGACATATATCTCTTGTCGTTTCCAAGGAGCTTGGCTAGACAAGCCTTGGAGTGGTTTTTAAAGTTGCTCAAGAATTTAGTAACAAACTTTGATGAAATTTCTAATAAATTTGTGTAGCACTTTTCCTATAATATCGAGCATGAGATTTCATTAGCGGACCTAACATAAGTAAATAAATAATTTGGGGAGATTTTTACAAGTTATTTATAGTGATGGAAAGCCCTTGCAAGCTATTACACCCATAGTTTACTAGATAAATAATTAGCTATTGTGTTTACTAAAAATTTGCATAGTGAGATAACCTATCATTTGGAACTGCAATGTGCACATACACTGAACAAGATCATTGATAAAGGTTTGTAGATCAAGTGAGAGCTCATCAATAAAGGGGTCATCAAACTTAATTCTACTAATCAGGGAAATTTCCAATAGTAACATCCTAATCAAGCACAAGCATCACAACTGGCATAGGCCAATAATCACAAAAGACCAAAGCAATTCACCCATAATAGGAATGTTGTAGGAAATGAAGTAACTAAATCATATCATGTGCAAACTATGAAAACCTCATCTATACCACCCTTTTAACTTAATCCTACACAACAACCTCTCCAACCAATACTGCAAGTGCAACAACCAAGACCTACACAACAAATACAACAGTCTTTACCATTACAAACCCCTCATCTTAGAATAACTATCCCTACACACCATGTCTTTAGTGACCTAGGAGAACCTATTGAGCCTATGTTTCACAAGCTTACTACCACTAATCTGATTAGTTAGACCATACCAAAACATTATCTACAAGGCATTCCTTACCCTGATTGGTACCATGAAAATGAATTTTATGACTATCATCAACTTAATGAGCATAATCTATGAAGATGTATCCAAATCAAGAATTTAATCAAGAATATGTTAGAGAATGGAGAGATAAAAATAGATAATGCTACTTACGATTCCAATCAAACTCTTGGGATCTATGAAAAACCCTTTCCCTAACATAACAATCAACAAAAATAGAATAATCAATAACAACAATGGCCTGTGTAGTAGTAAAATCAGTAGTATCAGAATCAAAGGCCGAACCGGTAGAATTAACAAAATTAGCAACAAAATCCACAATGATAAAATATTGTACAAAACCAAGGTTAGAACACAACAACCAAAAAACCTACCATGCAGTTACACATGACTAAAAGAGGGTTATAGGTCATATTGTAGGGCATAACATTAATACCATCTCCATTAATCCTAGACCAAAAACTAATCAGCCTAGACCATTGATAAATAATACTATTTAGCCAAATCACATGGATAATCCTTCTTTGACCTAGGGGTCCATATAGGTAAACACGCAAACTAGGACATCCACTTTTAGATCTTATAGTGATAACTTGTTCTTGCCATGTGACCACATGAAAGTGCATTGGCAACTGAGACTTGTCCTATCTAGTCCCACACTATTTCCAACATTAGTTAGCAATAATAGTCCAATATGTAATCCTGATTATGCAATCACAACTTGAAGGTCAAATATTACTATCCCAAGCCCACAATGATCTACCACTTTGCCTATCATCCAACCAACCATTCAACCTTAGAGTAAACCATTCACTACTGACCAAGATAAGAAGTTTGATATTATGGAACAATTTCAGAAGACACCAACATAAATTTCTATTTTATATTTGTTGTAGATGTCAATAATCCAAAAAAACATCTTGAATGATTTTTTGACCCAATCTACTATTGCTAGTGGCATATCCCCTGATAACTTTCAAGCTTTGGTTGGACACTTAACTCTAGCCCAAAAAATCACTTTCAACCAAAGTGATATGTCTTCCCTTGGCCTACTCCATAATAACCCATTGTACATAGAAGTTTGTATCAAATGGTATAAATTGAAATGTGTCCTTATAAACAATGGATCCAACCTCAACGTAGTGTCACTCAAGCTCATCAAGCTTCTTGGGTACATGATGACAGATCTCCAGCTAGAAATAATAACTATCAAAGCTTATGATAATTAGGAAAAAGAATCATAGGGCACCACTAGTTTACCAGTTATCATAGGGATTTTGACCCATGATACACTTTACCATGTATTGGATCTTGATTTATCATATAAAATGTTTCTAGGTAGGCCTTGGTTACATGCGATTTGTGCAGTCCCATCAAAACTACACCAACATATCAAGTATTCCCACTCAGGGATAGAGGTGAGTATTCTAGGAGATTTACACCTGTATGAACATTGCAAGCATCTTGAGGTTGAATTTTAAATCTATAATTATCAGTATGGTATGAATCCTAGTTCCAAGTAGGATAAAATAAAAGCTATACTTATTGATCCTTCATCAGAGAATTGCATAGATCTTAATACCTTGGATTCCCTTTCCCACATGCTGCCTCCTAAAGCTTCAAATCATTTCACCATTTTAGATAATGGATCGGTAGAATATGTGACCCATGACACATTTCACATTACAAATATTCCTTAGAACCTGAAAAACTTTGGGTGACCTAAGGTCATCCCAAATATGGATTAGTAACAAAAGAACAAAGATAAGGGACCTATCACATTTGTACCAACATCTGGCCTAAGACATGACCCTCTTGAAGAGAATGAATCATGGTAATACAATGATGACCAAGCTGATTGTTATAAAAATTCAAAGTATCCTATTCCTAATAGGATCATGGAGCATCACAATTATGAAGGAAGAGGCCTTAAACTAAATCAACAAGGAACTATCGAGCTGATTTCCATGACTAAGTATGAAAGACCTTATGGACTTAGATTTAAACCACCTGAGGGTGACCCCACATATTTTATTCAAACTCCATCACCAATGACTAGTGATGATGATGTTGACAGTGAAGTAGAGTCTGATCATAGCCTTACCTTTAATAACCTAGCTGAAACTAACTTATTTGATAATAATGCCATTTGTTCCCTTACCTAAGCCATTCATCGCAATACATTGCCATTATATTATCCCCAACTAATAGATTGGGACCAACAAGAATCTAGTCTATCTTTTGATGAGTTCTATAATGATGAGGCATTATATGATTTATTAGGCCTTAGAGACAATGTTCTATTGGGAGATCACAAATTAGGATTCTCAATCACATTAGATCCTGTAGCTTATTTTGGAGAGCGAGTGAACACCATTAGCAAAAAAAATAAGTAAAACATTGAGGTCCCAAAGTGAAAACCTCTTTGAGCCACTTTCTAACTAGGGAGAAAGTAAAGATAAAGACTAGTTTAGTGGTGAAAACCTATTTTAGGTGTCATTAGATTGGGATGTTCATTCTTCTTCTAATTTAGACTAGGAGACCGCTAATGATGAACTTGCCTATGGATCTAAGTTCAATTTTGAGAAACAAAAAGTATTTGATCAAATTATCAAAAAAAATCCAACTATTTTTGTTATATGGCCAAATATCTGATTAGGAGACATAGATTTAGCATGCCTAGGAGAAGTTAAAGAGTAAGTCTTAACAAAGGACCTTAACATAGTCCAACAGTTCAAGTCACTGCCTACTATCCTAGAAGATGGTTCGACCCTTCTAGTCAAAGATACAATAGAGGTAAACATTAGGACTCTATCAGACCTTACATGGATAAAATTAATTGTATCCCTCACTAAGGAGGAATGCGATGTTTTTATAGCTCTATTGAGAGAGTTTGTGGATATATTTGTATGGGCCTATTATAACATGCAAAGATTAGACCCCACCTTGGATGTGCACAACCTTGTGGTTAATCTTGATGCCAAACCAATAAAATAAAATATACGTAAGATGCATCATTGCATTTTTATATTGGTAAAGAAAGAATTGGAAAAACTATTAGAAGCAGGATGTATTCGATCCATTGACTGCTCTAAATGGATCTCTAATGTAGTACATATTAGTAAAAAGCCTGAAGGAATCAAAATTTGTACTAATTTTCAAGACATACACAAAGCTTGTCCTAAGGATGATTTTTCATTTCCTAATATCAACATGATCATCAAATCCATGACAGGTTATGAAATTCTTTCACTCATGGATGGCTTTTCAAGACACAATCAGATCTAAATAGCATTAGAAGATCAACATAAAATATCATTCACCACTCCATGGGGAACATTTTTCTATCAGGTGATGCCATTTGGCCTTAATAATGTGATAGTTACATATAAAATGGCCATGACTATCATATTCCATGATATGATGCATGATATTATTGAAGACTATGTCAATGATATATTGGGAAAATCCAAGACCAAATCCAACCATCCAGTTGTGTTTCATAAGATATTTGAAAGACTATAAGATTAAAAAGTTAGACTAAATTTGAATAAATGTGTGTTTAGTGTAACTTTAGGCAAACTACTTGGCTTCATCGTGTCTCATAGATCTATTGAAGTCAATCTGGCTAAATTCCATGCTATAACTGAGATGCCACCACTAACCAATTTGAAATAACTCTATATTTTGTAGGATAAGATCCAGTCCATCGAACGCTTCATCTCTTAGTTAGTAGACAAGTGCCATCCATTTATGCACCTTTTGAAGAAAGGAGTTGCATTTCATTAGGATGATTAGTGCCAAATAGCTTTTTAATAACTCAAATATTATCTTGTCAATTCACCTATTTTATTACCTCCTATGCTAGGAAATCTATTCTTGTTATACCTATCAATTATTGATCATGTCTTGGGGGCAGTCTTGGCTCAGCATGATGACAAAGGAAAGGATCATGATATTTACTACCTAAGTTGTACCTTGGTTACATATGAACATAACTATGCAGTTGTTGAAAAAGCTTATCTAGACATGGTTTTCATAGCTCAAACATTACATCATTACATGTTGAATAATAAAACCATGGTCATTTCAAAATTAGATCCACTCAAGTATCTTC
Organism: Torreya grandis; assembly: GCA_037957365.1. Taxonomy (NCBI): domain Eukaryota; kingdom Viridiplantae; phylum Streptophyta; class Pinopsida; order Cupressales; family Taxaceae; genus Torreya; species Torreya grandis. The sequence goes on from JARHVA010000435.1 coordinate 4,041,220, forward strand.
TATCTTAAATGGCTTTTCAAGGTAGAATTGCTAAATAGATCATGCTTCTTAGTGAGTTTGACATAGAGTATGTCAATCAAAAAGTAATCAAAGGACAAGTTCTTGCAGATTAACTTGCTAAAACAGCTCTCATAGACGCACAACAACTCAAGTTTCCATTTTTTGAGTGATCCATCATGACCATCATGGACACACCCCTTGAGGAGTATCCCTATAAGCTATATATTGATGGTTCATTCATTACACATGGATCGGGGGTAGGCTTATTGTTTATTACACCATAGGGGGATATAATCCCTAAATCATTTAGAATCAACTTTCCTTATACAAATAACATGGCTGAGTATGAAGCACTTATTGTCACACTTTTGAAAGTAGTGAATTGGAATATATCTCATCTTCAAGTTTATGGTTATTATTAGTTAATCATCAATTAGGTCACAGATCATTTTTAGGCCAAAGATGACAAGCTGGTTCCATATAAAGCCATGGTTGACACTCTTAAAAAACAAATTTCCAACATTTAGTTTGAGCAAATACCAAGGGCTAGTAATAGAACTATATATGACATGGATACTATTGGTTCTCTAATTTAATAAACAAATAAAGCTAGAGAGTATCAATTCCTCATTGAGAATTTTTCAGTACTAGCTCATGAACCATCAACCATTACCATGATTTGTGATATCATTGGTCCTAATTCTATCTAGTACTCAGACCTTTATAACTACCTTCATGACCAAGTTATGCCACTTAACCTATCTCAAAAACAAACTAAACCCTTCTTTCATTATTCCACTCATTATACTTTACTTGGATCCACTCTTTACCATCATAGTTTTGATGGAACTCTATTTCGTTGTTTAACTTGAACAGAGTCTACATTAGTGTTAAGATAAGTTCATGAAGGAGTATGTGGATCCCATTCTAGCCGGGTAGTCATATCCAAAAATATCTTGCATATTGGTTATTATTGGCCCAAAATGGATGCAGATGCCATTACATATGTAAAGAAATGTGGCAAATGTTAATAGCATGCTAATTTGATTCATGCCCTAGTAAAAACTTTGAAACCAATGTTAACACCATGGCCATTTTCTACATGGGGACTTTACCTCATTGGTAAGATTAACCCCATTTAATCTAATGGCCATAAAAATATCCTTATCACCATCAAATATTTAGTAAGTGGGTTGAAGCTATACCACTCACTTATGTGACTAGAAAGCAAATTTACAATATTATCTTCAACCATCTCATCTACCACTACAATATCCCCTCTGACATTATATCTGATAATGGAGGATCATTCAAGAACAAATATGTAGACTAATTATGTACTTAATACAACATCACACAATCCTTTTCTATAGCATATTACCCTCAAGGTAATGATTAGGCTAAGGCATCCAACAAAACCATTGTCAATATTCTCAAAAAGATTGTCAATGATGTCATTCATGATTGGTACCTCCAAATATTCCCTACCCTTTGGGCATATTATACCAATCATCATACCCCCAAAAGATCCACCCTATACTCACTTGTTTATGTTACTAAAGCCATCCTCCCTATTGAGGTTGAATTGCCTTCACTATGTTTCTTAGTCAAGCATGTCCTAGATGATCACGACTATTGAGTAGCTCGACTGTAAGAGCTAGACCTACTAGATGAGAAACACATAATCATGATTAACAATATTCAAGCATATCAAAATCAACTCAAAGGCCACTATAATCAATGTGTGAAGTATAAAACATTTAAACTTGGTGATCTTATTCTTAAAGAGAACCAAAAGAATACCATAGTTGAGAAGAAACATAAACGTAAATTCAAACCAAACTGGATAGGTCCTTTCTTCATCACTATAGATTATGGATCAAGATCATATAGGCTTACCACACTAAATGGTAACAAACTTCTAGAGCCAATGAATATTATTCATCTCAAGTAGTGTTATGCTTGAATGATAAGGTGTATTGTCTATAAGGAACATTTTAGTTATTCCATTTTATCACTATTCTTATTTGTACACATACCATTCTTATCCATCCTTTTTTCCATATCCACTTTCCATTTTTTACCTATCAACCCAATGTGTTCTAAAACCTATCCCATTTGGCCTTAGTTTGTGTCATTCATTATGCAATTTCAGCATCAAGGTATTTGATTAGTTCATTAGTTTATTTAAGAACTTTAGATAAAGATTATATTTGGGAATAGTGTGACAAAAGTTTTGATATTTGCATCCTTCATTTGTTATTCTTTCTTAATGTCGGTCGTGTTGCTAATTATAACCACCTTTGGGAAAATTAGTACCATTGATCTATGCCATTGTGTCCTATTTATAACTACATATGGGTAAACTAGGGGAAATACTAAGCCTTGATGTGTCAACTTACTACTTCCTTTACAAAACTATGTCTTTTTACTAACTATGCCTATTTTGTTTGAATTGACTGTTTCACTAGTCAAGTTCCTCCACTATAAGGGTAGAACTACAGTGAGTTGAGGTCCTACTCTGAGACTATGTAGGTGGTGCTCAATACTTGTTGAGGTCAACTTAGTCAACCTTCTCCACCATACTATCATCATTTTGTGAGCAACCTAAGCCACACTCTTGCCATTTTGTGAGCAACCTAAGTTTGAATGCTCTCACTATTTTGCAAGCAACCTAAGCCACGCTCTCACCATTTTGTGAGCAACCTAAGTTTGAACAGTTTCACCATTTTGTGAGAAACCTAATTATGAATGCTCTCACCATTTTATGATCTTGAACCTTTTAGTGTCTCATCATTATTGCAAGAGTTTTGACACTCCAAAACACTTCCAAATTTTTTTCAAAAAATCATTCAAAAAAAAAAAACAATGACCACTTCTTTGCCTCAAGGATTACGTGAACCCTTACTAAGTTATAATAAAATCACTTGTCATTTACTTTCCCCATCCTTTTTGGCCTTTTCTCTCATGCACTTGCCATTTTTAAATACCATTCCTATTCTTCTATCACATCCATTCTATTTGTTTTCATCAGTGATCACATTCTTCCCATTCCTTGGGAGAACTACAATTGGCCTAAAGTTTTTAATTAGATATTAGATCCATGAAACTATGCAGGCAACATCCACTTGCCTAGTGCATATGGAGCCAGCTCGACCATCCCCTTCCTTTTATTTTATTCCCCCATTTTATTCATTTGTTAAGTTCTTACCTATTTTCTAGGGCAATGTTCGTAGGGTTTCTATTCTATTTTTTGTTTGTCTACCTTTTTGTTTAATTTTAGCACTATATCCTTGATTCATTTTATGTGTGTTCATTAGGTGATTCCTTATCCACACTTACACTTTAATCCATCCATATTCATATGTTTACATTGTCATCATGGTTTCTATTATTGATACATTGTTTTCTATTGAGTATTGGATTATGGGAGTCAATCTTTATGCATATTTTGGCCAATTCTTTATGGTGTTATATCATAAATACTACCATCACATGCTAAAATAAAACTTAGATTCAAGGAGTCTATTCAACAATGGTGGCATCTCTTTGACACTGATATCCTGATTCACTCCCTATCATATCCCAAATAGACTAATTAACTAAAAAAAATTTCAACCTTTATTAGTTTAGATGAGCATCTCTATACTAGTGGGTTGTTTCAAGTCATTATTACCCTTTGTGTCAAGTTATCATCATCCTCAGCAAAGTTTATCATGTTTTCCATAATTAGGGTTGAATGATTATAACTGCCTATGGGCAAATCATTACACACCATTCCGCTTGCATTTCTCAATGATTATAATTGCCTTTAGGCAAATAATTGTGTTATCACCACTTTAATTTTTCTACCTATATAGGGGCACATTATTATCTTGTTTATCTATCCTAACTAGGGCAGCTCCATCTTCTCAATTATTATAACTGCCTTTGAGCAAATCATTATGTTATCATACCATGTTGCCACTATCAGGGTATAATGCTTATAACCACCTTTGGGCAAACCATTGTACATCATCCAACCTACATTCTTAATGATTTTAACTACTTTTTCACTATCATTGTGTTTTCACCCCATCATCTTTTCTTTCTTTAGTCCCCTTGTTTTGTTTCTTTCTTTTTGAGGGACCATTTACTTATCCACTTGTGCCAACCGTTCTCTTAAGGGGGGAATCATATAGTTAGTTTATCATCATTGTAGTTGTAAGCATACAGGACCTTTTCATTCTTTGAGAAGACATTACTATGCTTATAGCTTGAAATTCCTTCCCAAATAGGGTTAAATTGTAGACACCTAAAATTGGCCATCGATAACCTCCAATCAGGGTTTTGGCTAGTTTCCATCTAAAATGCACAATTTGGAATAAAAACACTAAAACATGTTAAATGATATGAAAATGATATATTCAAGTGTCAATTTTGGCCAGGGTATCCATAAATGGGGTAATGAAATTTATGGTCCAACTAAATTTGATCAGTTTATTTTGAGTCAAAATGCCAAAATTGCACCTACGCACTCAAGATTGCTCTTTCCTATCAAATATTTTACACAAGACTCATGCCTTTTTTATTTATTATTGGAAACATCATAAATGGGAATATAGTTTAAACACATCTGACAATGCCTTCTAATTCTAATCTAGTCAAATTTAGGACTAATAACAAGGCATTCTGATCAATTTACATAATTTGTGCACAATGTGCTTAAACATGCTTAAGAGTTAATTAATCCAAATTAATGCCTAATTAATATTTCCATGGAAACTTGTTGAATACTTATTTTTGGAAATGAATATTGAATATCTACATCATCAAGTGACCTCATTTCTTGGGAAGACATCCCTAGGCCATAAATGCCATAAATATTAGGATTCATGCCTCTCATGCCTCATCAATGCCTTCAATGATGCCCTCTATACCTCTTAATTTTCCCTTATTCCAATTCCATTATGATGATATTTACAAATTTAATTTGAAAAATTGAATTAATCCTCAACCACACATCTCAATCTTGAGATGGATGGTTGAGTTTGATTATGATCAAATCTAAAAATCTATAAATAGGAGTCCTCACAAGATCATTTTTAAGGTTAATTTATGCAAAGTTGTAATGCAATATTAGTTCCAAAAGCTTCAAATAACTAGTGTTACTATGCCAAATTGATTCCAAGCCAAGCCAAGCCATAAGACAAAGGTGCCAAGAGGAGATGAAGGTAACCACACTCTATTTAAGAAGACCTCTTAAAGCAAAATCTGAGCAAGCCACCATTAAAAAGGCATTTGGAGCATCCAAGGAAGGTAAAAAGAATTCTTGTGTTTTCATTCCTTGCTTTTTAGTTGTGCTAGTCATTTGATTTTGTTAAATAATCTCTTCGTAGTGTCTAGGCTTAGATATGTTATGCTATTAGTGTTTTTATTTCACTTTGTTTTCATTTTTGAACTAATACCATACTAACCATCCTATCTTGAGTCAAATTCCTAGATCACAGAATTAATCTAAGAAGGTGTTGTTAAATTGTTCCCATTTAGTGATAGAGTCTTCAATAAGATTGAGGACCCAATAATAGATTGCATCCATCAATGTCAATGGAATTATACTAGAAGCCACATCCTCATGTTTGATATTTAGGAGTGTGAGGGTGGTTTTATATGAAGTCACATGTTCTTTAGTAGTTCATCCCACACCAGGTGTAAACCATAGAAGGTACCTCTATGGGTTTTTAAGAAGGTCACGGGTGACTCTAAGAACACTGATAGCTGACCTGGCTAACCATGACATGGGAGAATCTATTAGGGATGGTTTTTTTGTGGTATATTAAGAGTAAAATCTTGTGTAAACAACTATATCCTTGATTCTACATCTACCAATCTAGGCTCTCTTGTGAAAATATAAGGTTGAGATTATCAATTTTCCATGATTAGATATAGATCTGTTGATCCATGTAGAAGTATCTATATTATTCAAGGGTAGATTAGTGAGCTAAGATTTATTTATTAGGAGGGTACTCTTTCTAGTGCCAACTATTTTTTGGTCCAAGATCTTTCCCCTTCAAAAACTTATAAGACTAAGCATTCAAAGTGAAATTCAAGACAATAAAGGAATTTTTTCTTCATATTTTAGGATTGCTTCAATAAAAACCCATGGAATAGGATATAGGTATTGGGATACATGATATATCCTAATTTAAATGAGTCTCTAAGAGTTGTATTGCTACCACCAGGGATCTAATACTCAGTTATATAAATAGGTTACAACATTGACCTAGTTCAACCAATCCAAATCTTAAATGTTACAAGGATTTATTTCACCAATTTCTAAGTAAAAGGGATAGATCCATTAATTTATAAAAATTAAAAATAAAAATGGGAAAGATAAGGTAGGGAAGAAATGGATGTTTCTATACTTGAGAGGATGATAATTCTTTAAGTACTGAGTTATGTTCCCAGCCATAATTACAACATTATATGTCAATTTTAACAAGGGGATCAAAATCATCATGACACGGGGTAAGAGTCTAAGAAAAATAAAATGGAAATCCTAATTTTTAAACTCTTCACTAATTATGAAAAAATAGAAAGGTCTGTAGTGAATTACACGTAGGACCTTCATAAATAATATGTAGCTTTGAACACAAATTACTGAGTGTTGTAAAGGAAACACAAATAATTCATAAAAGAATTAGAATAAAAAATAGAATTATAATGAATACATTTATTATCACTAAAAAATAACATTATCAATTATTTAAAATAATTATTTATTCAAAATTTGGAAGACAATGGGCCACATTCATAGATAAAAAACTAGTTGACAAAAAGTAAAAAATTAGCATTCATTTCGTTAGAGTTTATTTACATAAAAATGTTAGCCTTGACAAAAGGAAAGTAGTCTAAAATGTATAGATAAGGATAGAGCTCACCCAAATCAGCAAGAAATTTCCATCCTTAGTAATGATGGCCAACCAAGGTTGTTATAATTGAAATGATTTAAAAAGAAAGATTTCCCACTCCTTAAAATATGCTTCAGGGCCCAATGGAGTGATATGTTAAGGATTAGGAGAAGATCCACTACCTAGTTATGTAGGTTACACCTCATTAACTAGTAAAATAGATGCCACCAATTCAAACTCCTTGTAAAAAAAATTAACCTCAGACTTAGATAACAACTACTCATGAGCCTTGAGTAGGGATTCCAAGGAGATCTTCACCACAAACACCTAGTTGATGCTAGCTATGGACTGAGTGACCAAGTCAAAAACTATATTTTATTTGGCCTTGTTACCCATATCCACCCTTATACACATGAATCAATTAAACTGATCCAATTAGACACATAATTCATCCCTATTATGTAGGGTGCTATCAGGGTGGAAAATCATCATGGTATTGACTTCTCAAAAGCAAGCTAGCATCTATTCTTTAATCTTTTCCAAGGGATTGGTCACCACATGAAATAATACCAACCACTCTTCCATATATGTTTTCATGTTCCCAATTATAAGTTTGGTAGATGCCTAAGTCTACCAAAGGCATTAGTTTTAACTTCATGAACTTTTTCTACTTATTAGTACTGCAAGCTTCCTACACTTTATATCTATTTGAACTATTAGTCCAAATAATATTTATTGTGTTTTAGGTGATGTCTTCTTATGGATAAGGCCTAAGTGACCTTCTAGATAGATTCAAACAACTATGTAAAATAATCAACCACATTTTTTAACTAGACCCATAGGGAATGAACTCTTCACCTATGATTCAATTACTTGAATCTACTCCATGTGGTTTTTTAGACATGTCATGAGTATCTCAAATCATGGATATCATTTTCTTAGCCACCCTCTCTTCCCTACTGAATTTCCTCATTTTGGTGAGGGAGAAGAGGTCATGTTCAATTTTTCATACCATTAGATCTCCATCTTGAGTGAATGTCAATGTATAATTTATCTTCATGTTTTTATAATCCCTATAAAACTTACATTGGACCTCTAGGTCACCTTATAGGATCATCTCTAGTCCCTATGATCTTAAGGTTGGTAAGGGTATGACCCAAATTGGTCATGTGGTAACTCTCAAGGTAGAAGAGGATGAAGGTGGGGTGCCAAAAGTAGGAGGAATGGATAAAGCAGAGGGATGGAAGGAAGAGGGAAATTAAAGAGGAGGATGTATTGGGGAAAAATGGGGTATCACATGGGAACATCTAGGCATGTTATTAAATTTGGGTTGAATTGACCTACGGGTTAATATCACCAGAGAGAGGGGTATTCAATAGGAATAAATAAATTGGTTGATAAAGCCAAATATCTGGGCACCTAGATTGATGGAAAAGGAAGACATGAGAGGGATAAGAGGAGTAAGTGAGGACTGAGTAGAAGGTAGAGAGAGATTACCTTTTTTTCTTCTTGGGACTTTTTCCTAGATTAGCTTGTGTTGTATTATTAGAAGGAGATATGATATAGATAGTGTAAGGATATGACTAGGGATTCCATAGAGTAATTATAGGTGCTACTAAGGTGGTTGGATTTGAATGAAATATACACAATAGTACACACATTAACGGGGTCACCATCAAGACCATTGAAATGAGATCACTTGAAGGCAGTTTAACATGAGGAGTGATAAAAGGAGGTAACATTATAAGAGACACCATTCTCACCAATGCTGTAAATCCTAGAGATTTTAGGATTTGATTTGGTGTAGGTCCTATGGTATTCACCTATCGCATACTAAACACTGGGGCTGTTATAAGCTAGTCAATAGAAGTTGTTGAAGCCTGGATGTAATCCATAGAGATGCTTATGAACATGATTGGATGATTATAATTTAATTAGGATGTGGGGATGTTGTACATGGCTAAATATATAGGTACTTAAGTGAATTATGGATGGGGTGTAATATGTAATATGAGAGGCATAATATGATTGAGTTATGTAGGGATGGGGAAACTAGGGGTACCCCACTGGGTTATTGATAGATGGAGGTATTAGTGGAAGGAATACTCATGGGTGCCTACTATTGGCCTTACTCTAGAATTGAATCATGGCTACTAAAAATGTTAAATTGTAGTGCTTGTTTAATTATTGGTCAAGTAACCTAAGTCATGGAAGGTGGTGGAGTTGGAGTAGAGGCTAGGGGAGGTGAAAATCATTAAGGAGAAGGAGATATGACCCCCTCGATATAGCTTTGATCATTATGAAAAACTTATTATAATACTTAAAGTGGGTCAAGTCTATAGGGAAGGTATCATCCCTGTACTTTGGCTTAGGCCTAGGTTTAGTGGATGAAGTAGCCATGGTGAAAATATTAATCTAGACAGTAGTGAAATATAAGTAAGGAGGGCATGGAGGGAATACGAATGAGCTAAAAATAAAGAGATGAAATATTGGAAATTCAAAACAATAATGGAAAATCAATTCTCTTTTAGGAACTTATAAGGATCCGTAAGCATCTCTTGCATTAATGGTGTTTGGTTCCCATATTGTGTGAATTTGAAATTAATCTAGTGGCATCATTTACTAAAGGATTTCTAAATTTTGGCATTAATTAGGGATTTTGAATATATGTTTCCTTCTAAAATTTGGTGACTTTGATGGGATGTTTTAAAATATCCAATTCAAGACCAATTTCCCATTTAATTAATATGAAAAGCATGACAAACACATGGCTATATTTACTCAATGTAATCTTATGTGGCTTTAACACATGCCACCTATTAATCACCAATTGGTCTTGTTTGGAATGGATTACACATAAGTGCATTTGGGTATTGCACTTTCACCTATTCAAGAGATAGACATATCCACTTGAAGTAGCAAGGTGGCACATGGCATGATCTGATTTCTTTTTTATCATAGCTTTACTTCATTCTAAGTATATCATAGAAACCCAAGCCTTCTCTATGATGATCATGCCACATGGTGTTTTTTAAATCATCGAGCTCTCTTGGGATCTAACACCTCTAATGGGTCTAGGTAACTGACACATCTAATAGGTTCCACATGGAATTTATTCATTCATTAAGATCTACCATGATTTGACACCTATGATAGGTATGGGATATTGACACATCTAACAAATTACACATGGAATTTATTCATCCATTGAGTTCTCCTAGGATGTGACATCTCTAAAAAGACTAGGATAATAAAACATCTAATAGGTTTCACATGAAATTTCTTCATTTATTGGGCTCTACCTAGATCTAACACATATGAGAGGTCTAGGAGACTCACACATCTAATAGGTTCCACATGATATTTATTCATTCTTTAAGCTCTCCTAGGATCTAACACCTTTAATAGGTCTAGGAGATTGACACATCTGATAGGTTCCATATGGCATTTCTTTACTCATCAGCATCTCTCAATATTTGACACCTATGACAAGTTTGGGAGACTACACATCTGATAGGTTCCACATGGAATTTATTCATTCATCAATCTCTTTGATGATATTTTATGAAAAGCGAATAAGTTAAAATAAATACCACATAATTAATTGAAATATCACCTTCCTGACATCAAATATTAATGAAAAAATTATTATGAATATGAGAGATTGACACATCTAAAAATCAAGATGAGTTTAATTCTATGAAAAACAAAGTTAGTGAAATAACATTCTATGTATGAAAATTTATTGTTCTTTTAGAATGAAACTAGGACTAGACTATCTTTAGACCTAGAAGACTATAGGATCCTCTAAAAAACACCAACTCATCATTAGAAATACCATGACACATTTGATAGATCAAGGTAGAGTAAAGGTTCAAGGTTTTATGACCTTCCCCTAATTTATCAATATAAATGATGTTAAGTAATCAATTTTATAAAAAAATGGTTATAAATGGGAGCAATGATGGACTCATTTGAGATTATTATAGGTAAACTTAGAGTTAAAAAATATATAACTCTATCTATTTAAAAACTTTTACATAAACTCAAAAATTTACTCTATATGTAAATTTCTTTATATGCCTTCACTAAGCCTTGTATGAAAAAAATGAACTTTTATTTTTTCATGATCTTAAATAATTTTATTTTTCCTAAAATTAACATATAACATATATTTTAATCCACTTGAGTTAATCCAAAATTTTCAATCTCCTACTCCACTCCCAACTACTACTTTCTTTGTTAAGTGGCCTTATGCCCTTGTAGCCCTATTTTGAGCATCTTTTTGACTTATTTTCCAACATAAATACTTATCTAACAAAAAAAAAAATTAGTACCCATTTGGCCCTTTTAGTTTATAATAAGTTCCTAAGAACCAAATCAATTTATTTTACACTCTGTTTTCACTTTTTATTATTTTGTAATAGGCCTTATATGGTTGTTCCTAACTTCCACATGTGACAAAACAAACTGATTCAACCTAAAAACTATTTTATCCTCTTAATAAAACCAAAATACATATTATTCCAAGTTTATATCAAATTAATCCATGTATTTTAGGAGATAATCAAGTTTCCATTTCTTGTCAATAACCCTAGAACATGGTTTTACAGGTCTAGGGATAAGATTTTTTTATTTTTGGACACTTTTCAAGGTTTTAATAACTTAAAAAAGACTCAAAACTTCTAGTTTCAAAAAAATAATATAATATAATCATTTAAAACATTAAAACAACCTTAAATTTCTCACAACATGAATTTTTGTCTAGAAATCCCAGGTTGTTCATCACAGGGCAACAAACTTAAAAAATTCATAAATTGATAAAAAAATAATTTAAAAATATCATTCTAATTTAAAAATTTATGTTTTTTTGTTCTAAAAACTTTTATTTAGACACCTACCATTTATAATGTATGGATTTTCTCCAGTTTTTTTGTTTTTAGACTATGAACCTTGTTTTCAATTTACATAAGATAACTATCTCATTTCTATTGTTTAACCATTAATGGTGATTCCTTTAAATAAAAAGGTTTATTATCATGGGTATTCACCTATTTAAGTTCCTATAAAACACAAAATATCATCTTTAACATATTCTAATACTCGAAACCCAAACTATCTCATAGCCATTCTTATTCAACATCAAGAATATGTTAACTTACATGAGAATAATACTTACTATTGACCAAATTTGACTTTTAGGTCAAATTGGGGAACCCCTAGGTAAAAAATTGACTTTTAGGTGTTCTAGGGTTCTAATACATATGTAAAAATTTGTTTTATAGGTTAATTAATGTCATTTGATGTTATACTAGTCTTGGTCCTTAGTCATTTTAGTCATTTTGGGTCATTTGAAGGTCAAAAAGGGGCATTTAATGAGTTTTACAGATTTATTTGGAAGTCTAAAGTTTTAAAAACATTATTTTATGTACCATGTGTCCCAAAAGGTCTTAATAAACTAACATAATTGAAAGGTGGCAGGATCTTCAAAAGAAAGGATAGTTTTCTTGAGAAAAAGGAGAGTTTGGCAGTTGTATGGCTCATGGGGAAATGTGAAACATGGGAGAACGTTGTAATATGACTATTCAACTTCCATAGCTACATCTTAGTGATTTAAATTATTCTAGTCCTTTTCACCTTTCTTGGCAAGCAAAAGAAGTCTTTAGGTTTGTACTTGGTACAACCAACAAAGGAGGTTTCAGATCAAACACCTTGGGGAGGTGATATTAAACTTATATACATTAATTTACATATAAATAATTTGAATAATGGTTGCTTTTGTTTCATGAACCATCCTAAGGAAGTTGATTGTACTTTTTTGCTAGTTATTTTATGTACCCTATAGGTTTTTATCTATTTTGGATAAATCCATATAAACTAGTTGGTGATGTTGATTCAAGAGCATGTTGTCTACATTATCAGATGCTATCCATGCTTAGTTTCAAGTTTCAAGTTGATTTTATGATCAAATCATCTCAAATTTGTATATTGGTCTCATATGGGATGACAAATAGGTTTCCACCATTTAATGGATTTTCATGTTTTTCATGGCTTTAGGGGGTTGTTTTAGTGTAATTTATATTTTTAAAATGTTCTATTGATTTCCCCATCACCTTTAAACTCCATTTTTCAAATCAATTCTCATGAGTTCAATTATAGATCACATACAACCAGTCTGTTATATGATGTCATACCAGTCAATTAGGTGCCTTCAAGGGGGTTCAATGTTGAAAATGAAGTGTTAAATTGGTATTGATATTTGAAACAAATTTATGTTTCATCTAACAAAAGGAGATTAATCCACTATATAGACAAATTACTTGGACACATGAACCTTCTACCCACTGCCTACCTGCAAGAAACGTAGTGTGCACCTAAAGGTGCTCTTATGGAGAATTTCTTGATGAAAGGGATATTTAGAGATAAACATGGTTTTATTTAATGAGTAATATATTTAGAGGTTTTAAGATGATTATTCAACTCATAAAGGGTCAAAATAATATAAATTATACATCGTCACATTTACTACCTATTTTTTTGCAAATATTCACCTACAAGTGGCCTAAATAGGGGACTGAGAAACTAAATAGAGTGTTAAGGCATATAGTGGAAACTTATTTAGAATCCTAACATGTTGAGGGGAGAATGGTATAGATTTTAATAATGATATATTATAATATTAAGATAGGAATCACCTTTAAATGATGTTGACTAAGTTTTGAAACCATGTTCCCTAAACTGAGAAAACATAGGTCCTAACACTTTTTATCAAGGGAAAACAACATGGTTGGAATGGGATTTAAGGCATATAGATTATGGGGGATTATATCCCTATCATAGGATAAGATAATTTGAAATAATTAAGTCAAGATGAGAAATGGATATTGGATATTTAGAGGATCAAACTTGTCAAATTATGCATTGATTCTAAATAGTAAAATCTATAGGGTTTGAAGAGATAAAATGACCTTGTTAGTTTAAGGTGTTTTAAGGCATAATATTATGTCTTAAACTACCTCATGAAGTGGATATGATATAAAATGGACATGGAGAAGTTTATCAATGATGTTTCAAGAACTAAATATGCACCAAAGGCCTTTTAGATCATAAATATGACCCTACAGGCTGGTTATAGGGTCACCATGAGGTTTTGACTAGAAACCTTGAGAATAGTTTTCATTTTAAGCACAAAAGGAATAAGTATAATTATAAATTGTGGATTATATATTAAAATAATGCTTATTTTCAATTTTCAAGGCCTAGATCATATAAAACATCTATAGAACCCCACATAGTCAACTATAGTTGACTGTGATGGGTAGAGAGCAAGTTAATTGGATTCCTTAAGGTGTTTTCAGCTCAAATAGGTAAAGAATATGTTTAAATAGATAATAAAAGATATTTTAAGGTTTAAATAGGGTAATTAACTAATTAAAAATTTTATCTCACCTAAAACTGTTGGAAATATTGTCATTGATGTCAAAGGTCTAGCATTATTGGTGATAAAGGCCCCATTGCATTTAATGATGTTTGTAATAGATATATCTTGGCTAATGTGTGTTAATATTTATTTAATATTAATGAATATATTTTTGGTTGCATATCAGAAAAAATAAGGGCCCATAGAGAAGTCAAAGAGTCATGGGGTAAAGACAAAAGAAGGATGGGACGCATTTTCCCATGAAGAGTCATCTTGGGGAATTCCAAGAGTCACCAAGTGAAGATAAAAGAGGCAGGGCACAATTTATCATGAAGGGACACTTTGAGGAATATGAAAAGTCACCAAGATAAGGACAAAAGAGGGAAGGATGTTTTTACTCATGAAGGGTTACCACATGACTTTTCAAATGCAAGGATATGGAGGGTCATACAAGTTTGGTACCATTTTCCATGAGGATTGAAGGGTCACAAAGGGGGAATGCCAAAGGTCATTTGGAAATATATAAATAAAGGCTTAAGAAGCCATTTGAAATATGGAAGATAGAGGTTGATTTGATATTGTAATATCTAGCTTAGAAGAGCAATTGTGAGAGATGAATATGATTTGTATCTATTATATCTATCTTAGAAGAGCAAAGGTGAGAGAGAGGAAAGAGATGTTGTAATGAACTATCATTTGTTGAGATAGAAACATTAAGAGATAGTTGTGTGGTATACACAAAGGCATTAGTGCTCCTATGGGTTGGTGCTCATGAATTCTTGTTGGGTTGGTGCTCAGCAAAGGAGTTGGTGCTCTTGTGTGTTGGTGCTCATGAATTGTTTCTGGGTCAGTGCTCCTGTGGGTTGGTGCTCATGAATTGTTGCTGGGTTAGTGCTTGGAAAAGGGGTTGGTGCTCTTGTGGGTTAGTGCTCACAAATTATTGTTGGGTTGGTGTTCAGCAAAGGGGTTGGTGCTCATGTGGGTTGGTGCTCAGCAAAGGGGTTGGTACTCTTGTAAGTTCGTACTTGTGAATATTTTTTGGGTTGGTTCTCATTCATATACTTGAAATTATTCTCCGTGGTTTTTCCCACATTGGGTTTCCACATTATATCTGGTGTCTCTCTCTATCTTGTGTGGTGTTTATTGTTTAAGTTTTATTACATATCTTGAATGATTGATTAAGTCAAATTTGGTTAAGGGAAATATTATAAGATATATGATATACTTATTTACCCCCCTCTTAGTATACCCCATGCTTAACAATTGGTATCAGAGGAGGTTCCTTTTTGAAAAGAATTATAGCTTGAAGGTAGATTAAGAAAGCACGATGGTTAGGTCATAGGAAGGATTTTATACAAATAAAGAACCTTTGTTTGATGGGATGAATTATGCTTTTTGGTGCATTAGAAATGAAGACTTATTTTATGGCCCTTGGATTTGACATATGGAAATTAGTGGTGGAGGAATATGAAGAGCCACACACTTCTGTGATTACTCCAATAGAAAAGAAGGCTAGTGAATGTAATGCTATTTTATGTGGTTTATGTGAATTTGAATTTGTTAAAGTTATACAATGTAAATCTACTCATGAAACTTGGGTAAAACTTGAGAATATTTACAAAGGTGATGGAAAGGTTCAGCAAGCTAAGATTCAGACTTTTAGAAGATAGTTTGAAAGATTGAAGATGGAAGAAGAAGAAGATATAGCAAGTTATCTTTTATGAGTTGATCAAATCATAAATAATACTAAAGGTCTTCGAGAAATGCTGGAAGATTCAATAGTGGTAAAAAAGGTTTTGAGATCTCTACCAATGAGATATGATGCAAAGGTTTCGGCAATAGAGGAGATGAAGAATTTAGCCAAGCTAAAGATGGATGAGCTTCATGGTATACTCATGGCATATGAGATGTGGATAGAAAAAAATAAACCCTCAAAGAGAGAAGTGGCTTTCAAGACATCAAAGAAAGTGAAAGCTAAGATTCAAGAATCAAGTGATAGTTCTATCAATGATGAAGATGACAACGGAGCACTTTTCATTCGCAAGCCAAATAGAGGAATAGGTAAATATCAAGGAAAATTACCTTTAAAATTTTTTAATTATGGAAATATTGGACATTTTTCATCTAGATGCCCAAATAAAGGTAATGATGATGAAGAATAAAATCCTACATATAAGAAGAATTTCAAAGGCAAATGCAAGAAGGGATTTGAGAAGAAGAACCTGTATTCTAAGGATCCTAGCTCAGTTGAAGATAGTGGAGTTAGTGATTCAAAATAAGAAGAGATTATATTTATGGACATACATGAAGATGATCAAGAAGAAGAAGAGGAGGAAGCTGAAGTGAATATGGAAGGAGAACTCATTGTGCCCTAGAAGAGTTAAAATATTTGAGAATAAAAATTGAAGATTGAAGTGCCAGATCGAGAAAAATAAAAAGGAGTCAAAGGAAATGATTGAAGATCTACAAGCACACTTTGAAGAAGCCAAAAAGGATAAATAATATCTAATAGTAAAGTTGGAAATAGAAAAAAAAGAATGTGAAAGGTATGTTGTTTAAATTACCTCTTTAAAAGAAGATATTAAGAAAGCAGTCAATGATAAAGTAGTTAGTGACTTAAAATTTTAGGATAGCACTAACATATTGAATAAGATATTAGAAAGTCAAAAATCAAATTTAGATAAGATAGGGATCAAATTTGAAAAGAAAAAGAGCTATGCTGAAGCTCTTAAAAAAGAGGAAACAAGGGAAGAAGTGAAGAATATAGAGGACATTTCAAAGGGAGAAGGATGGAGAGAACAAAGCTACAAAAATCAATAAGGTCAAAGATATATAGATAAGTCTTATTTTTATGGATATTATTTTTATTTTAATGGATATGGTCACAAGAAATTAGAATGTAGAAAAAGAGATAACAATTTTAGAAATAAGGAGAAGAAAAGTCAAGTAGAGTCAAGCGGAAGCCATAACTCTTTTGCTCCTCTATCAAGCTTTGATGAAGAGACCATAATATACTACAAGTGCAACAAATTTAGACACATAGATCTATATTTTAGAAGCATGTTCGAGTTAGGTCAGAAGGATCAGATTTTCAAAGCTCCATTCATCAAGAAGAAGGTTCAGACATGTTCATGGCAGAAGAAACAACTTGAAGATTCCATGATGGTTCAGACAGCTCTGCATGTAAGAAATAAAGATCAGCCATAATTAATTGATAGCAGATGTTCAAGGCATATGATAGAAGATAAAAGTAAGTTCATAATCCTAAAGAAGATCAATGGTGTTACAGTGAGATTTAGAGATAAAACCACCACCAGGATAATTGGAAAAGGTACTTTGAGTTTGGATTATGGTAGAACTAAGACTAAGAATGTTTTATATATAAAAGGTCTTAAGCATAATCTATTAAGTGTTAGTCAAATATGTGATCAAGGATACACATTAAAGTTTCATACTAAAGGTTGTGAGATTATAAAAAAAGATTCAAATGAGTTGATTGCATATGCTCAAAGGACAACGAACAATGTGTATGTATTATCAAATATCTTCTCAAAGGCATGATCAAAGGATACATTCAAAGATTTACAAGAGGATTTGGGAGTAATTTCTATTACTTCCTACCATTGATGTTCAGCATCAATTGAGGGGGAGCTAAGTGTTAGCTCTAGGTAGGCCCTTTGCCATTGATGTCAAAGGAGAAGAATAATAGATACAGGTACAAGTGCAAAAATAAGTACATGGAATAGGTACAGGTTACTATTGTAAGGGGGAGTTACTGTATGTTTTCAAATTACAGTATGTACAGGTGACAGGATGTGGTAGTTTTAGGATTGAGGTTTCCATCAATGACAAAGGGGGAGATTGTTGAAAATATTGTCATTGATGTCAAAGGTCAAGCATTATTGCTAATAAAGGCCCCATTGCATTTAATGATATTTGTAATAGTATATCTTGGCTAATGTGTGTTAATATTTATTTAATATTAACGAATATATTTTTTATTGCATATGAGACAAAAGAAGGGCCCATGGGAAAGTCAAAGAGTCAAGGGGTAAAGACAAAAGAAGGATGGGATGCATTTTCCCATGAAAAGTCATCTTGGGGAATTCGAAGAGTCACCAAGTGAAGACAAAAGAGGAAGGGCACAATTTCTCATGAAGGGACACTTTGAGGAATACAAAAAGTCACCAAGATAAGGAAAAAAGAGGGAAGGACGTTTTTGCTCATGAAGGGTCACCACATGACTTTTCAAAGGCAAGGATATGAAGGGTCATATAAGTTTGGAACTATTTTCTATGAGGATGGAAGGGTCAGAAAGCGGAAAGGTCAAATGTCATTTGGAAAGTTATAAATAAAGGCTTAAGAAGCCATTTGTAATATGGAAGATAGAGGTTGATTTGATGTTGTAATATCTAGCTTAGAAGAGCAATTGTGAGAGATGAATATGATTTGTATTTGTTATATCTAGCTTAGAAGAGCAAATGTGAGAGAGAGGAAAGAGATGTTGTAATGAACTATCATTTGTTGAGATAACAACATTGAGAGATAGTTGTGTGGTATACTCAAAGGGGTTAGTGCTCATGAATTGTTGTTGTGTTGATGCTCAGCAAAGGGGTTGGTGCTCTTGTGGGTTGGTGATTATAAAAGGGGTTGGTGCTCCTATGGGTTGGTTCTCATGAATTGTTTCTAGGTTTGTACTCGACAAAGGGGTCGGTCCTCTTGTGGGTTGGTGCTCGGCAAAGGGGTTGGTGCTCTTATGGGTTGGTGCTCATGAATAGTTGCTAGGTTGGTACTCAGCAAAGGGGTTGGTGCTCCTACAAGTTGGTGTTTGAAAATATTGTTTGGGTTGGTGCTCATTCATATACTTGAGATTGTTCTCCATGGTTTTTCCCACATTGGGTTTCCACCTTATATCTGGTGTCTCTCTCTATCTTGTGTGGTGTTTATTGTTTGAGTTTTATTGCATCTATTGAATGATTGATTAAGTGGAATCTGGATAATGGAAAGTTTCATAAGATATATGATATATTGATTCACCCCCCTCTCAATATATCATGTGCTTAAAAATTGGTATCAGAGTAGGTTCCTTTTTGAAAAATCTTATAGGTTGAAGGTAGATCGAGAAAGCACGATGGCTGGGTCACAAGAAGGATTTTTTACAAATAAGGCACCTTTGTTTGATGGGATGAATTATGCTTTTTTTAGCATAAGAATGAGGACTTATTTGATGGCATTTATATTCAACATATGGAAAGCAGTGGTGGAGGAATATGAAGAGCCACAGACATCTGTAATTACTCTAGCAGAAAAGAAGGCAAGTGAATGTAATGCTAAAGTTTTAAATGCTATTTTATGTGGTTTATGTGAATCTGAATTTATTAAAGTTATGCAATGTAAATCTACTCATGAAACTTGGGTAAAACTTGAGAATATTTACAAAGGTGATGGAAAGGTTCAGCAAACTAAGCTTCAAACTTTTAGAAGATAGTTTGAAGATGGAAGAGGAAGAATATATAGCAAGTTATCTTTTGTGAGTTGATCAAATCATAAATTATATTTAAGGTATTGGAAAAATGTTGGAAGAGTCAATAGTGTTACAAAAGGTTTTAAGATCTCTACCAATGAGATATGATGCAAAGGTTTCAACAATCAAGGAGATGAACAATTTAGCCAAGCTAAAGATGGATGAGCTTCATGGTATACTCACGGCATATGAGATGTGAACAGAACAAGATAAACCCTCAAAGAGAGAAATGGATTTGAAGACATCAAAGAAAGAGAAAGCTAAGATTCAATATTCAAGTGATAGTTCCAGCGATGATGAAGATGACAATAGAACACTTTTCATTCGCAAGCCGAAAATAGGAATAGGTAAATATCAAAGAAATTTACCTTTTAAATATTTTAATTGTGGAAATATTGGACATTTTCAACTAGATGCCCAAATAAGGGTAATTATGATATAGAAGAAAAGCCTACATACAAGAAGAATTTCAATGGCAAATCCAAGAAGGGATACGAGAAGAAGAGCCTGTATTCTAAGGATCTTAGCTTAGTTGAAGATAGTGGAGTCAACAATTCAGAAGAAGAAGAGATTCTATTCATGGCCATACATGAAGATGATCAAGAAGAAAAAGAGGAGGAAGCTGAAGTGAATATGGAAGGATAACTCATTTGTGCCCTAAAAGAGTTAAAAGCTGTTGAAAAGAAAAATCAAAGATTGAAGCACCAGATCAATAAAAATGAAAAAGAGTCAAAGGAAATGTTTGAAGATCTACAAGCACACTTTGAAGAGGCCAAGAAGAATGAAGAAGATCTAATAGCATAGTTGTAAATATCAAGAAAAAAATGTGAAAGGTATGTTGTTGAAATTGCCTCTTTAAAAGAAGATATTAAGAAAGCAGTCAATGATTAAGTAGTTAGTGACTCAAAATTTTAGGATAGCACTAACATATTGAATAAGATATTGGAAAGTCAAAAATTAAATTAATATAAGATAGGATCAGATCTGAAAAGAAAAAGACATATGATGAAGCTCTTACAAAAGAGGAAACAAGGGAAGAAGTGAAGAATACAAAGGACATTTCAAATAAAGAAGGATGGAGAGAACAAAGCTACAAAAGGCAATCAGGTCAAAGATATACAGACATGTCTTATTTTTATGGCTATTATTTTTATTGTAATGGATATGGTCACAAGAAATTATAATGTAGAAAAAGAGATAACAATTTCAGAAATAAGGATAAGGAAAGTCAAGTAGAATCAAGCAGAAGCCACAACTCTTTTTCTCCTCTATCAAGCTTTGATGAAGAGACCATAGTATGCTACAAGTGAAAAAACTTCAGACACATAGCTCGATATTGTAAAAGTGTGTTTGATTCATTTTAGAAGGATTAGAGTTTCAAAGCTCCATTTATCAAGAAGAAGGTTCAGACATGTTCATGGCAGAAGAAACAACCTGAAGATTCTACGATGGTTTAAATAGTTTTGCATGTAAGAAATAAAGATCAGCCATGGTTAATTGATAGCGGATATTTGAGGCATATGACAATAGATAAAATTAAGTTCATAACTCTAAAGAAAATCAATGGTGGTACAGTGAGATTCAGAGATAAAACCACTACCAGGATAGCTAGAAAAGGTACTTTGAGTTTGGATTATGGTAGAACTAAGAATAAGAATGTTTTATATGTAAACGGTCTTAAGCATAATCTATTGAGTGTTAGTATAATATGTGATCAAGGATACACATTAAAGCTTCATTCTAAAGGTTGTGAGATTAGAAGAAAAGATTCAAATGAATTGATTTTAGATGCTCAAAGGACAGGGAATGATGTGTATGTATTATCAGATATCTTCTCAAATGCACAATCAAAGGATACATTTAAAGATCTGTAAGAGGAGTTAGGAGTAATTTATATTACTTCCATCCATTGGTGTTCAACATCAATTGAGGGGGAGCTAAGTGTTAGCTCTAGGTAGGCCCTTTTCCATTGATGTCAAAGGGGGATAATAATAGGTACATGTATAGGTGTAGAAATAGGTACAGGGAATAGGTACAAGTTGCTACAATAAGGGGGAGTTAATGTATGTTTTCAAATGACAATATGTTCAGGTGACAGGATGTGGTAGTTTCAATATTAAGGTTGCCATCAATGACAAAGGGGGATATTGTTGGAAATATTTCCATTGATGTCAAGGGTCTAGCATTATTAGTGATAAAGACCCCATTGCATTTAATGATGTTTGTAATAGATATATCTTGGTTAATGTGTGTTAATATTTATTTAATATTAATAAATATATTTTTGGTTGCATATGAGACAAAAGCAAGGCCCATGGAGAATTCAAAGAGTCATGGGGTAAATACAAAATAAGGATGGGATGCATTTTTCCATGAAGAGTCATCTTGGGGAATTTCAAGAGTCACCAAGTGAAGACAAAAGAGGAAGGGCACAATTTCTCATGAAGGGATACTTTGAGGAATACAAAAAGTCACCAAGATAAGGATAAAAGGGGGAAGGACATTTTAACTCATGAAGGGTCACCACATGACTTTTCAAAGGCAAGGATATGAAGGGTCATACAAGTTTTGTGTCATTCTCCATGAGGATTGAAGGGTCACAAAGGGGGAAGGCCAAAGGTCATTTGGAAAGCTATAAATAAAGGCTTAAGAATCCATTTCTAATATGGAAGATAGAGGTTGATTTGATATTTTAATATCTAGATAAGAAGAGCAATTGTGAGAGATGAATATGATTTATATTTGTTATATCTAGCTTAGAAGAGCAAAAGTGAGAGAGAGGAAAGAGATGTTGTAATGAACAATCATTTGTTGAGATAGCAACATTGAGAGATAATTGTGTGGTATATAGAAAGGGGTTAGTGCTCCTATGGGTTGGTGCTCAGCAAAGGGGTTGGTGCTCATGTGGGTGGGTGTGCATGAATTATTGCTGAGTTGGTGCTCGACAAAGGGGTTGGTGCTCATGTGGGTTGGTGGTCATGAATTGTTTCTAGGTTGGTGCTCAGAAAAGGGGTTAGTGCTCAGCAAAGGGGTTGGTACTCATGAATAGTTGTTGCATTGGTGCTCAGCAAAGGGGTTAGTGCTCCTATAAGTTCATTCTTGTGAATATTATTTGGATTGGTGTTCACTCATATACTTGAGATTGTTCTCTATGGTTTTTCCCACATTGGGTTTCCACGTTATATCTAGTGTCTCTCTCTATCCTGTGTGATGTTTATTATTTGAGTTTTATTGCATATCTTGAATGATTGATTAAGTGTAATTTGGTTAAGGGAAAGTTTTATAAGATTATGATATACTGATTCACCCCCATCTCAATATATCTCATGCTTAAAAATTGGTATCAGAGGAAGTTCCTTTTTGAAATGTTTTACAGCATGAAGGTAGATCGAGAAAGCATGATGGTTGGGTCACAGGAAGGATTTTCTACAAATAAGGCACTTTTGTTTGATGGGATGCATTATGCTTTTTGGAGCATAAGAATGAGGACTTATTTCATGGCCCTGGGATTCAACATATGGAAAGTAGTGGTGGAGGAATATGAATAGCCACAGACATTTCCAATTACTCTATTACAAAAGAAGGCAAGTGAATGTAATGCTAAAGATTTAAATGTTATTTTATGTGGTTTATGTGAATCAAAATTTGTTAAAGTTATGCAATGTAAATATACTCATGAAACTTGGGTAAAACTTGAGAATATTTACAAAGGTGACAGAAAGGTTCAGCAAGCTAAGCTTCAAGCTTTTAGAAGATAGTTTAAAAGTTTTAAGATAGAAGAAGAAGAAGATATAGAAAGTTATCTTTTACAAGCTAATCAAATCATAAATCAAATTCAAGGTCTTTGAGAAACATTGGAAGAGTCAATAGTCGTACAAAAGGTTTTAAGATCTCTACCAATGAGATATGATGCAAATTGAGGAGATGAATAATTTAGCCAAGCTAAAGATGGATGAGCTTCATGGTATACTCATGGCATATGAGATGTAGATAGAACAAGATAAACCCTCAAAGAGAGAAGTAGATTTCAAGACATCAAAGAAAGAGTAAGCTAAGATTCGAGAATCAAGTGATAGTTCCAGCGATGATGAAGATGACAATGGAGCACTTTTCATTCATAAGCTAAAAAGAGGAATAGGTAAATATCAAGGGAAATTACCTTTTAAATTTTTTAATTGTGTAAAGATTGGACATTTTTCAACTAGATGCCCAAATAAGGTTAATGATGAAGAAGAAGAAAAGCCTACACACAAGAATAATTTCAAACGCAAATCCAAGAAGGGATTCAAGAAGAAGATCCTGTATTCTAAGGATCCTAGCTCAGTCGAAGATAGTGGAGTCAGTGATTCGAAAGAAGAAGAGATTATATTCATGGTGATACATGAAGATGATCAAGAAGAAGAAGAGGAGGAAGCTGAAATGAATATGGAAGGAGAACTCATTTGTGCCCTAGAAGAGTTAAAATCTGTTGAGAAGAAAAATCGAAGATTGAAGCGCTAGATCGAGAAAAATGAAAAGGAGTCAAAGGAAATGATTGAATATCTACAAACACACTTTGAATAAGTAAATAAGAATGAAGAAGATCTAGCAACATAGTTAGAAATTTCAAGAAAAAAATGTGAAAGGTATGTTTTTGAAATTACTTCTTTAAAAGAAGATATTAAGAAAGCATTTAGTTATAAAGTAGTTAGTGACTCAAAATTTGAGGATAGCACTAACATATTGAATAATATATTGGAAAGTCAAAAATCAAATTTAGATAAAATAGGGATCATATTTGAAAATAAAAAGAGCTATGCCGAAGCTCTTACAAAAGAGGAAATAAGCTAAGAAGTGAAGAATACAGAGGACATTTCAAATAGAGAAGGATGGAGAGAACAAAGCTACAAAAGTCAATCAACTCAGAGATATATAGACAGGTCTTATTTTTATAGCTATTATTTTTATTTTAATGGATATGGTCACAAAAAATTATAATGTAGAAAAAGAGCTAACAATTTCAAAAATAAGGAGAAGGAAAGTCAAGTACAGTCGAGCAAAAGCCATAACTCTATTGCTCCTCTATCAAGCTTTGATGAAGAGACCATAGTATGCTACAAGTGCAACAACTTCAAACACATAACTCGGTATTATGGAAGTGTGTTTGAGTTAGTTCAAAATGATTAGAGTTTTAAAGCTCCATTCATCAAGAAGAAGGTTCAGACATGTTCATGGTAGAAGAAATAACCTAAATTTCTATGATGGTTTCGACAGCTCTGCATGTAAGAAATAAATATCAGCCATGGTTAATTGATAGTGGATGTTCGAGGCATATGATAGGAGATAAAATTAAGTTCATAACTCTAAAGAAGATCAATGGTGGTACAGTGAGATTTGGAGATAAAACCACCACCAAGATAGGTGGAAAAGTTACTTTGAGTTTGGATTATGGTAGAACTAAGACTTAGAATGTTTTATATGTAAAAGGTCTTAAGCATAATCTATTGAGTGTTATTAAAATATGTCATCAAGGATACACACTAAAGTTTCATGCTAAAGGTTGTGAGATTAGAAGAAAAGATTCAAATAAGTTGATTTCAGATGCTCAAAGGATAAGGAACAATGTGTATGTATTATCAGATATCTTCTCAAAGGCACAATCAAAGGATACATTCAAAGATCTGCTAGAGGAGTTGGGAGTAATTTCTATTCATTTTTGCCATTGATGTTTAGCATCAATTAAGGGGGAGCTAAGTGTTAGCTCCAAGTAGGCCCTTTGCCATTGATGTCAAAGGGGGAGAATAATAGGTATAGGTAAAGGTGAAAAAAATAGATACAGGGAATAGGTATAAGTTGCTACAGTAAGGAGGAGTTACTGTATGTTTTCAGATGACAGTATGCGTAGGTGACAGGATGTGGTAGTTTTAGGATTGAGGTTGCCATAAATGACAAAGGAAGAAATTGTTGGAAATATTGTCATTGATGTCAAAGGTATAACATTATTGGTGATAAAGGCCCCATTGCATTTAATGATGTTTGTAATAGATATATCTTAGCTAATGTGTGTTAGTATTTATTTAATATTAATGATTATATTTTTGGTTGCATATGAGACAAAAGAAGGGCCCATGGTGAAGTCAAAGAGTCACGGGGTACAGACAAAAGAAGGATGGGATGCATTTTCCCATGAAGAGTCATCTTGGGGAATTCTAAGAGTCACCAAGTGAAGACAAAAGAGGAAGGCTGCAATTTCTCATGAAGGGACACTTTGAGGAATACAAAAAGTCACCAAGATAAGGATAAAAGAGGGAAAGACATTTTTGCTCATGAAGAGTTACCACATGACTTTTCAAAGGCAAGGATATGAAGGGTCATACAAGTTCGGTGCCATTTTCCATGAGGATTGAAGAGTCACAAAGGGGGAAGGCCAAAGGTCATTTGGAAAGCTATAAATAAAGGCTTAAGAAGCCATTTGTGATATAGAAGATAGAGGTTGATTTGATATTGTAATATCTAGCTTAGAAGAGCAATTATGAGAGATGAATATGATTTGTATTTGTTATATCTAGCTTAGAAGAGCAAAGGTGAGAGAGAGGAAAGAGATATTGTAATGAATTATCATTTGTTTAGATATAAACATTAAGAGATAGTTGTGTGGTATACACAAAGGGGTTAGTGCTCACGAATTGTTGTTGGGTTGGTGCTCGACAAGGGGGTCAGTGCTCCTATGGGTTGGTGCTCACAAATTATTGCTGGGTTGGTGCTCAACAAAGGTTGGTGCTCCTATGGGTTGGTTCTTGACAAAAGGGTTGGTGCACCTGTGGGTTGGTGCTCATGAGTTATTGCTTGGTTGGTGCTTAGCAAATGGGTTGGTGCTCTTGTGGGTTGGTGCTCATGAATAGTTGTTGGGTTAGTGCTCAGTAAAGGGGTTGGTGCTCATTCATATACTTGAGATTTTTCTCCATGGTTTTTCCCACATTGGGTTTCCAAGTTATATCTAGTGTCTCTCTATATCTTGTGTGGTGTTTATTGTGTGAGTTTTATTGCATATCTTGTTGGAAATATTGTCATTGACGTCAAAGGTCTAGCATTATTGGTGATAAAGGCCCCATTGCATTTAATGATGTTTGTAATAGATATATCTTGGCTAATGTGTGTTAGTATTTATTTAATATTAATGATTATATTTTTGGTTGCATACGAGACAAAAGAAGGGCCCATGGAGAAGTCAAAGAGTCATGGGGTAAAGACAAAAGAAGGATGGGATGCATTTTTCCATGAAGAGTCATCTTGGGGAATTCCAAGAGTCACCAAGTGAAGACAAAAGAGTAAGGGTGTAATTTCTCATGAAGGGACACTTTGAGGAATACGAAAAGTCACCAAGATAAGGACAAAAGAGGGAAAGACATTTTTGCTCATGAAGAGTAACCACATGACTTTTAAAAGGCAAAGATATGAAGGGTCATACAAGTTTGGTGCCATTTTCCATGAGAATTGAAGAGTCACAATGGGGGAAGGCCAAAGGTCATTTGGAAAGCTATAAATAAAGGCTTGAGAAGCCATTTGTAATATAAGAGATAGAGGTTGATTTGATATTGTAATATCTAGCTTAGAAGAGCTATTGTGAAAGATGAATATGATTTGTATTTGTTATATCTAGCTTAGAAGATCAAAGGTGAGAGAGAGGAAAGAGATTTTATATTGATCTATAATTTGTTGAGATAGCAACATTGAGAGATAGGTGTGTGGTATACACAAAGGGGTTGGTGCTCTTGTGGGTTGTTGCTCACAAATTGTTGCTAGGTTGGTGCTCAACAAAGGGGTTGGTGTTCCTGTGGGTTGGTGCTCATGAATTTTTGTTGGGTTGGTGCTTAGCAGAGGGGTTAGTGCTCCTGTGAGTTGGTGCTCATGAATAATAGCTGGGTTGGTGCTTGGCAAAGGGGTGTGGTGCTCCTGTGGGTTGGTGCTCATGAATAGTAGCTTGGGTGGTGCTTGGCAAAGTGGTATGTTGCTCCTGCAAGCTTGGATTATGAATATTGTTTGGGTTGGTGCTCATTCATATACTTGAGATTGTTCTCCATGGTTTTTCCCACATTGGGTTTCCACATTATATTTGGTGTCTCTCTCTATCTTGTGTGGTGTTTATTTTTTGAGTTTTACTGCATATCTTGAATGTTTGATTAAGTGAAATTTTGTTAAAGGAAAGGTTTATAAGATATATGATATACTGATTCACCCCCCTCTTAATATATCTCATGCTTAAAAATTGGTATCAGAGTAGGTTCCTTTTTGAAAATTTTAACAGCTTGAAGGTAGATCAAAGAAAAACGTAAGATGTCCAAGCAACTAAAGAAGGAAAATCAAGAGTTGAAATTTGTGGTTGAGGCTCTTAAGGAAAATGTATGTATCTTGGATTCTAAGCTGGCTATAGAAGTAAAATAAAATAAGATATTTATTTAGGATCTTAAGAATCAATTAGAGGTTACAAATTCAATTTTAACATCAAAAGAAGAAGAGTGTAATCATTTGAAGGATGAGTTAGGTTCTTTAAAGGATAATCATGAGAAGCTTATAATCAAGATTGAGAAAGATCATAAAATATTGGTCCAAGGAAAGAAGGATGCAAGTTTTGAAGGAAAATCAAAGAAGTCAATTAGGCAGCTCAATGCTTTTAAGTTTTCAAATTGTTTTCATGGCCGTTGTTTTGTTTGTCATCATGGTTGTCATAGGGCAAGAGATTGTATGAGGAGAAGCAATCAGACAAAGGGAGATCTCAGTCACATTCAAGAAATAGGTATGAGAAATATTGTTTGCTTTTGTTGTCATAAGGTTGGCCATAATGTTAAATTATGTCCAAAACAAGTAAAGAGATCTTCAAAGTATGTCAAAGGTTACAGAGCCCCTAAAGGATATGAGAAGAGTCAAATTAAGGTTTGGAGACCTAAAATAGTAAAGGTTCATTAGGTTGAGTTTAAGAATGAACATGAATAACTTGCTATAGTAGATAAAGAATTAGATAAGAAGGATTGTATAGAATCTCTTGTTACATTTGAGTATGAGCTTTGTCAAGATAAGATAGTTGCAAAAGTTGAGAAAAAGAAAAACATCATAAATGATAAGGTTAGTAAGTAAAAAAGGTTAAACATGCTGAAACGGATTCTGAAATAAAAACACAAGAAGATCAAGGAAGAAACAGAGGAGATGTGGGAATCTCCTGAGATTTATTTCTAGAACCCTATTGTGTGGGGTGTCTCTTCTAGGCTTGAAGGAGACACTTTTAAGAAAAATTGAAGCATGGAGGATGCTTTTGTGTCTTGGACATGTTGCATGAAAAGAAGGTGAGTTGACAGATTAATTTGTATATCTTTTGAGGGAATAGATTTTTGAAGAAAATTATGCATCAGTATTATGGTTTGAGGCTATTAGAATGATTCTCACATATGCAATGTTTCAAATGATTATGGTCATAAGAAAATAGAATGTTGAAAAAGAGCTAACAATTTCAGAAAGAAGGAAAAGAATAATCATGTAGATTCAATGAAGAAGGATCAGAGTTTCAAAGCTCCATTCATTAGGGAGAAGGGTCAAACATGTTCATGGCAAAAGAAACAACATGAAGATTATATGATGGTTTAGACAACCCTGCATGTAAGAAATAAATATCAGCCATGGTTCGTTGATAGCAGATGTTCGAGGCATATGACAGGAAATAAGAGTAAAGAAGGTCAATGGTGGCATAGCAAAATTTGAAGATAAAACCACTGCCAGGATAACTGGAAAAGGTATTTTAAGTTTGGATATTAGTAGAACCAAAGCTAATAATGTTTTGAGTGTAATTCAAATATGTGATCAAGGATACACCTTAAAGTTTCATGCAGAAGGTTTTGAGATTAGAAGGAAATATTCAAATGAGTTGATTCTAGATTCTCAAAGGATAGATGATGTTTTAATCAGATATCTTCTCAAAGACATGTAAGAGGAGTTAGGAGTAATTTATATTACTTCTTGCCATTGATTTTCAGCATCAGTTGAGAGGGAGCTAAGTTTTAGCTCCAGGTAGGCCCCTTGCCATTGATGTCAAAGGGGGAGAATAATAGGTATAGGTACAGGTGTAGAAAATAGGTACAAGGAATAGGTACAGGTTGCTATAGTAAGGGGGAGTTATTGTATGTTTTCAGATGACAGTATGTGTAGGTGACAAGATGTGGCAATTTCAAGATTGAGGTTGCCATCAATGACAAAGGGGGAGATTATTGGAAATATTGTCATTGATTCAAAGGTTTAGCGTTATTGGTGATAAAGGCCCCATTGCATTTAATGTTGTTTGTAATAAATATATCTTGGCTAATATGAGTTAATATTTATTTAATATTAACAAATATATTTTTGGTTGCATATGAGATAAAAGAAGGGCCCATGGAGAAGTCAAAGAGCCACGGGGTAAAGACAAAAGAAGGATGGGACGCATTTTCCCATGAAGAGTCATCTTGGGGAATACCAAGAGTCACCAAGTGAAGACAAAAGAGTAAGGGTACAATTTCTCATGAAGGAACACTTTAAGGAATACGAAAAGTCACCAAAGATAAGGACAAAAGTGGGAAGGACGTTTTTGGTCATGAAGGGTCACCACATGATTTTTCAAAGGCCTGAATATGAAGGGTCATCCAAGATTGGCACCATTATCCATGAGGATTGAAGGGTCACAAAGGGGGAAGGCCAAAGGTCATTTGTAAAGCTATAAATAAAGGCTTGAGAAGCCATTTGTAATATGAGAGATAGAGGTTGATTTGATATTTTAATATCTAGCTTAGAAGAGCAATTGTGAAAGATGAATATGATTTGTATTTGTTATATCTAGCTTAGAAGAGAAAATTTGAGAGAGAGGAAAGAGATGTTATATTGATCTATCATTTGTTGAGATAACAACATTGAGAGATAGGTGTGTGGTATACACAAAGGGGTTGGTGCACCTATGAGTTGGTGCTCATGAATTGTTGTTGGGTTGGTGCTTGGAAAAGGGGTTGGTGCTCTTATGGGTTGGTGCTCACAAATTGTTGATGGGTTGGTGCTCAGCAAAGGGTTTCGTGCTCCTGTACCTTGGTGCTCATGAATAGTAGCTAGGTTGGTGCTCGACAAAGGGGTGTGGTGATCCTATAGGTTGGTGCTCATGAATAGTATTTGGGGTGGTGCTCAGCAAAGGGGTATAGTGATCTTACAAGCTTGGCTTGTGAATATTGTTTGGGTTGGTGGTCATTCATATACTTGAGATTGTTCTCTGTGGTTTTTCCCACATTGGGTTTCCATGTTATATCTGGTGTCTCTCTCTAGCTTGTGTGGTGTTTATTTTTTGAGTTTTATTGCATATCTTGAATGTTTGATTAAGTGAAATTTGGTTAAAGGAAAGTTTTATAAGATATATGATATACTGATTCGCCCCCCCTCTCAATATATCCCATGCTTAACATATCTTGAATGATTGATTAAGTGGAATTTGGTTAAGGGAAAGTTTAATAAGATATATGATATAATGATTCACCCCCCCCCCTCTCAGTATATCCTATGCTTAACAAAAACATCTATAGGTACCTCTCAAAATAGGTATATATAGTTAAACATTTATATATACAGTTAGTAGACAGTGAACAAAAGGAGTAGGTTTGATGAGGCCTAACCTATAAAAGGTGGAAAAAATAGATCCAATAAGATATGATATGAACCTAAAATAGTAATTTTATATTTTAAAATGTTTTCTCAAGCCTAAAACCATCAATCATCTTCTACAAGAATAGTGCCCAACCATGAGAGACATAGTCAAGAGATATACATTATTTTGAGAGCCTAAGGTGTGAGGTGGATAATAAAATATATGAATTTAATCTTGGAAAGATATATGGAATAGTATAAATTATATTTTAATCTTAATTAAACAAATTCACACCTATAAGGGTTATTCTTGAGGGAGAAAAATAGGACACAGTCAGGATTTTGTGCACACTCTTGACTAAAAGAAAGGGTTTTAAGGGTTATCAAGGGTATGTAGTGAGATGTAATGATACAAATTTTAAAATATATTAAAAATGATATTTTTACATTTAAGGTGCTCTCTCCCATGAAAATCATGCCAAAAAAAGAGTTCAAAACAAGCCAAACATAATCAAACTATGCATAATCTACCTTTAAGAAGTCTGTCTGCGAATTTGAGGCTTTTGGAGGGTCTAAGATTAAGACCAAGGGATAAAATTTTGTAGAGGGAATATGTGAGATTTTATAAACATATAAATTATAATTTTTTTTTTGAGGAAGTAGGGGAGTGACCTCTGTTTTATCTCAGATAGAGGGCACTCTCTTATGAGCACAAAATGGTAGTTTTGGTGATAGAGAGTAGATAGATGGTCTTTGGAGATATTTGAACCTCTAAAAGAGTTGTTTTGAGTTGGATATCACTAAAGACAATGTGGATAACATGTCATAGGAGTATATAACCTGTCAAGATGATCTAAACCCTTATAGTTGTAGTCAATCATGATAAGCAAGTTATGGCCTAGTGCCCATTTGAGAGGTTAAAACCATTTTTAGCATGAGGTAAGCTCTATAATCAGTTAAAAAATGTTTATAGGGTGAATTTGGATGTGAATAAGCCATTTTTATTTATATTAAACATCAAAATCCATGTTTTGAGCTAAAAGCCAACTCAGGCCTTTTAAACAAGGTTTAGGCTAGGACCAAATGGGGGGGTCATTCACATTTATAGCATAAGTTGAGTATCTCCATGGATTGAAAAATGTTTTTAGGGTGGATACAGAGACGAAAATTCTCATAGTTTTTATACAAAGCACAAGAAGTACTTTTTTGATCCCAAAACCAACTCAAACCTATAAGGAACAAGAAAACAAGATTGATACGATAAGTTTAGAAGCTTACATGTTTCACGAGGATTTAAAAGGATTTATAAGATGTTTGGAGGTTTTAGATAGGTCCTTAAAAACCTTATTATATAATTGGTTTTAAAATTCAATTTTATTTTTTGATGAACAATGCTTAAGAGTGAAAATAGACCTAAGACCCTTGTAAAGACCAGTTTAAGGAAATTGAATTGGAAAGCTAATTTAATGGACTAGTTTTACTAGGATGATAATTTTAAATTATATATTACTACCTAGGGATATTTTTCATGCTTTTTAGTTGTACGAACTTGTATGAATAGGGTGTAAAATAGGGTATTTTTGACCATTTTTGTGTTTTACAGGTTCTAGAAGGAGTCTAAGGATGAAAAAGCTTTGGGAGAAGGATTAAAACTTAATATAAACCATCATGTCCATTTATTTCTTCAGATAGACACTTAACTATCCAAATAAACTAATTCATCTTAGTCAATCAAAATTGGCATATTGGACAAGCTAGTGAGATGTGTGGAAAATTTCAAGTGGGGTGATTTCAACATGTGCCTAATGATTCTATGGACATGGAAGGTCTTAAAAAATATCATAAAATCCATCACACATATTTTCATGAGAAATTGTAGCTAAATTTGAGGACAAGTGTATAGGGTGCATGAATAAGGAGTTTTTTGGATTACAGATGAAGATGGCTCACTTCTAAGTGATTCTAGATGACCAGGCCTAAAACCAATTCATGAATACATGTGATTGATACCTTAAACATCATTACAATCATAAAAATTATCCATAATTAGTTTTTTGATGTTCAAATAGGTCCAAATCATGAAGGTAATTTTCTAAGCCAAAATGAGGAGTTTCATGCCACTTTACAAGAGTTTAATGATTTGTATGGACACTTAGACTTCCTAACCTTGCATGTTTCATCCCAAATCATATAATCATTGAAAATTAAATTTTTATCTTATCTAAACAAATATCTTTGTGACCCTTGGACTTCTCTTTTCTCCTCTCTCTCTCAAGTTCTATAAGAACTAGCCATTTTGGCCATTATAACTTATACTCCACCTGAGTATGGTGAAGCCTTGATCTTTTATATACCATTTAATAAATAATACTAGTTATTTTTACCTCTTCATGAATATTTTTCATTTTTTTACTTGAATTTTGGATCTTGTTTAGTGAAGACAATGGATTTCTTAGCATGTTGTCTCATTCTTGCATCCTATTTATAGTTAGAAAGCTTCTTCTTATAGGGCATGTGAAGTGTTCTAATAAATTTCAAGGATTTACTGAGTTATTATTTTCATTAGTGCCATTCAATGCCTCTTATTTAGTATTTATATCTTTGCACATTCATCCATAACCTCACAATGTAACATTGATGTGAGAAGATGTAGATTGAAGGACTGTATATTCAATTTGTCCCTTAATTTCTTGTGTAACATGCAGCTAGTTGGAAGTAATAAATGTATTTTTTATATCACCTCCCTTATAATAGTTTTCTTTAAATTTTCTCTCTCCCTTTTCACCCCCAAAGTTTAGGTCTAGTTACAATCCAAAGTGGTACATCAAGGGAGCTAGCCCTATCTAGAGATTAACCTCAACCATAGGCCACCCACAAGCCTAGATGTGTTTCCATTGTGACACTTAGATGAGGATATCTTACGAATATGTTCAAAGGGTGAAAATATAAGTGAAAATAGTTTTTATCATGCCCAATAAGAATCTTGGTCCAAGAAGTTGAGAGATTTTTGGTGTTGTCTCTCAACAATCAACCTTTGAAAGCATCTATTAAAGCATCAATGACTACTTTGAAGATACATCAGTTGGTCAAGTAGACCAAGTTTCCTTTTGAATACTATTTTTAACATTTTTCTTTGTGTGCTTACTTTTAATGAGGTTTCATGGATAATTTTGGTGTTGAGATTTGTCTTACACAAGTGGGTGATACATTAAAAGCTCGTGACATTCCCTATCAACAAGAACAAGTTCTTAATCAGCCTAGGTGTAATTATGACCAGTCTTTTAATTATGCTTATCAATGATATAGCTAGCCTTTTCATGAGGTGTATCATTCCTATTTCCAACCTCCTTGATATCCTGCTTCTCCTAGTCAACCTAGCCACTTCTCAACTCCATCATTTTCCACCTTCAATCAAACACTTTTGGGATATGAGAGGCACATGTTGGAGTTTAATAATCTAAGGGGATGTGGTGAATAATTTACTAGTCATATTATTCATAAAGTGAAATATGAATTAGATTTTTTCAAAAAAGAGTGGTTACCTATTGAGAGAGCCAATTGGTAAAGTCTTATAAGTGAGATGCTTGATGCGAGTGGCCTAGTTTCTTCCTTAAAGGATATACTAATAGTTCATGAAGGAAAACCTCACCAAACATATAATCCTTAATATCCACTTCCATAATTTTCCTATCAAAAATATTTTATCCCTACTCATCTTCCCAATAAATTATATTAAATTCATCCTTTTCTCAGTCAGTTGGAAGAGAGAGTTGAAAAGAGAAGCCTTATTTTTAAAGCTAATCTTCATATGAATATTGAGTTGGCTAATATGCATATGAATTATTTCATGTTAGCATCACATAAATTGGAATCCAATATCTCATTTACCTCTCAAATTATATGCCCATCTCAAAGAGTGACCCTTAGATACGAGATTCTAAGTTGGAGACAAGGTGGAGAATCTAAGCCTAAGGAGATTCTAAGTTCCTTAAACACTTCATCCACTCCTCAAATTTCATCACCACCTTTACAAAATAATTATAATACTAAAAACCTAAGTTAGAGTAAGATATTGGAATCATGGGGAAATAAATAGGATAGAAGCATTGTTAAGGAGTGTGAATTTGAAAATGATGTTGAACCTTTGTAAGTCCGCACCACCCTTCCTCAAGATACCTCTTGTCTTCCATGCCAACCCTCTAATACTCCCATTATCATTAATAATCATATGAAATTCAAGAAATATTTTTCCAAGAGAACCTATCCAATCAAATTGAAGAGTTAGAGGCAAAGATGATATTGCTAAGTCAAGGTGTGATGGAAGGTTTAGACCCAAAAGAAGATTATATGCCTAAACACACCCCATCCACAATTCCTCAAGAGATTCCTCAAGATAAATCATATGTGAATGAAATGAATATGAATTGGAAGAATTAAAATTAAGTTTTTTTATCCCAAGGTCTAGCTATCCTTCCTCAATATCTTCTAAAAGAATCCCCTATACTTCACACTCAAGCTCATTTTAAGTTATATGTGCCACCTCCACCAAATAGTTCATTTTTTCCTCACCCGATCACCCTTTTCCTTGATGGAAATATGGTATGGGAACCTAAGGAAGATAATTTGGTTGATAAAAAATCAAAATTCATTCTTGAAGAATGTCTAGTTTCTTGACAATATCATTGGACTAAGTCACATGACTTCAAGATGCCTAGTCTTGGCATCACTAAGAAGGAGAAGGAGATAGAAAATATTATAGCCCTTGAGAACCAATGTCATGTTGTGGAAGCTGCTATGAAACTTGAGATTCCATAGGAATTCCTAAATGATGAATAATAGGTGGTTTCTTGTGTTCAAATTTATTATTGGGTTGATGAGGAAGAATGTTTTGGTTTTTTCAAAGAGGGAGAAATGGTCATTGATTATTCCATCACTATGAAAGACATCATGGATGGGAAAGAACAAGTTATTAATCATAATTTTTATGAATTTTTTGAAATCATTGGAGCAGGCTATAATCTTATTCAAGGAGGCTATGATCTAGTCAAAGATGGAGAAGGAAAATTTAGCACTCAAGTAAGTATGTAAAGGAAAAGCAACCTTTCAAATCTATCTTTTTAAGAAGCATATAAATTTCATGATGACACATTTGAAGTCATAAATATGGATTATCATCATCTAAATAATTTGGGAGAAACACATCAGCTCTTGAAGGATGGAACAAGTGCCTATTGGCCTTAATCTTCTTGAGGAACAAGGAACCAATCTTCTTGAAGCCATGCCTACAAAGAAGATGCAAGTTGACCATGAGATGAAGAGTGGGCAATCGTATGAGGTATGTGTACAAGTACAAGAGGAATATATATATATATATACCTATTTAAGGATGATATACTTGAGATTAGATCAAGTGAAGTGACAAAGAATAGGTCTAATCCACAAAGCATTCAATCTAAGGAAAAGCATGCTTGGCACTATGTTTCATCTCACCATGAAGTGATTCAAGAGGTTTTCATTTTGATCATAGAAAGGAGGTATGCTTAGTTTTTATTTATTCATAATATATTTTTTTCAATTCCCCTAAGTGCCTTGAACACGTGTCTATGTGTTTGTGTGTGTGGGTGTGGGTGTGTGTGTGTGGTTAGTGTGATTATTTGGCTTGTGTGTGTCTTTTGTTTGTGTGTTAATGTAATCAAGAGGTCTTGTATTGATAAAATCCAATGTTAAAATTTCCTATTATTTTTTCTAAGACTTTATATGGCTCCCTAAGCCCAAAGGACTGATAAGGCTACTAGTCTAGTTAGTATAGCAGCATAGTACCCCTATGAGACACCAATTTGTAGACCAAATTTGACTTTTAGGTCAAATTGGGGCAGCCCTAGGTAAAAACGTGAATTTTAGGTGTTTTATGGGTCTAATAAATATTTCAAAAGGTGTTTTATAGGTTAATTAATGTCATTTGATGTTATACTAGCCTTGGTCCTTAGTCATTTTAGTCCTTTTAGTCATTTTAGGTCATTTGAAGGTCAAAAAAGGGGAATTTAATGAGTTATATAGATTTAAGAGGAAGTTTAAAGGTTAAAAAATATGTTTTAATGTCTCATGTATCCCAAGAGGTCTTAATCACCTGACATAACTAAAAGGTGGTAGGTTCTTTAGAGGAAAGGATAATTTTCTTTAGAAAAAAGGAGAGTTTGGCACTTGTACGACTCATGGGGAAGTTTTCCACATGGGAGAAGGTTGTAATATGACTCTTTAAATGAATTATATCCATATCAATTATTGACACACTTTGAAAGTTAAATTTTGGCACAAAACCATTATACTCCTTTTTCACCTTTCTTGGCAAGCAAAAGTAGTCTTCAAGTTTATACTTGGTATGGCTAGCAGAAGAGGTTTTAGATAAAAATCATTGGGTAGGTGAAAGTACAATTAGATAAATTCATTTAAATATAAATAGTTTGAATAATAGTTTTAAGTACATAGATAAATTAATTCTCATAAGTGTAGTCATAGAGCACATACAACCAGTCTATTATATGACTATCATACCAATCAAGTAGGTGCCTTCAAGGGGGTTCAACATTGAAAATGAAGTGTGAATATAGTATTGAGATTTGAAACAACTTTATGTTTCATCTGATCATGAAATAAAAGGATATCAATACACTATGTAGATATATTCCTTGAACATATGAACCTTCTACCCACTGCCTACCTACAAGCAACTTAGTGTGCACCTACAAGTCTTTTTATGGAGAATTAATTGATGAAAGGGATATTTAGAGATAAACATGGTTTTGATTGAGAGATTATTATATTTGGAATTTTTTAGATGATTATACAAATAATAAAGGGTCAAAACAATACAAATTGTCTATCCTCACATTTACTGCGTATGTTTTTGTAAATAGTCACCTACAGGTGGCCTAAATAGGGGATCGAGGTACTAAATAGAGTGTTAAGGCACATAATGGAAAATTATTTTGAATCCAAACATGTTTAGGGGAGAATTTTAGACATTTTAATAATGTTATATTAGCATATTGAGATAGGAATCACCTTCAAATGATGTTGACTGAGTTTTGAGACCATGTTCCCTAAACTGAGAAAATAGAGGTCCTAGGATTTTTTATCAAGGGAAAACAATAGGATTGGCATGGGATTTAAGGCATATATATGATCAATAATTATATCAATATCATAGTAAAATATATTTGAAAATAATTAAGTTAAGAGGAGTAATTAAGATTGGATATTGAGAGGCTCAAACTTGTTAAATTATGCACTTATTCCAAGAAATAGAATCTACAGGGTTTGAAGATAAAATGACCTTGATAATTCAAGGTGTTTTAAGGCATAATATTATGTCTTGAATGACCTCATTAAGTGGAAATTATATAAAATGGAAATGTATAAGTTGATAAATGATGTTTCAAGAACTAAATATGCACTTAAGGACTTTTAAATCATAAATATGATCCCACAAGCTGGCTGTAGGGTCACCATGAAGTTTGGGCTATAGACCTTGAGAATAGTTTTCACTATAAGAACAAAAATAATAGTTTTATTTAGAATATGGGTTTAATAGATTCAAGGAAGTTTTATTTTAAATTTTAAAGGCCTAGATAATATAAATCATTTATAGGACCCCACACAGTTAACTCTAGTTGACTGTGAGGCATAGAGAGAAAGTTAATTGGATTATTTAAGGTGTTTATAGCTTAAATAGGTAAAGAATAGTTTAAAAAAATGAATAAAGATACTATAAGGTTTAAATAGGGTAATATATTTATTTAAAATTTTACCTCACCCTAAAACATCTACAGGTACCTCCTAAAATAGGCCAATATAGTCAAAATATGTGTATACATTCAGGAGAAAGTGAGCAAAGGGAGTAGGTTTTATGAGGCCTAACATATAAAATGTGGACATAATTGATCCTAAAAGCTAAAATATGACCCTAAAATACCTATGAAATGTTTTAAATTTTTTTATCAAGCCTAAAATTATCAAGCATCACCTATAGGAACAATGCCCAGTCATGAGAGACATAATCAAGAGATACACTTAGTTTTGAGAGCCTAAGGTGTGAGGTGGCTAAGATAATATATGAATTATATATTTTAAATCTAAAATTAACCTTATAATTTTTATTTTAATCCTAATTAAACAAATTCACACCTATAAGGGTCATTCTTGAGGAAGCAAAATATGACATAGTCAGGATTCTGTGCACAGTCTTGACTAAAAGAAGGGGTTTTAAGGGTTATAAAGGGTATGAAATGAGTTTAAAAGATAAAAAAGTTTAAAAAATGTTAAAAATTATGTTTTTACATTTAATTTTATCTCTCCCATGAAAATCATGCCAAAAAGAAGAGTTCAAAATAAGCCAAACATAGTCAAAATGTGCATAGTCTGCCTTCAAGAAGTCTGTCTGGGAATTTAAGCCTTTTGGAGGGTCAAGGCTTAATAAAAAGGGATAAAATTGTGTATAAGGATTTTATAAGACTTTGATAACCATATAAATTATCCACCATTATCTGAATAAGTAGGGGAGTTCCCTCTATTTTTTCTCAGATAGAGGGTACTCCCTTATGAGCACAAACTAGCAGTTTTGGTGAAGGATAGTTGATGGATGGTCTTAGGAGATATTTAAACCTATAAAAGAGTTTTTTTGAGTTATATTTAACCTATTAAAATTTTTATAACACCTCATAGGATTATGAAACCTTTCAAGATGATCTAAATTCTTATAGTTACAGTCAATCATGTTAAGCAAATTTTGGCCTAGTGCCCATTTGAGATGTCAAAACAATTTTTAACATGAATTAAGATATATAATAAGTTTAAAAATGTTTTAATATGAATTTTTATGTGCCTAATCCATGGTATTTATATGAAAAATCAAAATTTATGTTTTGAGCTAAAAACCAACTTGGACCTGTTAAACAAGGTTTAGGCTAGGACCAAATGGGGGGTCATTCACATTTATAACATGAGTATCCCCATGGATTTAAACATGTTTTTAGGGTTTATATAGATGTTATAAGGATTTTATTTTTTATAAAATCATAATAAATCCTTTTTTGAGCCCAAAACCAACTCAGGCCTATAAGGAACAAGAAACCAAACTCGATAGGAGAAGTTTGGAATCTTACATATTTCATGAGGATTTGAATGGAGTTATAAGATGTTTAAATGTGTTATATAGGGTCCTAAAAAACTTTATTTTGAAATTAGTTAGAAACTTCAACATCAGGTTTTTATCAACAATGTTTAAGAGTGAAAATAAACCTAAAACCGCTGTAAACCCTTGTAAACACTAGTTTGAGGAAATGGAGTTGGAAAGATAATATGATGGAATAGTTTTAAAAATATGATAATTTGAAATTTTATAGGAATCCCTAAATATACTTCCAATTATTTTTTGTTGTATGGACTTGTATAAACAAGGTGTAAAATATGGTATATTTTTTTTACCCTTTTTTTGTTTTATAGGTTCTATAAGGATTTTAAGGATGAAAATAAATTTGGGATAAGTATTAGGAATTTGGATAAAAAATAATGTAAATTTAATTATTAATAAAAACTCCTAAGTGTCCAAACAAAAAGATTCGTCTCATCCAGTCAAAACTAGCATATAGGACAAGCTAGTGAGAAGGGTGGAAAACTTCAAATGGGGTAATTTTAAGGTGTTCTTGATTCTTATAAGGAAATGGAAAGTCTTGAAACTTATCATCCACTAAATCCCATGGATTATCATGAGAAACTATATCCAAATTTTAGGACAAGTGTGCAAGGTACATGAAGAAGAGTTTTTTTGGATTGTAGATGATGATGGCTCACTTTCAAGTGATTCTAGATGACCAAGCGTATAGCCAATGCATGGAAAGGCTTGAATGAAACCATTTCACTTAATTAAAATCAATATACATATCCCTAATCATATTTTGGACTTTTAAATAGGTCCAAATCATGAAGGTAGTTTTTTGAGTAAGAATGAGGAGTTTCATGCCACTTTAGAAGAGTTTGCTAATTAGTATGGACACATTGACTTCCTAACCTTGCATGGTTAATCCGAAATCATATTATTGTATAAAATTAAGTAATTTTATTATCTTTAAAATTATATTTATGACCATTTTACTTCTCTTTTCTCCTTTCTCTCTCAAGTTATATAAGAACTAGCCATTTTAGCCATTGTAACTTATTTTTCACCTGAATATGGTGAATCCTTGCTCATTTAAATACTATTTGACCAATAATACTACTTATATTTACCCTCATGACTGATATTAATGTGTTTTAATTGAAATTTGGATCCTTTTTAGTGAATACTATAGATTCCTTAGCATGTTGTCTCATTCTTGCATCCTATTTGTAGTTGGAAATCCTCTTCTTGCAGGGCATGTGAAGTGTTCTAAGAAATTTCAAGGATTTAGTGAGTTATTATTTTCATTATTTCCATTAAAGGCCTCTTGTATAACCTTCCTATATCTTCACATTCATCAATAACCTTGCAATGTAACATTGATATGAGAATATGTAGATTGAAGGAGTGTATGTTCCATTTGTCCCTTGATTCCATGTGTGACATGTAACTGGTTGGAAGTAATAAATCTATTTGGTGTATCACCTCCCTTAGAATAGTTTGATTTTATTTTTTTCTCTCCTTTTTCACCCCCAAAGTTTAGGTGTAGTTTCAATCCAAAGTGGGACATCAAGGGAGCTAGCCCTATCTAGATATTCACCTCATCCTTAGGCTATCCAAAAGCTCATAGCTGTTTCCATTGTGCCACTTGGATGATGAGAGATTAGGCATCTCCTCAAAGATTGAAAATATAAGTGAAAAGTGAAAACACTTAAAACATAGATAAATACATTATTGGGCCTTTAATATTCATTATATTCTTTGAATTGACCTTATTAAATAAAATTATTCACTCCTTAAATAAAAACATACAACTTATTTATGTACATTTTCCTTCAAAAGACTAGTTTACACAATAATTCTCAAGAACTCATCTTGAGACGCTCTTGAATCCCCCTTATGACTACCAAAAACTCATATTTTTAGCCTTTATTCCTCCTATACTTTCTATTCATACCTATATCATGATTAAAAAAACATTTTTAATCTTGGTAAGGTCTTGAAACATCCCCAATATTCTCTTTTGTGACTTTTCATCTTTAGAAAACTTGATTTCCTTAGCTTTTCCAATGTGGGGATGACATTTTAGATAAGAATATGAGTTGTTTTTACCTTTACAAAAGTTATAATTATTTTAAAACATGTTATTAACCTCTTAGGGTCATTACATAGGAGGTTATACTCTTCACAAAAGCATATAATTCTTATAGGCCTTAGAATACATTTCAAATATTG
Organism: Torreya grandis; assembly: GCA_037957365.1. Lineage (NCBI taxonomy): Eukaryota > Viridiplantae > Streptophyta > Pinopsida > Cupressales > Taxaceae > Torreya > Torreya grandis. The sequence goes on from JARHVA010000435.1 coordinate 4,084,065, forward strand.
GAAAATGAGTTTTTTAGAGGGAAATCATGTGTTTGGCTTATTCTTGCATTTTCAGACCCATTATCTACTTTAACACAATAATACCATCTAATTAGGAATCCCTAATCTATCTATGTATTTTAAGGCCTTTACAATGCAATTTTGAAGTTTTGGCTTCTCACTAAGGCTTATTGACTCTCCTAGACTATTTATGTATAAAATTATAAGGAATGGGTTAATGCTCCTTCATCAAGTTTTCAATAGGTCAAAGGAAAATGGAAAGGTATTGAAAATCTAAAAAATCTTTGTGTTGATAATTTACATAGGGATTCCCCACTTCTCCAAATAAATGGAGGAGTATTTGCCACAACGTATCCCTCTAACTAGGTTCATGTTATCACTCCTTGAAGGGTTGAGGTAGGTGGTGTATATATGCATGTTATATTTTAGTTACCTAGGGTTTTTTATTTTTAATGCTTAAGAGATCAATGTTATATTATGAATAATTTAATAAAAGAGTTAAAAAATCAGATTACAGCCCTACATAATCCAAAACATGTTGGTGTTAATCATGTGTTTGCATCTTCATTCACCAATGTTCTGCCAAACTTGATTTCTTATCCAAATGAAACTCTAAAATTAAATAATTATAAACTAATTATTTAAAAATTTAACAAAAGGATAATAAAATTCTAAGTGGAATCTTAATAGACATTATTTGAAATAATGTGATCAAATTACCTCTTATACATCCTATATGAAGATCCAAATACTATTGTGCATATCACAAAATACATGGGCATCATACAAATTGATATTTTTCATTAAATAAATAAATACAAATTCACAAAGGTATTGGTGATCATATAATTGATACATCAGGTAAGAAAAAAACTCACATTATAATTACTTGTCCTTAACCATAAGTCCCAAAACAAAAAAAAATGGGTACCAAAAGAGAATTTATTGTAAGAGAAGGGTTAAAAACACAAATAAATAGAAAAAATACCATTAAAAAAGGTTTAAAATTTTCTAAATGATTATGAAAATGGTGATATTATTCTTAATACAAAACAAAATAACAATGACAATAAGACAAACCATTTAGTTCAAGATGTTCATAAGGTATTAACATCTTAAGTGCACATAAATAAAAATAATGGCATACCAAAAATGTCACAACCATATTATGGCATAGTTTATTATTCATATATAGATAATCCAAATGGTATATCACATGTTCAATAACAACCTAAGAGGTTACAATTATCCTTTAATAATTATTACATTGATGATTATGATCCTATCAATATAGAAGATTGGTATGATCCTAATGATGTCAACTACACAACATTTAAGTATGAAAAACATGATACGAGGCCTTAATAGAGGCATATTATTGATGATATCCTTAGGTTATATTACAATTATAAATATATTATCTACTTGGCATATGTGTTACTACATCCATGTTGGTAGATAGTATATCAGTTACATCTACATACACATGTTTCATGCTACTATTTGAGTGTGATATAGACATACACAAATACATGATCTTTGAACTTATGGATGTCAAGACTTCCATCTTCTCACATCACTAGGATGTTAGGTGAATCCACCTTATTCGATCATGATACATCTAGGTTATATCATTTTATGGTATCTTATATTATCATGTTTGAGTTAATATGTACTGATACATGCCTTTATCCATGCTTATATCTTCGATAGTGTAATTGATATGATATGTAATTAAAATTTATTTTTATAACACATTGGATCCATGGTATACTATTATATTTATGCTATCTTCTTATGTTTTCATTTATGCCCTTTCTTGAGTGTCTTATATTACTATTATCATATTTATTGAGCATTTAAATATGTTCCATTGTTTGTGGCCCTCATGCCTTTGTTTATTTATTTGACATTTTATATGTCATTTATTTGTTAATGGAAATTTTAATATGTAATTATTGATTTTATGGATATTTTAATAAGTCATGTCTATTCAACTGTGCAACATTTGAACATGCCCCTTGTTTATTGTTTCCTTGGACCATTGTTTGTTTATTTTATTTTGAGTGTTCTTGTGTGTGTGCTCAATTTATTATTGAGATTTTTTATTAATATAAAGAGGTTGATATGATATTTATAATGACTATTAGGCCTTGATGTGATAACATTCTATGTGCTTCAATGATATATTTACCTAGACATATTCTCTTATATGTTACATGGTTCATTCACATTTATATAGTTATCTTATCAATATGAAGTGAGGTAAATACCAATTTATATTATTACTTCACCTTAAATGGGGGGCATATTATTTGGGTATGGCTTCCACACCTTCAAAAAATTTAGATTTAGTGGGGGCATGTTTTTTAAACATGTTCTTCACACTTACTTAGTATGTAACATAACTAGATTACAATGGATTAACGTTATGGAAACATGTCCTCACATTGGTACTTATATCAATTTTTAGATTTATCCATATATAGTGGGGTCATGTTATGGTAACATGTCACCCACACATTTTTAAATTTATGATTTTGTCAAAGCACACAATTATATGATTTAGATACACATTTATGGAAGAATTATATATATTGGTATCATTGTTATACATAGTTTCAGTATGAGAGATACCTAAGGTGAATATTCTATGTAATGTGAACCTAATATTTGAGAAATATAAATTAGTTTCAGATCAAAACACTTATACAGACTATCATAACCTAGAATTTTATAGATTATATCGAGTCAATATACTTCAATAGTTGGTTCACTTTTTGGTATGGTTGAGGTGATTAAATCACTCAATATTCCTAATTTTTTAGGTTAGAATTGATTGTATAATCCAACCTCACCAATTTTTTTGTGTGATTTGACTTGGTTCACTCACACTCACTAGGTTATAAGTATGATTGAGTTGCATAGTTGAGCTAGTCTCAGCTGCTAAGTGGTAATCCATTTTTTCTCCAAGGTTTGGGGTATACACCCTAATATATTAATATCTATATCTCCTTAGATACATGCACTTTACATATTTATATTTATCCTAATCTCAATTTTAATGATTCACAATGATAAACCTTTCAAATAAAATTTCCAAAAGATAAGATAGTTACATCAATACATAGGTGTACTCCTAAACCTTTTTTTATTTTAATTTCAAGCAATTCAATACTTTAAATTTCATGTTATATGCACTAATTATATAATATAAAATTCTCTTGGTTTTAGTTTAGTCACTAGAAAATCATTGAAGTTGGACTCAAGCAAAGATAAGGTGTGTTATACAAACCCAAGTGCGTGTTCCTTTTCTTTAAGCTATAAATTTCATTACTAGATTAAAAGGGAGAAAATTTAGACACTATTTTTGAATTATATAACACCTTAGTCTTGTAAAATTGGAAAAATAATACCTTGGTTGTTCCTTTTAGCTATAGACATTTCATTCTTTCATAAGCCTCACATATTCTCTCTTATACCCCTTGGCCTGTCTCTTAGTCCAACCAATATTATGTTGATAACTAGGAATTTTATCTTGCATAAAATTATTAAAAAAAATATTATTATGTCTCTAAGAGTTATAAGGATGTGCCTATTTTACTACTCCTTAGACACTTACATCTCAAATAGACACCTACATTGACACAATTATCTTGATCCAATTCAAGAGTCTAGTGCTATAAAATTCATCTAATTTATAAATGAAATGTATCCCAATGGTTGGTCTAAATTCTATTATGTGATATATTATCCAAAGGGATTGGTATAGGTAAAATATCAACCCTCATTAATTCCTCACCTAGGAACTACTTACCTACTCATCAAGTAACTTATCAAAAACATTCGATCAAGCACTTAAGTGAGCAAAGCTTCCCTATTTTATAATATTTTTATATCAGTCATAGGGATAGGATATTTATAGGTTTTAAGTATAGAAGGATCATCCCAAAAGATATAATTTTCATGTTACAAGATAGCTTATTATTGCACTTATTTATCACATTGCATGATTCACACACAAGCCAACACGCAGGGGAGAACAACATAATTCTGATGCCCTCTTCATAGTATTGGTTATGTAAGTATCACTCATCAATAGAGAGTTCTTTGGTGTATCTTAAAATTGTGTACCCATTAACACAATTTCCCCCATAGCCACTATGAAGATGAATAACTAGGGTTTTTCCATTTTACAAGAAGTGATAGTCCAAGATATAGATCTAATTGCACCAAAGAGAAGGTGATGTAAAACCTAGAATAATATAGGTGGTCTCATATTTTATTATCAATTATTATATACACAACACCTACATTTGACCCAAACACTAGAATTGACATAACCATTCCAAGCTAGTGCAAGTGTCTATGGCTACAAAGGCACTTAATCTAGATTTTGGTGACTATTCCAGAATAATCATCTAGTTTTATTCTTGGATATTATATATCTAAAGTTATATTAGAATCAAAACTAGATAATTATCTTATTTATTTTTCATTTCCATATCTATCATAGTTGTATTTTCCATTTGTAGCATATCTTAGTATAATTAATTCATTATATGTTTTATCTAAGTTTTTAAATTAATTAGCCTACTATAGATCTGATTATCACCCTTTTGATTATTCATTTATATATTATTAACCCTATATATCCTAATAGGATCCACATCCATAAATTTAATTTTAAACAACACTTTCCATATTTAGATCATTTCCAAATTTAACAAGTTTCAAATTAGTGAATTCTTAATTTATTTAAATATTATTATTCCTAATTTTTCGCAACAATTTATCTAATTAGGGTGATCTAAATATATATATATATATATATATATATATATCCCATATTTGATAATGAATAGTGGTGAACATACTTATTATCAATTATTCCAAACCCTATCTTGATATTAGTGTTTCCTTCAATTTTTTCCTTTCTACTAGGGTTTCAAATTTTAGATTTTATAATTCCCATCTCAATCATGATCAAATGATTAAGTCTATCTATTTATTATTAGTTCAAATTTTATTTTTGTTATTCACATGTCATTTTATCATCATTTCTCCAATCATTCACCTTTATGTCACCCCATGCATACATCAATCAAGTCAAATAACATCCAAAAACTTCATCAAAAATAGTTATATGGTGTTTATTATTGAATGGATCAATTTGAATTACCATAAATTAATAATAAATGTTACAAGTATTAGATGATTCATTTTATTCCTCTTATACGTAGACCTAACAATAATCTTATCTCTTATCCCACATTTATTATTCATCCCAAACTTATAGTAGACCTTGCAATCTGAGTTGTTATAAGATGAGGTCAGGTGTCTACTCAACCAAGATGAGATAAATAAATTGATAAAAATCATTCTCATCCTAAAATAAATCCAATAGGACATATGAACAAAATAGATAATATCATATTATTTATCAATTGAAGAATAGACCAGATAATATTTCCATGCTATAATTACTTCAAAATGTTACTATTTTTAAGGATATCATATGTTAAGCATTGAAACAATAATCCATGCACCACAACATAGAGACTTCATAATTTTAATTCATTTTAAATACTTTTAAATATAGTGAGGATGTTATTTCTTTTGGTAATGATTATTTCCTTAACAATCAACTGTTGATCAAAATCTACCATTTTTATACAAGATCAAATCAACACTATAGTAGTAAAAAGGATTCTAACTAGCTCAATATTTGCAATCTTAAATTTATAAAAATAATGGGTATAAACATGGAGTGTACTCAAAGGACATATAATAATATCATAGGATTTGATGATGTGTCATGCCAACCTTTGGGTTCTATGACATTAGATAGTATATTGGGCCACAAAACTCTATCTAGATAGTTTCAAGTGATTCCTAATAATTTTTATTACAAATTTTTATTAGGTAGGCCATGGATACTTTATATGGAGGTTGTACCCTCTACCTTACACATGTGTGTCAATATTTTATATGTGATGGATATTTATATACTTTCCCAACCTATAATCAACCATTCAAATATTATGAGATGAAAAAATATATTGTTCATAGGTCATCACTAATGGGGGAACCCCAACCCATTATAGTGCCACCAACACACATTATTCCCATTGAAAACATTTACACATATGATAATCATGAGTGTAGTATAGATACTACCTAACCACCGTGCATAGATAACTCAACATTGTAAATTTCACCTACCAAGGTAAACACTTAGCAACATGTGCAACAACTACCTTTATTAATAAATTTAGAAGATCCATAAGACTTACATAAATAGCATTGATATTCAATCTGAAGCTACTTCTAAATATGACACAAATGTAATACTCATGAACATTGATGATTATCTATGTGGTTTGAAGTTAACACCAGTTGTCTCATGGGAATATAGAGATGATTCTAAGACCATCATACACATAAATTAAGATATATAGAAATTAATCATTGTAAATATAGATAAAGGATATAACCTTTGTTTTCATAGTGACATTACTCAACATACAAGTTTTTCACCTTTCATATAATGAGTAAACAATTTAGTATTCATAGAAACTGTGCTACTTATCAGAATACAAGAAAATAGTGCATGGGATATACCAAATGTTATGTTACATATTTTATTTGATAAGGAATTAAATTATATACCAATAGTATGTGATAGATCCACTAGCCAAATATCAAATCAGGAGGGTAAGCCCTTTTGTCATTTTCATATAATCACAAGACATGTTACAGATACATGTTTAACACTACAACAAAAACTTAAAAAATGTAAGGCTAAAATCATTGTATATATTATACAACCCAAAACACATCCTTGTGGGGCTATAAAATAGTATCGAATATTTAGAAAATACAAGCACTCAAAAAACAATCTTTTGACTATTTAGGTTTTTATTGAGAATGAATATAGATAACATATATAAATTGATGGGAACATAGACCTAAATATATGTATAATTGAATTCCTTAAATGCATAGGGAATGTTTTAGATGAGTTATAGAATGTTATATATTTCCAATATTTCATAAGCCTCATCATGGTACCAATTACATGTAGTTCAAAAGTGGTGGATACAATGTTATTCATATAAAAATAAGAACCTAGATAGAAGATACATTTTGTAACACATGGTTAAATGAAATGGAAGCTACATTGGATAGATTACATAATTGTATCACATTTAAATTTGAAGATATAATAATCCACATTCTCCATAATGGTCTTGATGATAACCACAAACTTTTAAATGAGACATAAGGCCCACATTTGGTCTATTCTAAAATGGGACATGAGGCTTCTTACATAGTAGAACAACAAGTTATATGGATGCAAAAGATTAAACATAATGTTAGAGATGAGGCTATAGTTATAGAGGACAAATGGTATGATGAACACAATGATGATGACTTATGGAAGTTTAATGATATTTAGTATCTAACATTCAATGATATTCTACCACATCCACCTTTAAATTATCCACATCTTTTGGATGTTTTACTTGATTTATTCATTATGATATAATTATATGTAAAAATATAAAAATATTAAAAATGTTCTTCAAAATCCAAAAATAACACCTATGCATGATTTTGTTTAATTTTTAATTATTAATTCCTTTGTGCACAATCATTCAATACATGTTTTAGCTAGTTAATATCAGATATGCTTCACTAGTGTACATGAGTGACTGTAGACCATACCGGATACCATGTATAGACCTAGTTATAGGTGATAACATTATGACATATATGTGAACTATATTAATACAAGATCACCTTATTGGATAGGAGTGACCTACTCTCTTTTTAATCCTACCAATTTTATCCTAGTGATCTCAAACTGTCATTACTCAGTTCCAAACCACACACATGATTTCCATATCATGAGAATAGATAAGGTATCTCAAAGGGAGCATCCTATACATAGGTTTTATCCTTATTTGGATATATTTTCTTATTAAATGCTTATTTATTTCCATAGCATTAAATTTATTGATATTTATCTCTCACCAACCCCTTGATATCTTATTGATCATCTCAATTACTAAATTTACTCATGTCACAAACTTTCTTATGTTTCTCAAATTACCTATTAGCATGCATGCCTTCCATTTTGATTTCTTGATTCATGTACTATATGTAACATCTATTTGGTTTGAGTACATTTTAATGTCTTTTATGTATGACTCTAAGCCTTAATTATCTCATTATACGCATGTAAGTACATTTTAACATGTCTTTGTGTGTGTATTTATGCATGTGAGGACATTTGAACATGTCTTTGTGCATGGATCTAAGCCTTCATTTTTTAATTCTATGTGTGTGATGACATTTGAACATATCCTTGTGTGTGATTCTATTCAAGTGAGAGACATTTAAACAAGGTTAAATTTTAGCGACTCATATAGAAATGAACTTGGGGGTTTTTAGAGAATTTATAAGTATGTTTTTTGAAATTATAGAAAAAATTAATAGATTATGTTTAGGAAGGAACATGAATCAACATGTGAAATGTAACTTATCATAGAAGGTATGTTGGAATGTGACTATATGGAAAATTTATATATGGATGTAGTTTTCTTGGATGATAGACCTTTACTATTGAATGATAGGAATGTCATCACATGAAAACCACAATGTCAAATAATAGGTTTGTTGTCATTCAACAAATATGTTATTGCTCGATAGTTTTACTACCATTAAATAACATTATTATTACTTGATATCAATGTTTCCGCTTGATAAAATTATTGTCACTCAATAACATAGCTATCACCTTACACCATATCTATCATATGATAGTTTTAAACTTGAACATCTATGTTTCCAAATGGCATATGTGTTATCTTATGGGTGATAATGTTTTAGGTAAGTGACAACTATGATGAAGAGTAACACAAGCACATCTAGATGTTATCTATGTTAAAATGATTCATAAATTTAGTCCTCAAATTATTATATATTAAATATAATGGTGAATAAGATCATATTTACTTTATATGGAGTGGATAACTATATTTATATGTATCAAAATTATTTTAAACAGTAGGCAAGCCAACTTGGAAAACTAACTTACACCTAGATATTTTAGGTGAATCCACATTGTTGACCACCCAATAAAATAGCCAAATTATAATCTGTAAAATAAAAATATTCATGAATTAATGAATAATAGACACTAAAATTCACCTTGATTTAAAAATTTCCTTCGTATGTATCCCCTTGGAATTTTAATGTTTTTTTATGTGCTTTACATATACTACTTATTGCATGCATTATGGCCATGACACATGTTTACTTGTTTGATCAATTTTATATGCTATGATAAACATCATGCATCTATCAAAAATTTTATATGCCATGATGGATATCATGCATACCTCCCTAAGTAGTTACATTTATACCTCAATACTTATTTTTGATCACTTATCTATGTGCCTAAATGAAAACATATATCTAAACTTTATCACTATGAATGATTTTTCCTGTATGTATCTCACATTATTATTGTGATCAATTTTTCAATATGATGATGCCATGTTTATCCATGTTATCACTAATACTCATATTTACATCTTTATATTATAATAATCTTTCACATAACTATTTATTTTTACTTAATTTATTGTGTAGGCTCAACAACTCACCTCAAAATAGGGGCATTCATAGAGATTTATCTTCAATACTAATCCCTAAAATGAAATACATCAATAGGATTATGTAATTATTACATAGTTGAAAAATATAAAAGTAATTTTGGATAGGAGCACCCTATTGGAGAGGGGTGAACTGCACTATTTTCCATATCCCATTTTTTCCAAATACCTAAACAAAAGTAAATTCCATAATTTATCAACATCTTAGTCAAGAATAGTTTACAATAGTTTCATAGTATCAATTTATAGAAATAATCATATTTTTTTATTTAGGGGGCATCATGTGCAACACGATTTTCCCAATTTTAAAACATAGGTTTTTACTCAAAATCATAGTTGGTAATACTTAGTCTCATAATCTCTATAAACTAGATATCAGATTGGGGGCATGTTCATATCATATGTCTTCCTCTCTACTAAAATTTTTCACAATTTTTATAGATATAATGGAAATCCATGCCATTATACATGATGTATAAACTAGACCTAGACCATAATAGTTATTTTCACCATTTTTGCAGCAATTCAATGCTAGTTTTTCACCAAAAATTAACCTTATGCCATATAAATTAGTTGGTTCATCTTTTTACACCAATTTTTTCACTCAAACATCCTATTGGGATTCATATATTGATTACAAACTACTTCATGAAATTGGGTATGTAGTGATGGAGATAACTAGAACTTGAGTTCTTAATCACATCATATATCAATGAGGGTTGGGGAATGCATAGTCCAATCCAATATATTCAATTCAAATTGAATATCATAGGGTCAAAATGTTGGAAATATTGTCATTGATGTCAAAGGTTTAGCATTATTTGTGATAAAGGCCCCATTGCATTTAATGTTGTTTGTAATAAATATATCTTGGCTAATATGAGTTAATATTTATTTAATATTAATGAATATATTTTTGATTGCATATGAGACAAAAAGAAGGGCCCATGGAGAAGTCGAAGAGCCACGGGGTAAAGACAAAAGAAGAATGGGATGTATTTTCCCATGAAGAGTCATCTTGGGGAATACCAAGAGTCACCAAGTGAAGACAAAAGAGTAAGGGAAAAATTTCTCATGAAGGGACACTTTGAGGAATACAAAAATTCACCAAATATAAGGACAAAAGTGGGAAGGACGTTTTTGGTCATGAAGGGTCACCACATGACTTTTCAAAGGCTTGAATATGAAGGGTCATCCAATATTGGTACCATTTTCCATGAGGATTGAAGGGTCACAAAGGGGGAAGGCAAAAGGTCATTTAGAAAGCTATAAATAAAGGCTTGAGAAGCCATTTGTAAATATGAGAGATAAAGGTTGAAATGATATTGTAATATCTAGCTTGGAAGAGCAATTGTGAAAGATGAATATGATTTGTATTTGTTATATCTAGCTTAGAAGAGCAAAGGTGAGAGAGAGGAAAGAGATGTTGTATTGATCTACCATTTGTTGAGATAGAAACATTGAGAGATAGGTGTGTGGTATACACTAAGGGTTGGTGCTTGGCAAAGGGGTGTCGTGCTCCTGTGGGTTGGTGCTCATGAATAGTAGCTGTGGTGGTGCTCGACAAAGGGGTATGGTGCTCTTGTAAGCTTGGCTTGAGAAAATTGTTTGGGTTTGTGCTCATTTATATACTTGAGATTGTTTTCTATGGTTTTTCCCACATTGGGTTTCCACGTTATATCTAGTGTCTCTCTCTATCATGTGTGGTGTTTATTGTTTGAGTTTTATTGCATATTTTGAATGTTTGATTAAGTGAAATTTGGTTAAAGGAAAGTTTGATAAGATATATGATATACTGATTCACCCCCCCTCTCAGTATATCTCATGCTTAATAATTGGTATCAGAGCAAGTTCCTTTAGAAAGGGTTTAACAGCTTGAAGGTAGATCAAAGAAAAGCATAAGATGGCCAAGAAACTAAAGAAGGAGAATCAAGAGTTGAAATTTGTGGTTGAGGCTCTTAAGGAAAAGGTGTGTATCTTGGATTCTAAGTTGGCTATAGAAGTAAAAGAAAATAAGATATTTATTCAAGATCTTAAGAATCAGTTAGAGGTTGCAAATTCAATTTTAACATCAAAAAAAGAAGAGTGTAATCAATTAAAGGTTGATTTAGGTTCTTTAAAGGGAAATCATGAGAAGCTTATAATCAATGTTGAGAAAGATTAGGAAATATTGGTCTAAGGAAAGAAGAATGCAGGTTTTGAAGGCAAATCAAAGAAGTTGATCAGGCAGCCCAATGCTTTTAAGTTTTCAATTTCTTTTCATGGCCATTGTTTTGTTTGTCATCATGTTGGTCATAGGGAAAGAGATTGTATGAGGAGAAGCAATCAGTCAAAGGGAGATCTTAGTCACATTCAAAAAAAAAGGTATGATAAATAATATTTGCTTTTGTTGTCATGAGGTTGACCATATTGCTAAATTATGTCCAAAAAAAGTAAAGAGATCTTCAAAGTATGTCAAAGGATATAGAGCCCCTAGAAAATATGAGAAAAGTAAAATTTAGGTCTGGAGACCTAAAATAGTAAAGGTTGATCAGGTTGAGTTTAAAACTTAAAATGAATTACTTTCTATAGTAGATAAAGAATCAGATAGGAAGGATTGTATAGAATCTCTTGTTACATTTGAGCATGAGCTTTGTCAAGATAAGATAGTTGCAAAAGTTGAGAAGATGAAAAACATCATAAATGATAAGGTTAGTAAGTCAAAAAGGTTAGACATGCTTAAATGGATTCTAAAATAAAAACACAAGAAGATCAAGGAAGAAACAGAGGAGATGTGGGAATCTCCTGAGATTTGTTTCTAGGACCCTTTTGGTGTGGGGTGTCTCTTCTAGGCTTCAAGGAGACACTTTTAAGAATAATTGAAGCATGGTGGATGCTATTGGGTCTTGGTTATGTTACATGAAAATAAGTTGAGTTGATAGATTAATTTTTATATCTTTTGAGGGAATAGATTTTGGAAGAAAATTTTGCATCAATATTATGGTTTGAGGTTATTAAAATGATTCTTGCATATACAGTGTTTCAAATGATTATGGTCATAATAAATTAGAATGTTGAAAAAGAGCTAATAGTTTTAGAAAGAAGGAAAATGATACTCATGCAGATTCAATGAAGAAGGATCAGAGTTTCAAAGCTCCATTCATCACGAAGAAGGTTCAGACAGCTCTATATGTAAGAGGTAAAGATCAGCCATGGTTAATTGATGGTGGATGTTTGAGGCATATGACAGGTGATAAAAGTACGTTCATATCTCTAAAAATGATCATAAGTGGTATAGTGAGATTTAGAGATAAAACCACTACCAGGATAGCCAAAAAAGGTACTTCGAGTTTGGATTATGGTAGAACTAAGACTAAGGCATAATCTGTTGAGTGTTAGTCAAATATGTGATCAAGGATATACATTAAAGTTTCATAAAGAAGGTCGTGAGATTAGAATAAAAGATTCAAATGAGTTGATTGCAGATGCTCAAAGGATAGGGAACAATGTGTATGTATTGTTAGATATCTTCTCAAAGGCACGATCAAAGGATACATTCAAAGATTAGCGAGAGGAGTTGGGAGTAATTTCTATTACTTCCTGCCATTGATGTTCAGCATCAAGTGAGGGGGAGCTAAGTGTTAACTCTAGGTAGGCCCTTTGCCATTGTTGTCAAAGGGGGAAAATAATAGGTACATGTATAGATGTAGAAAATAGGTATAGGGAATAGGTACAAGTTGCTACAATAAGGGGGAGTTACTATATGTTTTCAAATAACAGTATGTGTTGGTGACAGGATGTGGCAGTTTTAGGATTGAGGTTGACATCAATGAAAAAGGGGGAGATTGTTGGAAATATTGTCATTGATGTCAAAGGTTTAGCATTATTGGTGATAAAGGCCCCATTGCATTTAATGTTATTTGTAATAAATATATCTTGGCTAATATGAGTTAATATTTATTTAATATTAACGAATATATTTTTGGTTGCATATGAGACAAAAGAAGGGCCCATGGAGAAGTCGAAGAGCCACGGGGTAAAGACAAAAGAAGGATGGGAAGTATTTTCCCATGAAGAGTCATCTTGGGGAATACCAAGAGTCACCAAGTGAAGACAAAAGAGTAAGGGAACAATTTCTCATGAATGGACACTTTGAGGAATATGAAAAGTCACCAAAGGTAAGGACAAAAGTGGGAAGGACGTTTTTGGTCATGAAGGGTCACCACATGACTTTTCAAAGGCTTGAATATGAAGGGTTGGTGCCATTTTCCATGAGGATTGAAGGGTCACAAAGGGGGAAGGCCCAAGGTCATTTGGAAAGCTATAAATAAAGGCTTGAGAAGCCATTTGTAAATATGAGAGATAGAGGTTGAAATGATATTGTAATATCTAGCTTAAAAGAGTAATTGTGAAAGATGAATATGATTTGTATTTGTTATATCTAGCTTAGAAGAGCAAAGGTGAGAGAGAGGAAAGAGATGTTGTATTGATCTACCATTTGTTGAGATAGCAACATTGAGAGATAGGTGTGTGGTATACACTAAGGGTTGGTGCTCCTCTAGGTTATTGCTCATGAATTGTTGCTGGGTTGGTGCTCAACAAAGGGTTTGGTGTTCCTGTGGGTTGGTGCTCATTAATAGTAGCTGGGTTGGTGCTCACAAATAGTAGCTGGGGTGGTGCTCGGAAAAGGGGTATGGTGCTCCTGCAAGTTTGGCTTGTGAATATTGTTTGTGTTTGTGCTCATTCATATACTTGAGATTGTTCTCCATGGTGTTTCCCACATTGGGTTTCCACGTTACATCTAGTGTCTCTCTCTATCTTGTGTGGTGTTTATTGTTTGTGTTTTATTGCATATATTGAATGTTTGATTAAGTGAAATTTGGTTAAATGAAAGTTTTATAAGATATATGATATATTGATTCACCCACCCCCCTCTTAGTATATCTTGTGCTTAACACTTACCTTATACATTCACCAATTTTTCACCATCTTTTACACCAAGAAAACATAATTGTCCATATACCCAATCAGGTGTATTCATTCCTTTTTGTTTATTAGTTCTTGATGTATTTAAATTTTAATATTCATCTTAATTAAAGAATTTTATTACATGTTTCATTACAGGTTTACATGGAGCATAGTTTAGCATTATGGCTTACATTTAGGGAAACACTTCATAGGAAAGTTCAGGTATGAAATTTTCCTTTTACTCTAGTACTTTCACTTTATTGAATTACTAGAATAAAATGGGGGAAAATATAGACACATACATTAACATTTCATATAAAATAGTGCACTTGTGACCACCCTTTTTATAACTTAACTCATGACATATCTAGGGACCATTTTGATGACTTTCCTTCACCTTACACATGAAAGAATCACTCTTCTAAGTCGTTTTATGACCCAAAAATGTACCTATCTCTTATGAAAATAGACTCAACCCTCACTTTCACTATCTTAAACCCTTATTATCATTATTTTTTCCCATTGGACAACATTTTTGCATTATACAAGAGCATCCTACTTTATTTTTTGAGTCATCATTGTTTTCTTCCTATGAGATAAAATTATTTTATGAAATTTAAAGTTATGAAAAGGTTAACATAATTACCTAATAATCCACATACAAAGGAAATAAAAATATACTACGATAAAAACACATTTAAAACCATTTTTCAAGGAAGGGGTTCATAAGTTGGAAATCACCAAAATTTAAATTAAACATTAAGAGTAAATTCCTTATTTATTCCAATTCTAATTACATGTATCCATAGTATCCTTGAGCTAAAGTCTGAATATATCAACAAGGTCATAAATCTAAGTTGTGTAGACTCTAATCTGAATTATATAGAAATTCAATCTTGTATACTTTGCAAGTATTTCTCATGTTTTTTTCATTTAGTTCATAATATCTTCCCACTATGAAATGTTTAAATCCACTATATCTTATGCCTATGACTTATCTCTTCATCTAACCATGTGTTATTATAATGACCAAACCTTACATGATTCTCAAAATTATAAAACCTACCTATTACCATTCTTTGAAACTTTTGTAACTTTACATGTTTTACAACTTACTAAACACTTACATCCCATCGAGACGACTATGTCAACTCAAGTGTCATACACCAAACTAAGTGTCAACTCCCTAAAGTCATCAATTTTAAAATTAAAATGTATCCTTATGGTTGGTCTAAGTGATTTAGTGTGAGCTATTTTTAAAATAGGTTGGTATATATACAAGATCGACCCTCATTCATTCCTCATCTAGAACAAACATAAAAACTCAAAAGATAATTTACCGAAGATATTAAATGAATAATTCAAGCGAGAAAAGCTTCCATATTCTCTCCTTTTTCAATATTAGTCATAGGGACATCCTATATATGCGTATAAATTATTAAAAAAACATTCCATGAACCATATTTACTAAGTTAGAACCCAGGTCACTTTATTTATTTGTTTATCATACATTACACCTATAAGCACACACAATCCAAAACATAAATAATAACTACATAATTCTGAGGCCCTCTTCATAGTATTGGATATCTAAGAAATTCCTATTAATAGAGGGGTCCTTTGGGCAACATGACACTATGTGCCCACTAAACCATTTTCCCCATATTCACTATAAGGGTTAAGAATCTAAGGTTTTTATCATTTAAAAAATAGAGATAGACTATGCATGAGATATTAATACACTAAAAAAAATGATATAGAAAACAAATAAGTTTCCTAGGGGTCACTTTTATATCTAGTCAATAGTTTATACTAGACACATGCATCTAACTTAGATACCAGTGTTGATGTAATTGTCTGGAACTGATGTAACTATTTGAGGCCATAGATTGAAAGAATCCATAATTTAATGATTATTCAAAAATGTAAATCTAGTCTACTTCTAGTATATTTCAACCCAGACCTACATGTGCAAAATAAACCAAGTACTCTTATTTTTTATTTATTACAATATCAATCAATAGATGCACTTTCTATTTTCAGCATATATCATTATTATAAATTTGAGATATTATTTATATGAGTTCCTAATTAGTTGTCCTACTATAGATATATTTATCACCCTTATGCTTATTCATTTTTATATTGTTTATCTATTTACAGTATTCCACATAAATATAAATGCCATGTAGTTGCGATAGCTAGTATAACATCCTTCATACCTTTTGATACCATTGATGATTAGATAAAATTTGCCATACAATAGTTAATAAATCCTTCCATTTATTTAGATAAGATATATGCCTTATCAGTTCTCATATCTCTAAAAAAACATAATGGTATAATTATATCTATAATTTCCTATATCAAGCTAACATACTAGATCACTTTACCTAGAATGATAAACACAAAATAAAATAAGAAATTCATTATGTTATTAGTTGAATTTTTTTTTTAATAATATTGATTTAAAATGGGTTAAACAGTCCCATTACCATACAAGAAAAACTAAAAGATAGTTGTGATAAAGCAACAAAACCCATATAATTAAAAAAAGACTTGGCTGAAAACACCCTTCCTCCAAAAAGACACTAAACTTTAGCCAAAAATCCTAGGAAAACACAAAGAAATTGAGAAGATATTGATTAGTCTAATTATAAATAAACAACTAATTTCTCAGTGATTGAACTTTCACCTTTGATGTTTGAATTTCCTTTAGTGTAATTTCCCATGAATTATTCTTTGTCCTCTCCCTTCCTCTTTTGCTTCAAGCTAGTCAACTTCATTTCTTCCATCTCTTACTTGAACTCCTTGATATCTTCTACCCCACCACTCTGAATGTTGTCATATAAGATGAACTCCTCGTTACCTACCCATTATTTAACAACCTACATATATACCATCATGAGACCCATCATCCCTTTTAGGTTGTCTAATTCATCCATAATCTCAATACAAAGTAGCTTCTACATTGTGATCTTCGTGAACATCTTAACCATGGAGTGCTCAATTCCCTCCTTGATCTTAGGATTTAGGCTTCCCCAACCCCTACTAGAAATTAGGGACACATAATTTGAGATTCCCCTATCATTTCCTTAGGATTTGTAGTCTCCTTAGGAGGACTCACCTTTAGCCCCCTCAATATTTTCCTTGCCATTTTTATTCCCCTCATCAGACTCAGTGAAGGATCCCTCATCCTTATCTGATTCTTCCTATTCACTTAGAATATTGATCACCTATGATACTATTATAGACCATAATGGCTCCCCTTTCCTAACCAACAAAATAATAAGGTCTTCATGAATGATGTCCACCAATAGATTTCCATTAAAGTTCATCATCGTGTCTTCCAATGATTTTAGTAAAAAAATATGAGGATGATGGTGTGAATTTTGAAATGATTGAGTAAAAGGAAGTGATGGGAGAATATCACATTGAAATTACCCTTTAGCATAATACATGACATAATTTGTAGACAAATCTTAGGCCATTTCCTTGGAATCTCTTCCTCATGAATCCTTTTTAGGACAATGTCTTGGGTTTCTTTATTTCCTTATTGAAGAAGATATTTATGAGCTCCTCCTTCCTTTTCTTATCCTTAAATTCTTTAATCCTAGAGAAATCCATTCTATTAATATCCTTGATTAGTTATTTAATTATAAGGATCCTTATTCTATGCATATGAACCTCCCAATATTTCTACCCTCAAGTAAAGTCCTTTGATAGTCTCATGTCATGTCCATCTAGATACTCCATGAAATTAGACAAGCCACCCTTCACCTTTTTATGCCAAATGTACTCATCCACCTTAGCTTCCTCATAGGAAATTGGTTCAAATTGGTCATGATCCATACCCATCATATGATACTATAAGCTTCTACCAAAATATTCCCTATTCAAACCCTTTGTGGCATAATGCATGCTAGAATTGAGACCAAATAAAATAATGTTATGGAACTTCAAGTTGAAACAATCATGAACAATCTTTAAAAATGGATAGATAATAATATCTATACACAAATAACCATATAATCCCTTAGGTTTGATATGATTCAACATTAAATGGGTCATCATTACTATGTGTGGACTATCCTCTATCCAAATCAATGAGGAGTATGACATTAGTAAGACCATTAACATCATGCCAATTGTTAAAGGAATTTGAATGAACCCTAATATTTTCCATCATATTAATGCATTTTCTCCCCTCTATATACACATGTGCTACTGTAACCACTTTGAAATGAGACAAGAGGTTTTTTCATCATTTATTATGGTGGTAATGTTTTAGGATGAGTGATTCAAACCTTTTAGACAATTTATGATGTTCATAAAATTACCTTTGACTTGAAGAAATTCCATCCCCATTTTATCTGTAAGGTTGATTCCCCAAAGAGTTTTTTGTGATTATACAATGTGGTTTATTTATATACCCATGTGACCTATGTAGGGCACCTTAAGATTCCCAAAAGAATCCCTGATTAGACCTCCTACTCTTGTTGGGCCTAGGTTTCCTTTAGTAGCCTTGTCAAAATTTAGTTTAAGCTAGTTCAGTGGATGGAAAGTCCATTTATTTTTTGATCTATGAAATCCCTATTTATGGGGGGTATCTGGAATGATAATATTTAGTTGATAAAAAATTTGGGAGAAGAGAGGGGAGCTAGGCTTATGAAATAAGAAGTAAAAGATTACCAATTTTCCTTCAATAAGGCCATGATTCTCTTAAAGGTTAAGAGGGGTGAAGGCCTATGGTTGTAGAAAATGATCAAGTTTCTATATAACCATATTCCCCCAAAAAATATGGGGTAGGGCTAGGTTCTACCAAAATTTCAAAGGGAGAGATTCCCAAGGTGGTTTCCATTGAGAAATAAGATCTTTTATGCTTTCTAGGGTGGCCCAGGAATAGTTGGAGAGGCTAAAGAAAGAGAGAAATATGGAAGAATAAAAAGGAAAAAGGAGGAATAAATTCTCTATTGATTCAACTTCCTACCTAAAGAGTGCACACCAATTTGGGATAGGGATCCCATTTTATCATCAAATTTTCCACTGTGAAGATCTTATTCTGGGAAACCAACTAGAAGAAGACATTGATCTTGGGGATGAGGTTTTTTATCCATAGGATTTTCAAATTTTACTCAAACTCCTCATGATCCCAAAGGGAAAGATAGCTAGAATTAATAGAGTATAAGCTACTAGGATCAACTTTCCAAATAATGTCATCCTCTTATAAGAAGATGCTAATGTGAATATTATAGAGAGTTAAATTTAAATCTTGGAGGTTGATTTTTTGGTGCTAATTGGAATCAAATTTATTTAAAATTTTCTATCTTTTTATACCTTCAAAAACCTCCTAGTAGTCACAAACCTTGTGACCAATAGTATCTTTGAAAAAATTGATCAACTCCAGATCTTAGATAGAGGAAGCTAGGGGGACTGGATCTAAGTATCCTACTAGAAATCAAATATATTCCCTTTGCCTATATTCCATTTTATGAATTTTTGAAAAATATCCTTTCCTACTCTTAGGGATCACTAGAAATTTGAACTATTAATAGGAACTTCTTCAGAAAGAAAGGAATAACCTTCCCCATAATTCATATATTTGGTTCTTATGATTTTGGTCCAAAATTTATCTTCCATGATCACCCTCCAACCTTGTTTTTATAGATGATATTGGTTCATGGATCTCAACCTTTTCAATCCTAAACCTCCTTTTTTTGTCAAAATACAAGCCTTATTCTAGGAGATGAGGGGAAACATAAATCTATCCTCAAACCCTCTCCAAATTTTTTGTTGAACTCGTTCGATTTGGTTTACAAAGTTTTTGAGTATGAAAAATAAGGACATGAAGTAAATCAGGATACTTTGAAGTTAACTTTTTAAAAGTTGTAATTTTTTGGATTGTTATAGGAGATTTCCTCTCCACTTGGATGACTTATTATGGAAATGAGAGGATTTCAAAATTTATATTTCATAGGGCCATCAAAGAGAGGAATACCAAGATATGAAGAAGGGAGGATTTTGATGATGCAAATCAAAATTTTGGATATCTTATCCTGTAGGGAAACTGGAGTGTTAATGAAAAACAATAAACTTTTACAAAAGTTCACGCTTTGACTAGAGACAATCTCATAAATTTCTAGGATTTTTATATAGAATTTGGCTTCAATGACTGAAGTTTCCCCCATCATTATTGTATCATCTATGAATTATTAATGAGTGACTAGTCTGATATTAGGAACCAATGTGATTCCTTTGATGATGTTAGAGGTTCTATCCTTTTTTATCATCCTACTCAAGGACTTAGCCATGATGATGAAAAGAGATGGGGAGAGTGGTTCCCCTTGTCTAAGCCCTCTTTAAGTTGAGAAAAAACCCTAGGAACACCATTAAGAATAATGGATAAAATGGGAGTAGTGATGTATGAGGATATTAGGTTTTTGATAGCCTGATTAAATCTAAATCTAAAAAGATTTTTATCTAGGAATTACCATGAGACTCTATCATAGGCCTTATTCATATCCAATTTGAGAAACATTCCTTATTTTGAGGAGTTAGCCACTGAATGAATGGTTTCATGAGATATGATAATACCATCCAAGATTTGTTTACCAAATATGAAGGCACCCTATTGATCCAAAATAATAATTTATAGAAACATTTGAATTTTTAAGGATAGACTTTTCATGCAAATTTTGTAGAAGGTGGAGCATAAATTGATAGGCCTAAAATCCATCAGATGAGAGTCCCCATATTTATTCAAGATAATGACAAGGAAATTGTTGCTAAAATCTTGTAGCATGGTACCTACTTTAAATAACTTTGATACTACTAGACAGACTTTGGTTTGAATAATGTCCCAAAAAACATGAAAGAAGAATAGTGGGAAACCATCAGGACTCAGGTCTTTGTCTCCTTAAAAATAAAAGACAATAGATATTATTTCATAATTCAAATGGGGGAAAGGATGGAAGCATTATTCTCCTAGGAGATAACCCCTTAAATGAGACTGACCACCTGATCTTCTAGTTGAACATCCTAGGAGGGAATAAAGGCTAACAATTTTTTGTAAAAATTAACAATTTGAACCTTGTTAGATTTTTCTTACTTATACTAGATTCCATTATCCCCTTTGATTTTTGAGATGAATAGGTGATGATGATTCCTATACATAGATATATGTAAGAGCTTTGTGTTTCTATCCCCCTCCTTTAACTAGATCTTCTTGGATCTCTACCTCTAATAAGTTTCTTCCTTAGCTTCCAGATTGTGAAAGAGATTAAAATGTTCATTTTATTTTCTTGGAGAGTAAGGGTGGATCTAGAAGCATTAATTTCCTATTATAAATTGCTAATTTCCTCCTATAAAAATTATTTCTAGAGGAATATGTTCTCAAAAACTTCTTTATTTTATACTTTGAGTTTATTCTTGACATGTTTAAACTTTATTATTAGGGTGTACATAGAAAAACCTTGGATCAATAATTACCATCATTCCTTTATGGAATATTTAATGGAATAATTGGATAGCCACATTTTCTTGAATATAAAGGGAGTATACTTGACTCTGAACATATTCTCACTTTGGAAAATAAGTGGGTTATGGTCAAATTTGATCCTTGGTAGAGAAAAAAGAGAACTAGTTGAATCAAGATTATAATTAAGAGAGATTAAGAACCTATAAAGTTTGAATTGGATGAGATTATCCCCTAATATCTTTTTGGACCATGTATAAGGATTTCCCTTTAGATCCACATCAAAAATCTTAGCTTCAACATTGAACTCACTAAATTCTAACATATTATTGGTCAGGGAGTAGGTTCCCCATTTTTTCTCTTTAGGGGTCAAGGGAGAGTTAAATTCCCCTACCACCATCCAACACTAATTTAAAAAAAAAATTCTAGAGTCTTTGAGGTTTTTCC
The DNA here is from genome assembly GCA_037957365.1 of Torreya grandis. Classification (NCBI taxonomy): domain Eukaryota; kingdom Viridiplantae; phylum Streptophyta; class Pinopsida; order Cupressales; family Taxaceae; genus Torreya; species Torreya grandis. Next base: position 4,106,619 of record JARHVA010000435.1, read on the forward strand.
ATAATCTGTGCCTATCATTCCTAGAGTTTAGAGCATACACATTAATAAGGACCTAATTATGGTAACATGGGGCTTAATTACACTTGGTGGGTTGTCAGTCAGGACCTTTGGTTCCTGAAACACTATCAGAGCTTTAGACACACCCTAGAGTTATTGCAACTACACAAAGCCTTGTCCTAGATATTAGATTTGATATTCACGAGTTTTTACATGGACATTTTAGATTCTTGAAATTAAACAATATCATGCTTGTGCTCTATTATAAGATTTATTTCCATTCTTTATTTACCAGGGTTATTCAACCCCCTTATGTTCCAAGAGAGTACTATCATTTCTTATTTTTTGGGAAATGTCTAAGGGTCATCTATATACCCTTTGTAACTTATCTATCTTTTTTTGTTTTTTTTGCACTATGGTATTAAGGGTTTACCTACTTTTTTTAATCCTCACGAACTTATTCTTTTCTCCTACCCATATTTTGAATACTCATTCATGATTCTTCATTCAGTTCCATACTTAGATTAGAGCTTTCATATTTATTTACTAAGGATCACTGGCCTTCAAAAGGGGAGGATTACCTAGACTCTCGTAAGCATCTAGATGGGGATGTAAGAATCTGAGAGGGTACAATTTCTTGGAGAACTAATTCTTTATTTATAAAATCATCTTTACACATAATGGAATATGGAGATAACATACAAGGACTGACCTAAGGGTTCAAGGGAGGGGGGAAGGGGTAGCCAAGGACACAAACACAACTTGAACCAAGATATGCTTCAAAGGGGAGGAGGTTCTATTTGGAGACAACTAAATCATTATAATAAGGGGTATTGACTTAAGGGTTACTAAATGGAGACTAAGGATCCTTAGGTCTAAGGAATATTTCAAGGGAATCGCATCCAAAAAATTCTTACCCAAGCTTACGGGAGCATGGAGGAGGGTTTTGGGTAGAAAAAATTTCACCTAGGTAGGGGATGGGGGAATTGGGGGTTTCTTGAGAAGGGGATATGTTTTGGAAGAATGGTTTAAAACATCATGAATTTTGAAAAAAGAATACTCTCTATCAAATTTAATCCTTTGATTCTAGATCCTATATTTGGATTTTATCTTTATGGAATGGATCAGAGGTTTGCCAACTAGGATGAAAACAAAAACTCTAGATCTCAAGAGTCTACATCTATATCTTGTCACCAGGTTGATGAAAATGGGCTATCTTAGAGCCCTAATGATTCCCAAGATTACCTTTGGTACCTAGAATTCCAAAGGTAGTTCTAACAGTCTAATCTAGATAGAAATGTCCTCCAAGATCTAACTATCAAGATTAAGACCTACCTTCTACTTATGGAGGCTAATGATGGATTTCTCCATGAAGAAAAGACCACTAATTATAATTATTATGTAGTGTTTAGGATGTAAAAATTTGAGCAAAAAAATTTTTTTGGGCATGGCCACTATATCAATTTGACCTTTTGGTTTCCATTTGATGTTGGCCCATTTCTGAAATGAGTAAATATTTAGCCTAAAATCATTGAATTTGGTTAAAATATAATGTGATAGAGATGAATAAATATTTTGAATGATGGTATTTGGTACTTCGAGACATACCTTAGATCTTTCACCCATAGGGATGAGGAAGGACTCCTCTATGAATTTTTTTAGATGACACTCTCTCACAACCAAATCCACCCATGAAGCAACTTTTTACCTTTTGTGGGATCAATATTAGATACTTATGGACCTAGAATTGACACTAGCATGAGTACCAATTGATATTTTGTATTATTTGATGAAACATGAGCCTTTTCTAGGGCTATCACAAGCTCTAATAGGTTGTTAGGCTAGCTCTCCCTCCTCCTACCCATCGGTGGCATTCAAAATCCATACACTAGATGGTTTTTGGCTCTCCATGGGATCTCTAAAGACCAATATTAAATACTTATGGACCTAGAATTGACACTAGCATGAGTACCAATTGATATTTTGTATTGTTTGATGAAACATGAGCCTTTTCTAGGGCTATCACAAGCTCTAATAGGTTGTTAGGCTAGCTCTCCCTCCTCCTACCCATCGGTGGCATTCAAAATCCATACACTAGATGGTTTTTGGCTCTCCATGGGATCTCTAAAGACCAATATTAAATATATGAAATCAAAAACTATTTAAACAAGGTTTTGATGGGAAATTAATTCAATGTTTAGATAAACATGAAGCTTAAAATACACTCTTAGAAATGTATGACAGTAAGTGTGGTGGGCATTTTAGTGGCAAGGATATATCCTAAATTTATTACACCAATGTTATTATTAACCTACCATGGAATACTAATGTATTGAACATGAAAATTTATGTGTACAATTATAGAACTATATAAATTTAAATCATGCACTATCTCATGAGTTACAGTCAATTGTCTCAGCATGGCTTTTATCCTTATAGGTGTTTTGTTTGATTGGAAAGATAAACCTCATGTTCAAAAGAGGACACAAGTTCATAATCACAACTATATAATACTTTATAAAATGGGTGGAGGAAATTCCACTTAAATTTACCATAAGGGATGAAATATGTAGGTTTTTGATGACTAACATTATTTTCTATTTTGGCATACCTTCAGCTATTATTAATGATAATGGATTCTCATTCAATAATAAAATGGTGAAACACTTTTACAATAAATATATAATCAAACATATAATTTATACAACTTATTACACATGGGATAATGGACAATAAAAGGTAACAAATTAAACCTTTATCAAAATACTTGGAAAAACATTTGAACAATGCATACAATACATATTGGCATCAACAAATGGTTTATGCTTTATAGGCATACTACACTAGTATTTTCACACCTACTCAAGCTACACCTTATTCTTTGGTTAATGGTATAGAGGTAATTTTACCAATTTAACTTGAAATACCTTCCTTATGTATTTCTCTTAAACATATTATAAGATATAATGAATACCATAAAATGAGATTACATCAATTATATCAATTGAGTGAAAAACATAATAGGTTGATGAACACTTAATGGTTTATCAAGATCATGTTAAGTGATCATTTAAAAAAAAGGTTTGGTCATGTAAATTTACTATGAATGCCTTGGTACTAAAATAAAATAAAAATAACACCAACCCAAAGAAAGACAAGAAAGTAAATCGCAAATAAAATTGGTTAGGATAATTTACAATTATAAAAAAAATTAGAAAAAGTCACATACCACCTAGCTACACTTAGAGGAAAACTTCTCAAAATTCAATGAAAATTATTCACTTGTGTAAATATTTTTCTTGAGATACTTCCATTATTCAAAAAAATAAAAAATCCAAAAGTATTTTTAGCATTTACATGTTATATTAGCTCTTAGGAATCTATGTTGTTAGTTCCATGTTGGTAGATAGCATATCATATATTTCTATATAGACATATTTTTCATGCATATTTTGAGTGTGATAAGACATACCTAGGCTCATTGATCTATTCACATTTATATGTTAGGTCTTCCCTTTACTCATGCCATATAGACATTGTGATCAATATGAATTTAATGATGGAGGGGAGGTTAGATCAAGTTTGTCTAAAAATGAAATCAAAATAATAAAAACACACTAAAAAAGCATAACACCTCCATGCCTAGAAAATAGGGGGAGCTTGGTGAATAAATTACAAATGACAAATCTCAACTAAAATTTAAATAAAATTACATTCCTTACCTTCCTTTAATGCTCTAAATGATGTGTTCATTGGCTTGCTTAAATTGTGTTGAAAAGGTCTTCATTAATGGGCTTTGGCTATCTTCATCTCCTCTTCGAACCATGATTGGCTTGGATTTAGATATATTTTTCTTGAAAATGGATTGGCTTGGCTCAATTTGGGCATTATAACACTATGTATTTTCTTGATGAATTAAATCTTGCATTATAACTCTACTATGTTCCAAGATCTCTAAATGAAGAGCTCTAGGCTTGATTTTATAGGCTTTTAAATGACTTGAAATAGGTTAAATCCTAACCTTGGTTGGATTAGTTAACCCCATTAGGGTTAAAAAATGTCAAATGATCATGATTATCATGGAATAAGCATGGGTAGGATATTTTCCAAAAATGACAACTCACAAAAGCTAATGATGAAAAACTAGGATATTAATTGATTTTTGAATTTCACTTTTTGATAATTACTTTAATTTCTCATGGATGAATTTAATTAGGATTTGATTAGAATTTGCATGTTAATTATTCTATTTTGGGCATTTGAACATTTGTATAAGTTTGGATTTAAATGATTTAGGTTTTTTCTCTATTTAATTAATTTTTTGGGCCCAATTGATTTAATTACATGTTATGAAGCCAAATTTGAGACATCTAGAATTTCTTAGTCTAGATATTCAATGGTTGGTAGGAATTACTCTAAAGTTAGGTATGGAGCCATTGGTGGCCAATTTTATATGTGTATAGTTTACCCCTATTTGGGAAAGCATTGCAAGCTGTAAGCATAGTAATATCTTTGCAAAGAATAAAAATGTTATGTTGTGCTTATGACTTCAATAATGATGGATAAATTGTAGGGTGCCCCCTTGAGGGAGTGGTTGGAAAAGGGAATGGTAAATAATCCATCAAAATAAGGAAATTAATGGACCCAAAAATGAAAATGATGGAACAAAAATACAATGATGTGGCCAAAGGTGGTCAAAATCATTGAGAATGAAAGTGGGAAGGTGTACAATGGTTTGCCCAAAGGAAGTTATAAGCATTGTACCCTGATAGTGGCAAACATGGTATGATAACACAATGATTTACTCAAAGGCAGTTATAATCATTGATAATATGGAGTTTTCCTAGTTAGGATAGACAAACAAGATAAAAACATGTCTCAAGTGGGCAAAGGAAAGTGAACGATTTTCCCAAAAGTCATTATAATCATTAACCCTCAAATTGGTGAAAACACAATGATTTTCCCAAAGGTGGTTATAATCATTGAGAATGTAGGTGGGGTAGTGTACAATGGTTTGCCCAAAGGTGGTTATAAGTATTGTACCATGATTATGGCAAATAATATTGATGGATGATGATTGAAAACATGATAATGACAATTTGATATAGAGGATTAAGATGAATTATGACAACCTACTAGTAGGGCGATGCTCATCCAAACTAAAAAAGGTTATAATTATTTCATTATTTAATTTTTCTATTTGGGATATGATTGTGATTGGTGATGGTGCTAGTATTGAGGAGATATCAATGCTGCATTGTTGTGTAGACTTTTTGATGCTGATTTTTATTGTATCATTTGATGGCAGGCATCATGATAAAACACCATGAGGAATTGGCTGAAATATGCATAGGGAATGACTCCCATGATCCAATACTCAAAGTAAAAAAATGTACCAATGATAAAGAACATAATGATAATGTTGACATATGAATATGGATTAATTCAAAAATAGTACACAAAGAATCACTAAATGAACACACATAGATTGAATCAAGGCAACAGTGCTGAAAGAAAACAAATAAGTACACAAACAAATAATAAAAAAACCAAAGAAACAAATAATAGTTACTCCTAATGTTAGTATAAATAACATAAAACAAATAATGTGACACAAACAACATGAGGAACATTTCCCCTAAAAAATAGGTGAAAACTTAACAAATAAAAATGATGAGAAAATAGAAGAAAAGAAATGGGTGGTTGAGTTGTCTCCATATTCACTAGGCAAGTGAACATTGCTTACATAGTTCCATAGATATGATGATCCAATAAAAACTTCAAGTTGGATGTATTTCTACCAACAAATAGGATAGAAGAAGCTGATGATATAGAAAATAAACATGATAAATGTGATTGAAGAATAGGAATGAACTCACAAAATTATGAGAGTATGGGATAAAAGGCCAAAAAAGGACGGGGAAACTAAGTGACAAGTGATTTATTTTGACTTAGTAAGGGTTCTGAGAATCCTTAAGGCAAAGAAGTGGTCAACATTTTTGCTTTTTCTAAACAGTTTTTAAAATGTTTTGTAATTTTGGAGCATCTCAAATTGATTAAGAATGATGAGATACTAGATGGTCTAAGCTCAAAAAATCTCAAGCGCATAGTTAACTAAAATGTTGCTCATAAAATGATGAGAGCATGGTGGAAAGGGGGGACTAATTTTACCTCAACATGAATTGAGCATGACCCACATAGTCATAAAATTGCCTTAGTTTATAGTAGTTACAACTTATAGCAGAGGAATCTAACTAGTATAGGAGCTAATTCAAACAAAATAGGCATAGTTGGCATAGTGGTATAGTATGACATTAAAATGGCTAGTTGGTATGTCAAGGCATAATAAACAAATGTTTCCCCTAGTTTGCCCATAGGCAGTTTTAAGTAGGGTATAGTGAATTATATTAATGATACTAATTTGACCATAGGTGGTTATAATTAGTAGCAAGACGAGACACTAATTTGCTACTATAGGCAGATATAATCAGGCTCACATAAAAAAACTTAATATAATAATAGAACAAAAAGTGAATGATGCAACTACCAAAACTCCTATCTTACTACTCCAAAATACTACCTCTATATAGAATACTTGAAATAACTACTAAAATTGATCTAATTATTCATGCTAAAAAAATGAAACTAACAGATGAACCAAGGTCAAATAGTCTAGGATAGGATGGATCAAAACATGTTTTGGTTGATAAAATGGAATGGTAGAATAGATATGTGATAGGAAAAGTGATAGGTAGATAGGATGATAAGATGATAGGAAGTTTTTGGTACAAAGAATAATGTTGATAAAATGGTACGACTTGAAATGTTCCTCATAGACAATACATAGAGTTACTCAAGCATAGTACTACTTGAGGTGTATAATTCTCATAGGCACATAAAGTTTGTCCCCATCTAGTGTGGTGAGACTTTATGCTCCTAAACCATAATATATGATAATGATGAAAGGACAAACCCATTTGGGTTTGAACTTGCCTTTATGCTTCTTTTTAGCCATGGTATTCTTTTGGTTCTCTTTAAGTACAAGATTACCAAGCTTAAAGCCTCTATGTTTCTAGCATTAATTGTAGTGGAAATAGAGTTAGTTTTGATAGGCCTGTAGATTTTTCACTTCATGCATGCATTTTTCATTAAATAACTCCATATTTTATAGGTGAGCTACTTGATAATCTTCATCATCCAGGACATACTTCAAAGAGATGCATAATGAAGGTAATTCAACCTCAATGGGAATAATGGCTTTAGTATCATAAAAAAGTGAGTATGGAGTGGATATTATTAGTGTGTTATTGTTGGTATGATATACCAATAGGGTATAAAATATTTGAAGGTTCCAATAATGACTTGCATGATTGACAATATTTTTAATAATGTTGACAATTATTTTGTTTGATGTTTCAGCCTGACCATTACCTTGAGGGTAATATGTCATGGAAAAATGTTGAGTAATTTTATACTTGGCACATGGATGATTGAAATCCTTATTTTTGAATGATCCTTCATTATTAGAAATAGTTTTAGATGAGATATTATAGTAGCAGATGAGATAGTTGAAAATGAATTTGTTAATTTACTTTCCAGTCACATAAGTGTAGAGTATAGCTCTAACCCACTTAGTAAAATATTATATGATAGTAAGGATATGCTTATGGCCATCTAATGAGGTGGGGTTTATCTTCCCAATGAGATAAAGGCCCCATGTAGTAAATGGCCATGGAGTCAACATTGGTTTCAAAGTCTTGGTTGGAGTATGAATTATATTAGCATGTCATTAACACTTATCGCATCTTTTTACATATGCAGTTGCATCTACATCTATCATTGGGCAATAATAACCAATACGTAATATATTTTTGAAAAATACTACCTTAATAGTATGGGATCCACATACTCCTTCATGAACTTCCTATAATGCTAGTATCGATTCTCACAAAGGTAAACAATGAAGTAGAGTTACATCAAAACTACGGTGGTATAGGGTTAGTCCAAGTAAGGTATAATATTGGGCATTGTGGATGAAGGCTTTGGTTTTTTTTAAAAGGGTCAAGTGGCATGATTTTGTCATGTAAGTGTATAAGTCTGAATACAAAGTAGAAATAAGACCAATAATATCACATATCATATGATAGTTAATGACTCGTTAGCTGGCACTAGTAGATTTTCAATGAGAAATTGGTATTTCTTGGTTGTATCTATTTATTGAATCAAATATCTAATGGTAGACATGGAATTTGATGTTTTTTTATTGGCTCATAGTATATTCTTAGACTATATATTGACAATCTACTACTTGAGCATGTCAACCATGGCCTTATAGGGAACTAGCTTGTCATCTTTGGTCTAAAAGTGGTATGTAACCTAATTGATGATTAAATGTGAATCAACATAAACCTTTAATGATACATGTTCCACTATACTATCTATTGAAGACATATGATGAGTGATTCATAATTAGACATGTCATTGGTATAAGGAAAGCTGATTCTAAATGACTTAAGGATTAGATCCCCCCATGGAGTAATAAACAAAATCCTACCCCTAATCCATGTGTTGTAAATAAACAATCAAAATATATATTATAGTGCTACTCCTCAATATGTGCTTCAATTATGGTCATGATGGATTCATTGGAAAATTAGAATGTGAGTGGTTCTATATCTACAAGGGATGCCTCAACAAGCTGATATAAAAAAACTTCTCCCTTGATGGATTTTTGGTTCACATACTCTATCTCAAACTCACTAAGATGCATGATCTATTTTTCCATGAAGCCTTGTAAAGATGTTTTAGCTATTAGATACTTGAGTGGATCTAATTTTGAGATGACCATGGTCTTATTGTTCAACATGTAATTTTGTAGTTTTTGAGCTGTGAAGACCATAGCAAGACAAGATTTTTCAATGGGTGTATAATTATGTTCATATGCAATAAATGTATGGCTTATATAGTACATTGCATGTTAAAATCCCTTATCATTGTTTTTATCTATAAGTTCCCCTAGGGAATTATTAGTAGCTGATAGATATAAAAATAATGGTTTCCCTAACATAGGAGATAATAGAACGGATGGGTTCATAAGATAGTCCTTTAGTTTCTGAAAATATTTCTAACAATCATCATCCCAAAGAAATGTGAAACCCTTCTTTAATAGGTTTTTAAAAGGATGACACTTATTGGGAAATTTAGATATGAAGAATCTCATGGATTAGATCTTGCCCTACAAACTGTGGAGTTTCTTCAAATTGGTTAGTGGTGGCATGTTTCTGATGGCTCATACTTTGTTTGGATTTAATTTTATGATCCTATGAGACATAATGAAGCCAAGAAATTTTCCTAATGTGATGCCAAAAACACATTTCTTGGGGTTGAGTCTAACTTTGTATTCATGCAGTCTCTCAAATATCCTCCTCACTATTGATAGGCTCTAGTATTTGATTTACCTAGTATGGCATTGATGTAGTCTTTGACAATGTCATATATCATATCATGGAATATGACTATCATGGATATTTGATAGGTGGCCACTACATTCTTAAGACCAAATGGAATACCCTAATAACATAATGTTCCCCATGGAGTGGTGAATACTATTTTGTGTTGGTATTTTGGTGGTATTTAGATTTGATTGTATCTTGAGAATCCATCCATTAGTGAAAGCATTTCATAACCTGATGTGGGGTTGATAATCATGTCAATATTTGGAAATGGAAAGCCATCTTTAGGTTAAAATTTGTTAATGCCCCTAAAATTAGTACATATTTTGATTCCTTCTAGCTTTTTACTAACTATCACTACATTGAAAATCTATTTAGAGTAGTCAATTGGCCTAATATATCTTTCTTCTAAGAGCTTATCTAAATATTTATTTACCAATACAACAATGTGAGGTATGTAATTTTTGTTTCACAATTTTGGCATCATGATGTATCACAAGGTGGTGAACAACCAAGGTAGGGTTTAAACCTGACATATCAGAATAGGCCCATGAAAATATATATATAAATTCCCTCAGAAGGGAATAAAAACTTCACGCTCCTCCTCAAAGAGGAATATGCCTAATTTAATCAATTTTGGGTAATTTGGAGACCCAATGTTTACCACCATTATGTCTTCCACTAGAAGGGTTGAACCATTTTCAATAATATTGGGTAAAGATTTGAACTATTTGACTATGTTAAAATCCTCTGTTAGAATTTATTCTTCAAGTTCTCCTAGGAATGATGAATTAGAATCCCCCAATGAGAGGGATGGCTATGTAACAAATGTTGTTAGAAATTATTGAATGATGTGATCAAATGCCTATCATTCTTCAAGATTGAACTTGAACCCATTTGTAATTTCATCAACATTGGTTTCCTGAGTGATTCACTCAAAATCTTGAACTTCATCAAGACTAAACTATTAGGAATTAAAAACTTTAAACCATATTGAATATGGCCATAAATCAGATCTAAATTATGCACTAGCATGCATCATGAAAACATTGCTCAAATAATAGTTATTATGAAAGCATAATTGGAGAGAAAAAGATAACAATCAGACATAACATAGATATATTGTTGTTCACCCAATATGGGCTACATCCACCAAGCAATTCCTCAAATAATATTGTAATAAAAAATAAGATTACAATGAACTATCATAGAAATAAAATATCTACTATACAAAATGTTGCAAAAATTAAATGATGCACTTTAACCTACACTTACACAATACTATATCTCACAAGCTACTATATCACATCATGGAATAAACACCTGCACTTTGAAAAAACATCTACACTTTGACTCTGAACCTCAAAGCCACACCCTGCAAATAAACCATCAACCTCTAAATGTCATATCACACCTTTATATATAGAAAACCAAGGGGAAATCCACCAAATGAGGATAAAATCATCATGCTTATCCGAGATAAGCATCATCCATTAAAAGACAACTTAGTTCCACCTCAACAAGTTTATCCAAAAGCTCCATCAAGAAGGAACATGCCAAGTTATCTCTCCACCTTTAAAGGCACTTTTTCTAACAACATGTTATCACAACCAGCTCCTAGAAACAAGGAAGGCATCTTATTTTCTAATGAACAAATAACTCCTTATGATCACGGAATTCAACATGAAAAATATATATCTAATAATAAACTTAATAAAACATGGAAACATAAAAATTAGAAAATATTAGGAATATTCCACTCACATGTGAAGTAAGGTTCCATAAACTGTGGAGTAGGGAAAGCTATGATCCCCACATTTTTGGAGATCTCTAGGCCCAAAAAATAAATCCCTATTGTCATGTGATACCACCAAAGGGATCCACACTCAACAATCTCCCACTTAGAGACCATTTTACCTAAGCAAAATCTATCACTGCTCCATAACCACTAAGGCCAACCAAATCTAAACATAGTCTCAACTTGTCCAATGTGACCACCTTGGTCATCATATCCAAAATATTTTGGCTAGTATGAATCTTATCCAACTTCACCAAGTTGTCCTCCAAATTTCTCTTGATGAAGTGATAATGTAACTGAATATGTTTCATCCTCAAGTGGAAAGCAGAGTTCTTTTACAAATGAATAACACTCTGAATATCACTGTGTAGTCTCCCAACTTCTTACTCATACCCCAACTCTCGAAACAAATCCTATAACCAAATCATCTCCTTGATATCCTCTATGATAAAAACATACTCTGTCTCTATGGTTGACAAAGCCATAACCTTTTGTATCTTGGAAATCCAACTAACCACTATATCTCTAATAGTAAATATATAACCTATCATACTTCTCCTTCTATGAATATCCCCTACCATATCTAAGTCCACATAGCCATGAAAAGTAGTATCTAATCCACCATAAAATAATGAAAAATACATTATTCCTCTCAAATACCAAATAATCCATTTCACTTCCTGTCAATGCTCATAACTTAGATCACTCATATACCTGCTCACAACTCCCGTCGCTTAGGTAATTTTTAGCCTAGTATAAACCATTACATACATCAAGCTACCAACTACCAATGAGTAAGGTACCTTAGTCATCTTAATATTTTTATCTTCTATCTTGGGATACTACTCCTTTGATAATCTAAAATGTCCTACCAAAGGAGTACCAATAAATTTAGAATCCAACATGCTAAACCTTTCCAAGACTTTCTTCACATACACTAATTGGGATAAAATTATCTTCCTCTCCTTCCTATCATGATTAATCCTCATACCAAGGATTTTCTTTATAACACCCAAATCCTTCATATAAAAGGAGTCACTAAGATGTTTTTAAGCATATGAATATGGTATATGTTCTTTCCTATAACTAGCATGTCATCCACATACAAGCATAAAATAATAAAGGAACCATCATCAAAATGTTTGATGTACATGAAATGGTCAAAATAACACCTTTGATATTCTTATTTCAACATAAAATAATCAAATTTATTATACCATTTACATGGATCTTGTTTCTGGCTATACAAGATCTTCTTTAGTCTGCACACAAAGTTCTCCTTCCCTTTGACCTCATATCCTTGTGGCTGATTCATATACAACTCTTCATCCAAATCACCATGAAGAAAAGCAGTTTTCACATCTACCTATTATAATTGTAAATCCTTAGCTACAGCTAAACCAAGAACAATCCTAATAGAAGTCATTTTTACAATAGGAGAGAAAATCTCATCAAAATTAATACCTGATTTTTGTGCAAACCACTTAACCACCATCATGGTCTTATACATTTTTCTCCTTTCATTCTCTTATTTTAGTCTATAAATCCACTTTTTTGGAAATGCACTCTTTCCCTTGGGTAGCCTTACCAAATATTACATTTGGTTATCCATGAGAGATATATGCTCCTCATCTATGGCATGTTCCTATTTCTTCTTGTCATCTACCTGCATCACTTCCACATATCACTTTGGTTCTCCATTATTAGTGAGCAACAAATAATTCAAAGAAGTACAAAAGTTTTTAGGTGTTATTTATACCCTAGAAGACCTTCTTACAATAGGAGTTTGGGATCATTATGTATAAGGTTCTTGAATTGAAACATTGGATACTTTGCCATCCATAATGTCATCCAATACTATGTACTCTTTTTGTTCTTATTCCTATTCTTGCAACTGAGCCTTATACATGACTTTTTCATTAAAGACTACATCTCTAGACCAAAATATTTTATTATCTTTAATGATCCATAAATGAAAACCAAATTCATCCTCACCATTGCCAACAAATGCGTATTTCTTTGGTTTAGCCTCTAACTTGGTCATATCCTTTTTCTTAATATGAACAAAAGCCTCACATTCAAAGAATCTAAGAAAAGAATAATCAGCATTCTTACTAGACCAAGATTGTTTAGGAATACCTCCATCTAAAGGCATATAAGGTCCTCTATTAATCAAATATATTATCATGCTAACTTCTTCTACCCAAAACTATAAAGGCAACCCTTCATGTAACTGCATGCTCCTAGCGCATTCTATTATTTTTATATTCTTCCTTTTAGATACCCCATTTTACTATGGAGTTATTAGAACCATCCTTTTCTTATAGATTCCATGCTTAGAATAATAATCAAGGAAAGCATTATTACGATATGCACCTTAATTATCTAATCTAAGACATTTCAAATTTAGACTTGTTTCATTCTCAACCAAGGCTTTCCATTTCTTAAAAGTGTCAAATGCATCAGATTTTTTTTCAATGTAATAAATCCAAACTTTATTAGTTGCATCATCAATAAAAGTAACATAATAATTGGATCCATCAATACAATATACTTGAGCTAGTCTCCATACATCTGAATATACCAACTCTAACTTGTGATCTTTCTTTGTGTGTCCAACCTTCAAGAGCTTAACTTGATTCTATTTCTCATACACAAAATTCTCATATAAGTCTAGATCTATGTACTTTAATCTAGATAACATGTATTTTAAAATCTATATGCCCTTATGGCTCATATGACTGAGCCTATATTGCCACGTAGTTGCATCTCCATCTATAATAACTAAATCAAAAGAATCAACACTACTAGTCAAATATAAAATACCAACTTTCTTACCTATGAAAATCATAAGAGCACCTCTAGTAAATTTCTAATAATATATAGTAAACATTAAAAAAAACCTTCACTACCCAATTGCCCCACTGAAACCAAATTTCATCTCAACATAAACACGTGTCTAACATCCTTAAGTATCCATGTGTTTTCATTCTATATTTTAACTTGAACACAACCTATCCCTATTATCTCACATGGTTCATCATTTCCAAGATAAACATGTCCTAAATTCTCTTGAACATAATCAATAAAATAATGTCTATTTGGGGTGGCATGTAAAGAAGCCCCTAAATCTATTACCTAAGACTCAAAAAAGCTATCCATGTAAATAATTAAGGTATCCTAACATGATTTACCTGATGTCACATTTACCTCACTCATTTCCTCCTTGTTGGAATTCTTATCTTGAAGTGACCAACAATCCTTCTTTGAGTGTCCACTCTTCCCACAATTCTAGCATATCATCTTCAATCTAGATCTAGATTTAGATCTACCCTTTGACTTTCCATGATTTCCTTTGCTCTTGTTCTTTTGCCTCCCTCTAGTATCAATAGAAAAATCATTACCTAAAGATGATTTAATAGTAATTTTCCTTTGCATTTCCTCTTTAAGAATCATACTTACAACATCTTTAAAATTTAAGCTTCCCTTGGTAGGGCTTGTATTACTCACAACCATAACCAAGCTATCCCAACTATTAGGAAAAGACAAAAAAATCAATAAATCTCTAACTTCATCATCAAAATTAATTCCAATAGAAGCAATCATACTTAAAACCATATTAAAATCATTTATATGACTAGAAATTGAACCACTCTTAGATATTTTCATCTTAAATAATATTTTCATAAGAAAATTTTTATTAGAAGCAGAGGGTTTCTCATATAACTTTCCATGTTTATCTATGAGATATTTTATGGTTTTCTCAAAAAATTTAAATGTAAAAAAATATGCAAGGAATAACTGTATGGCTCCTAATGCCTTCTCGTCAATCAATGAATAATCCACATCACTCATACTTACAGGTTGTTCTCCTTTTCCCTCTAAGGGGAGATGAAGCTCCTTTTGACATAGGTAATCTTGCATATATATTTTACATAAACTAAAATGTGTACCATCAAACATCTCCACCCTAAATTTGATTTCTTCTCCCATATTTCCCACTCAAGATAATAATCTTTCCTATGATTTACCACTTCAAAAAAATGCAACCAATGAATCTGATACCAGTTATTAAGAATTAAAAACTTTAAACTAGATTTAATATGACCATAAATCAAATCTAAATTATGCACTATCATGCATCACATAAAAATTCCTTAAATCATAGCTATTATAAGATAATAAATGGAGATAGCAAGACAAAAATCACATGTAACATAGATCTACCATGGTTCACCCAACGTGGGCTAGATCTACCAAGAAATTCCTCAAATAAAACTATAATAAAAAAACAATATTACCATAAACTCTCATAGAGATAGAATATCTCCTATATAAAATGCTACACAAATGAAATGTTGTAATTTCACCTACAACTACTCAATACTATATCTCACAAGCTACTATACCATACCCTATAATAAACATCTACACTTTAAAAAAATATCTGCACTTTGACTCTAAAATTCAAAGCCACACCCTGCAAAGAAACCATCAAACTCTAAAGGTCACATCACACCTATATATATATATATATATATATAAAACAAAGGAAAAATACACCAAAAGAGGAGAAACTCACCATGATTATCCGAGATAAGAATCATCCACTAAAATACAATTGAGTTCCACCTTAGGAAGCTTATCCAAAATCTCCATCAAGAAGGAACATGCCAAATTTATCTCTCCACTTTTAATGGCATATTTTCCAACATGTGATCACAACCAACTCCTAGAAACAAGGAAGGCATCCACTTTTCCAATAAATAAGTAACTCCATAAGATCAAGTAAGTCAACATGGAAAATAGGCATCTAATAACCAACTCCATAAAACATGGAAACATAGAAATTAGAAAATATTAGAAATATTCCACTCACATGTGGAGCAAGGTTCCATAAAAGGTGGAGCAGGTAAAATTGTGCTCCCCATATTTATGGATCTCTCTAGGCCCCAAATATACATCCCTATGGTTATGTGATATCCCCAAAGGGATTTTCACTCAACATAAACTTAGATTCCTAGACAAGTTTGTCATTGGTGGTGTTTTGGTCTATATTTGAATAAGGTTGAACACCCCCATCTAGTGGTGCCCAAAATAGGTATTCACCACTAGATTGTCCTTTGTATTTACTTTTTCCTTAGTAAAAAATTGACTCAAATATGTTTTCATTTTGGGACCCGAATGTTTTATTCATTTGATTTTAGCTAAGGGTGTTCACCCACTCTCCAAAATAGGCATTCAGATCTAACTTGATTGAGAACCCTTTTTATGATCTCCTAGTGGAACATTGTCCCTAAGGCCTAAAAAATTATAGGTGTCATCACTTTTGAACTTGTTAACCAATACATTATATTCTTGTTGGTTCCAATATATTAGTTGGGGATAATACAATGGTCGTGGATTATGATAAATGAATGGTTGAAGGTTGTAAATGGCATTATTCTCAAATATATTAGTTTGGGCTAAGCCATAAAATTATCTATGATCAGACTCTACTTTGCTACTAGCATCATCATCACTAGTCATTAGTGATGGAACTCAAATAAGATACATGGGGTCACCCTAATGTGATTTAAATCCAAATCCACAGGATCTTTTATACTTAGTCATAGAAATTAGCTCAAGCGTTCACTATTGATTTGGATCAAGGCCTCCTCCTTTAAAGTCTTGATTCTCCATAATCTAATTAGGAATGGGGTACTTGGGAAATTTGTAATAATTGATGAACTTATCATTATATAACAATGATTCATCATATTCAAGAGGGTCCTATCCTTAGCTTGAGGCTGGTGTGAAAGTGATAGGTGGTGGACTATGTTGGTGGCCTTTGTTATTTCATTGCCATTGCATGAGTGGTTTGGATTTTGGTCTTCCAAATGACTTGGGGTTCTATGGGAGCTTTGAAATTTGAAAGGTTTCATGGGTCATGTGATATCCTAGGTCATTATCTAAGATGGTATAGTGATTAGACATCTTAGGAGGTGGTATGTGGGATATTGAATCAAGGGTATCAGGGTTAATGCAATTAACCTTTGGTAAATCAATAAGTATGACTTTCCCTTTATCTTGCTTGGTGATTGGATTCATGATAAAATGGTAATTATGGATCTTAAACTCAGCCTCTAGTTGTTTTTAATGATTATATGGTATATATCTCGTAGAATACTAACCTCTATCCCTGAATGTGAGAACTTGATACACTATTACAATGTTGATTGGATTGTTTGAATGTTTTATATCCAAGGTATACTTAAAAGCATATTGGATGATAAATAAAGATATAAAACATAAAAAAGTGTATCATGGTTCAAGGGCCAATCTATTAGTGCCCTATGATTATTGTTCTTCATTGTTGTATGATTTGATAGTGATTGTTTCTACTTAGAGATCTGTTGACGTGTACCCAAGAAGCTTTAGAGACACCATATTTAGACCCGATCCATTGTCTATGAGGATATGATTTAATTTGTGCATATTTATCTAATCTTTAATTTATAATGGATTATTATGTAGTGGGGCAAGGGATGACATATCACTTTGGTCAAAGGTTACTTGTTAGGCTAGAACTAGGTGTCCAACCAAAGCCTAAATTATTTTAGGAGATATGTCATTTGAAACTATGGATTGACCAAGGAACTATGTCAAGATGTTTTTATGGATAGTAGAAATATGTAAAAAATCTAAATTGGATATTTGTGATAGCCTATTTTGAAATTCCTCCATAATGTCAAACAACTTTTATTGGATAGTGGTAAATGGTTTGTTCCTAGGTAGAATGTCTAGTTGAATGATGGGTGAAGTGGTAGATGGTTTTGGACTTGGTATGGTAATATTTAACTATCGAGTTATTATTAAATAATTAGAATTAGATATATGACCATTGTTATTATTAAATGATAGTGGATGGGGACTAGATAGGATAAGTCTCAAGTGCCAATGCACTTGTGCATGGTCATAGGCTAATGATGAGTTATTAGTATAAGGTCCTAACATGGGAATCCTTGCTTGTTGGTTGACTTATGTGCATTCCCATGGTAAAGAAGAATTACCAAAATGGTTTGGTTAATTTGGTATAATTAGTAGTAGTCTTGTTTGATTGGTACTTAGTCCTAGATTGATTGAAATGGTTGTAAATCAACCTCCTATAATATGGCTTATAACTGAGTTGTAGTCATGTATAACTGTATGGTAGGTCTATTAGTTATTACCATCATTATAAAATTGGTTTTGTTCATTATTTTGTCAATTTTGGTTCTATTGAGTCTATTGGTTCAGCCTTGGTTGTAAATATTATTATTGTTAATGTTACAATAGTCATTATTATTGTTGGTTTTTATATTGGGGAAAAGTATTATGATAAATGCCAAGACTTTGATTGGAGGTGGATGCTCCACCATACAATGTGATCTCTCCATTTTCCAAAATATTATGAATTACATGTCTAATTTACATATAATGCTACAAATTATAGCCATTGGCCCTATTAAAATTGTAGAATTATTCTAGCTTATACCAACTAGGATGTCAATGTCCTCACAAACTTGCTCTTTTAGAATGGGATCTCTAAGGTCAATAAAAT
Source organism: Torreya grandis (assembly GCA_037957365.1). NCBI lineage: Eukaryota > Viridiplantae > Streptophyta > Pinopsida > Cupressales > Taxaceae > Torreya > Torreya grandis. The sequence continues at coordinate 4,125,448 of JARHVA010000435.1, forward strand.
CATGATAATTAGGAATGTTTCTCCTTAGAGGATGATGGTTTTTAAAATTCATAGGCATTTGTTACATTTATGGTTTTGGTCTAGGTTGTTACACTTACTATACATGCTACAATTATGGAAAAGGTTGTTGGTTAGGATTAAGTTGGAAAGGTAATGTAGGTAGAGAAGATGGTGATTGCACTATATGGACATGTCATGACTCTATCACTCCATTTTGTATAACATTCTTGTTAAGATTGAATTTCTTGGGTCTATCATTATTATTGGCATAAATTAGTTGTGATGTTTGCACTTGGACTAGATGTGGATTTTAGCCACTATTCTAGTTTTAATTTTGGCCATTGTTCTAATTTAATGAGGTTAGTTTAATGATACCTATATTAATAAGGGATCATTTAATCAAAAAATATTTTTAATGATTTATTTGAATGTATACAGACATTGTAACATCAGTTAGTAACATATCTCACTGTGTAGAATTTCAGTAAACATAATGGCTAATTATTTTTCAAGTAGACTATGGGTAAAATGACTTTCAAGGGCCCTCCATCACTATAGATAGCCTACAAATATTTCACCTAGTTTTTTTTTGCTTGTGTTAAGTCTACCAATGAAATATCATGATTGAGATTGTAAGAAAAATGTTATATGAACTTGTTTGAAAGATTATCAAAATTAAAAACTAAATTCTTTGGTAACTTTAGGAACCATTCCAAGGCTTGTCTGGATAAACTTCTTGGAAATAACAACAAAAGGTAAATGTCACTATAGGCTACTGGTTGGCATATGATAAATACTTATATTATATGTGCCTTTGTGTCTCCTTTCCCCTTGTATTTGTCAAACATTGGTGGCTCATACCCTAGAGGAAATGGTATCTATAAGTACTCCATGTTGAAAGGGTAACAACAAACATCATATAACTTAAATTTTTTTATGTGTTTCCCAACATAGATGGTGGAAATTGCATCCTTCATTTGTTGTATCTCTTGTTCGAATAAACTTGTAGGAAAATTGGCATGAGGTGATGATTGAGCAATCTAAAGTGGATTAATTGGACTAAGCTATGATGGATGTATATGTTGAGATATGTTGAATTAGCTAAAGAATGGACTAGGAATATGCATATATGGATTAGGGTGAAATTATTGAAATTGCACTTGTGGTTATGTAATATTCTAGTTGGGATTTAGTATGTAGGCCTGATGTTGGGAATTAGGATGGTGATATATGGTTGTATTGTGCTTGTTGAGGTTGAATAGGAACATGTTGCTAACTAATCAAACCTTGTTGTTGAGAGGGAACTTATGAACCAATACCTTATTTTTGAACTTGTGGCATGTTTGGAATAAAAGATAATTATTATCTGATAGGTAATTGAGGAACATTGTAACCTCTTGGTTGCATAAATCCTAGTTGGGAAGTGGAGGAATGTTTGAGATTCAACATCTGTCATTGACGAATATTTACACGTTGTTAGTTGGACATCATTTAGTTTTAGATTGACATGTTAGTCTATGACTTAAGAGGTATGTTCACTTCTACTTAGTGAGGTTATAACATTGGTTTCCCCCTTTTGAAGTGGAAATATATTTTACCTTGGTTTCATGGGTTGCTTGGATGATGCTTACTATTGTGTAATATTACTAGTCACCTATTTGGGAGGAGTAATAATCATTACATTCTATTGTGGCATGATATTGGTCATTAGTTGACTACTTAACCCTTATTGTTGGGTGCTAAAATAAGTAGTTGGTTGAGGTTAGGATGTAGAAACTCCTACTCCATGAATTTGCAAACCACTAATGGTGTTAGTTAAAGGCACATTTTATTGTTGAATATTTTTTTATGCTTTAACACTACTTTGGTTTGGATTGGATGTTGCTTATGCATTATACACTAAGTTTTTCTCATTTTTATATGTATAAGTAAAAGATACTTCCTCAATAGTTTGGGTATTAAACATGTTTTTGACTGACTTTTTTTACATGTGGGGTCTAAACCTTGATTTTATTGACTTGTCAACTCAAATAAGATTCCCATTGAAGGGAGAAACTAAATAAGAGATGAATCTGTCATGGCTAGGCTACTAAAATTATGCACAAGGTTTTGATATGCCTAGTATGCTATCTACATTTGCATGAATTGGTCCTCCATGAGACCTCTTTGTGTGACAATCATACATAGATCTAGATAGGGCATTGGTACTATGGCATTAGGGTTATTCAAAGAGACCTGATCATTGTTTGGATTAGAAAACATGTTATAAGGCCCTCTTGGTATTTTTGGTAATTTTTCATGCCCTACTTCTATATCTTTATTACGATTATAGGTTGATGGTATGGTCACATAGTAGGGTTGTTTTTGGATGTTTTATAAAACCATAGTTATGCTATCAAAATATTAGGCCATTTATTCTTGATCTTGCTTTGTGTATGGAGGCATTGTAACCAAATAATTGGCCAGAGGATCTTGAATCTATTCCCCTATTTGAGTGTTGTATGCTAGATAGGAATATATCTCCAAAAAAATATCATTTCCATAAGGGTCTTAAAAAAAGTCTTCTTATGTACTAAAATTCCATATCCTAGATTATAAATAGTTCCACTATCTATATAGTGAGCCATTAAATCTATGAAAAATTATTCACAATAAGATGGATTAGAGTTATGTAAACTATGAAAATTTATGTCTAAAAAGATAAAAGGGTTCCAAATTTCTAACTTGGTCGATGGTGGAGCTGAATCTCCAAAATATTTGATCCAAATATTTGGTAAAAATAGTATAGCATCAAGTTTCTAAAGTTAAATGTTTTACACAAACAAGGTCAAGTAAAATTACCTAAAAATAAGATGCCAAACTCTAATGTCCAAACATGTTCCAAATATGTCTAAACTAGGAAAGGGAAATGTTCATAGGTATTTTATCCAAACATGGAGTAAAAATCTAGCCTCAAAAAAGATATGATAGGACTTTTGGTCAAATGTGGCATCAAAATATAGACAAACAAAGGATGATGATGATGATGATGATTAATATAAAAAACTTGAAATAGTTTGGGAAAGACTAGACTCTTGATTCTAGATATGATTGGTAAAAACAACTAAACAAAAGGCACTTTAAAGATGGTCTGATTCTATCAAACAAAGGCATAAATAATAAAGTTTCCAAACATGAGTAATGAATTAACTTAAGTTATGCAACCCAAAAGAGAAAGATCTGTGGATCAACCCCTATGTGTTAAGGCCTAAATAGAAATCATTCAATATTTGGATCCAAACTTGGAAAAATCAATCAAAGACTCAACTAAGGTAAACTAGGATTTTGATGACCAATAATATAGGTAAAATTGAATATCATGGTTATGATAAACAAAGATCTAACAAGGCTCAAATGATTGGTTGCAATAATGATAATTGAGACACAAGATAATATAAGTCTTTTGAAATAATTTTGGTAGCATAATGACATTATCACTCCCAAAAGATATGATAATGTTTATATTTCAAATACATCTAAGTCAAAAGACTTGGAATGATTTGTAAAATATAATGTTACCCATCTCAATCAAGTGCCACACTCAATGTTTTGACATAAATGTTTGCTAATTTAAATCAAGGTGTCAAAAAGATGGCATAACGCGTTCTTAAACACTGTAGAGATGTTGGACACAAGACTCATTCATGACATGGTTTAAACAACAATTTTTATTTTTAACACATAAAGAAAAAATAATAATAAATGACAAAAATACAACTAAGTGTATCATCCTAAATCCTATTAAGGTGTGGCAAAGTCAAGTTGATTAAAACCTACAAGTTTTCAACCATCTAGATTGATCCCATATGCACACACTTTCACATATGCACACAAGATAAACAACACATCAATTAGTTTATTATGAAAATGTCTTATAATTTACACAACCACCACATCCATCAATAGCTTAGTGTAGTGTGATGTCTATATTGGTCATATATGCTGGGCTTAACTTGCCACTAATGGATATGATTTAATCACTCAAACCATCATGTCATTAGGGTAATCCTAATTTTTATACCACCCACCCATAGAGAGGGATTGAAACACTATTTATTGATGAAACCCCATTTCAATTATTTTCTAAATAAAGTGAAAGAGGTAATGGCATCCATTTAATAAGCTAAGATGCATAAAAATAAAATACAAGTAGAAAGCCTTTATAGTTTTTTTTAGATCACCCAATACTATGCAAGCTTGAGGATATCCTAGGAAAATTTCTTTCTACACCTTGTACTAGGCACTAAATGCAATGGAAAGGCACTTTTTATCCCACAAGTTCCCTATAGGGGATGGGGGAGAGCATACATTCACTATCTTTTTTATGAAACAAACAATGAACAAACAAGTATAGCATAAAAATGAATGTGCTCAAAAGCATGAAAACTATATGATGTTAAGTTCATTTTAAGGTACCAAAATGAATTTTTTTATTAATTTTATCCCCTTGGAATTGATGGAAACTTTCTAAAACTTTGAAAAGCATCCAAGGCATAAAAAATTAACTAAGTTCTTTTAAAAAACCCAAAAGATGATGTGGGAAAGATTGACAACATGTTTAAATTTGATTAAGTTTATTTTTATGCACCAATTTAAATGTTTTAATTAGGTTCATCCCCCCTTGGCATATTGACAAATTCTAAATAAATTTCATAAACACAAAATAATCAAAAACACAATCGTGTTCATTTTAAGCACTTAAATCCAAACATTTAAATTTAACCTAATTCATTTTAAACACCAAATTAAAATGTTAGAAACCATATAATATTGTAAATTTATGTTTAGTGTCTACCTTGACCTTGAAAAAATAAGAGAGTGTTCCCATTCTTTGAAGCACTTTTACTTGTTAGCAAATGAAGTTTGAATTTGATCTCTTAGGTTTTGATTTAATTTCACATAGTGATTGTGAATGGTCACAAATAACCATCGATGGTTTTAAGTAAAACATGATGGTTGGTTAGTAGGTAATCATCAATAATTGAGTAGAATCATTTTTGGTTAATAAAGACCATTTATGATTACCTTTGAACTCAAAGGTAAAGCCATAAATGAGAAACAAATATTAGGTTAGCCCTGGTTAGATGAAATTTGATTAAAACCTGCAAGGTAAGCTTAAGTTTCATTATTTAAAAGACTTTGAAACTAATAAAACTCAATATTAAATTATGGAGAGAATAGAAATTCAAACTTTAAACACATTTTCCCCTATAATCTAACCATCAATAGTCTCATAAAATTGGTGGTAGTTGTGGAAAATTATTAGTAGTTAGGGCCTAACCATCAGTGGTCTCTATGTATATTCAAGAAATAAAAAAATAAAATAAAATAAAAATAAGGTTAGTAAATATATTTTAGAAATATTCAAGCATCAAAATAAATATTTAAAATCTACATATTGATGTCCTTGGTACGTGGGATTGTTAGGTCCTATCGAGCATGTTATTTGTGATCAACAAGAATTTGAAAATGGAAGGGAGGTTAAATCAAGTGTTATTCTCATAATGAAATCAAAATTAAAAAAACACACTAATAAACAATAACACCTCCATTCCTAGATCATAGGGGGATCTTGGTAAACAAACAACAAATGACAAATTTCAACTAAAATGCAAAGAAACATACCTTCCTTACCTTCCTTAAATGCTCCAAATGATGTGTTCATTGGGTTTCTCATATTATTATCAAAAGGTATTCATTAATTTGGTCTGGATATCTCCATCTCCTCTTGGCACCATGATTATCTTGGATTTGGCTTGTTGTTTCTTGAAAATGGCTTGGATTTACTCAATTTTGGCATTATAAGACTGCATTTTCTTGATGAATCAAATCTTGCATTATAACTCTATTATGTTCCAATGTCTCTAAATGAAAAGCACTAAGATTAATTTTATAGGCTTTGAAATGACTTGGAATGGGTTAAATCCTAACCTTGTTTGGCTTAGTTAACCCTAGTAGGGTTAAAATGTGTCAAATTGTCGTGATTAACATGGAATAAGCATGGGTAGGATATTTTCCAAAAATTACAACTCACAAAAGTTAATGATGAAAACCTAGGATATTAATTGTTTTTTAGATTTCCATTTTTCATAATTTCTTTAATTTATCATGGATGAATTTAATTAGGATTTGATAAGGATTTTCCTATTAGTTAACCTCTTTTGGGCATTTCAACATTTGTGCAAGTTTAGATTTAAATGATTTAGGTATTTTCTCTATTTAATTGATTTTTTAGGTTAAATTGATTTAATTTCATGTTATGAAGTCAAATTCGAGACATTTAAAAATTATTAGGATATATATTCAATATTTGGTAAGTTTTTTAATAAAGTCGGGTATGGAGCCATTGGTGGCCAATTTTAGATGTCTATAAACTTTGAGGGCATCCACTTCTTTGATCATGATACACCCAATTGCATCATTTTATAATCAATTTTCATTATCATGTTTGAGATTATATACTTAGACATGTCTTTATTCATGTTTATATATGTTTAGTGTACTTATGAAATAAATAAGAAATATAAAAACTTAATGAACAATATTACATTAAAGTGAAAGCAAACCATAAAGTTGAGGCAAGAGATTTGATAAGTGGATAAACTATCAAATGAAGATAAACATGTAATATTATTATAAGTTATCCAATAATGAATCTCCAAGTACATAACATGTAGAATATAATAAAGAGATAGATTATGTACTTAAGCCAAAACAACATAACAAGGATGTAAAATTAACAAAAAGATTATGATTGAATAACTACTAAAATGTCATAAGAAAGGAGGAGAAGATCTCAATAAAAAGAGATAAAAGGAATAAGGAGTTACATGTACAATATTCAACATGTTTTCCAAGTGTCCCTAATATTAATACAACTAGGGAGGATGTGTGTGGCATGTGAGGGTAGAAGAATTACATGAAAGTCACTCCCAAAACCCTAAAAAATACAAATAGGTGTGTGACACCTCATGGAATCTAGATTTATGTGAATTAATAATTCACATAAATAAAAATTATTCACACATGAATATAACTTAGAATAAAACATTATCCTAAATAAAATATAACCTAACTCACTCTTAAAGACTTTTAAAATGACCCAAATAAGATTAATTCTCTAACACTTCCCTTTAAGCTTAATTTTAGATTTCAAAAGTGGAGAAAACCTTTTGTAAATAAGGAGGAGAGTTGAAATTATATAATAATCCCCCTTAATAAAAAATTCCTTAAAAAATAATTGCAATATTTTGAGAAATAAATAAGAAGAGAAGGTGTTGCTAAAAGTTATAAGAATGAAAGTGTGATCACCAAGAATCTCCAGGAATCCTCTTTAGACAATGTGGTCAATCTAAAATGGAATAAATACCAACAAGAAGAAATAATATTACATAAAAAATTCAAGACATAACAAGGTAACACTAATCTTTCAATTTAAATAACTAATATGCCAAAAATAAAATCTACGTCCATAATGTACAACTAGGAAACTTTTGAGCTAGAGACAAATTCCATCATAAAGTGAAAAAACCTACAAGAAAAGAAGTTAGAAGAAAAAATATAAATACATCATATTAATTTTTAAAAATATGATTTACTTTAATCAAAATGGAAACAAATAAGACATATCATTTGAAAAATATTTTCTACATGAAGCATTAGAAGAATTATCATAAGAAGACATATCATTATCTAGAAGATCCATTATTTTTATGAATCCAAATAACATTAACCTTAAAGGTAGAATATTTAGTCATTTTTAAACAATACAAAGTTTCATGAGTGGATTTAACTCAATATTTGTATGGATGCAATTTCCATTTGGATATATGATGCTCATGTTTTACTCAATACACATAAGTTTTATCATGCTTAAAAAAAAATGAGCATTAGAAGAAATAAAATAAAAAAGAGTTGCATTATAAGTCCTTTGGTGAGGATCAAAATATGATTCTAAATTTTAAATATAATAATTTGAATCAATAAAACTAATACCTTTATAATTTACATTAGAATCGACCAAAATAGGTTCGAGAATACCATCTTCACACTTTCCAAGTACACCATCCAAATAGCCCATAATGTGCATGATTTTTAACCCAAGGTTGGTAGAAGAAGTGTTTAAATAATTTTTATGTGTTTGATAATCAAAATAAGTTTCACCATTAGAGCTATTATCATGTGCAAAAGATGCAAATTTAGCAATCAAATCATCAATAGAAGATTACATAGTTTGAATTTACTTAATGAAAGAGGCTTGTAAATTATTTAGATTTTTATTTTAACATTAAATTTTATGTTTAATAACATAAATTAGCTCATTTTTAAGATAAACATTTTGTATAGTGTTCTTAAAAATTGAAAAAATGGTCAATTTAAAAGTCACGAGAGAAAAGGATATAAATTTTTATATCATTGAAAAAAGTCAATTATTAGAAACATCAATTGATGCAAAGAATGTTTAGAAAAATTCATATTAACACAATTTATAAAGATAAAAAATACTATTTAATAACAAAATTTAAATATAGAGATTTGATTGTCTAAAATTTAGATCAATTAACTTGTAAATGTAAGTCTACACTGAAAATCTAAACATAAATGAAAATGATCTTTTGCAATATCTATAAATAGAAAAATGGTGTAAATACTTATAAAAAAACATTAGTTTGATATTACAAATGTTTTAATTACAAACAAACTTATATTAAATATTATATAGAAAGAGGTTTTATTTTAAAAATCTCAAAAAAATTTAATTTTTTTCAAAACAAAATAGGCACATTTTTTTAAAAACACAATCATGGTTTTAATGATCTTTCTCAAACCATGATTTAGGTGTTCTTAAAATTTTAATAATATTATCTTAGATACTAGGTAAACAAAACCCAAAAGCATTAGAGGAAATAAATATTCCAATAAAAATATATGGACCTTTTTTTGATAGGTTTTAGTGAAAAATGATTCAAAAAATTATAAATTTTAATTATAAGTTTAAATGTAGTTGAAAACAAACCAAAATAAACATGAAAAAACCTCATTTATAAACCTTGAAAAAATGGGCTAGAAAAAAAAATAATTTCTACTTTTAATGCATTAAAATAATGGTTAATTTATTACCACAAAAGGTGTCTTAAAACTTAATTTTTCACCCAAAACATTGAAAATTAAGCAAATAATAAGAAAATATAGAATTTTAAAATGAAAAATACTATTTTCTACCTTAAAATCTTGACATTCAACATTAAATACATCATAGCTCTGATACCATGAAAAAAATGTTATCAAAGATCGATTTAAATGTTGAATAAGCAATATAAAAATTTAATGAACAATATTACATTAAAGTGAAAGCAAACCAAAAATTTGAATCAAGAGATTTGAAAAGTAGAGAAATTTTCAAATAGAGAAAAACCTCGCAATATTATTAGAATCCTTGCAACAATGAATCTCTAAGTACATAGCATATAGAAGCTAAGAAAGAGATAAATAATAGTCTTAAGGTAAAAGAGCATCATAAGGATGAAAAAACAAGAGCAAGATCAAGATTGAAGAATAACCAAAAATCAAGAATAAAAGAATGAAAGAGCTCAATAAAAAGAGATAGAAGGAATAAAGATTTACAAATACAAGTTTTATCACGTGTGCTAAGTGTCTCTAACCCTCTTGAAAGTGGGGAGGATATGTATCACATGTGGGAGGAGAGGAGTTACATGCAAGTAACTCCTAAAATTATAATGAGGAAAAATATGTGAGTGAAACTTCATAGAATCCAAATTTATGTGAATTAATAATTATCATAAATAAAAATTATCTACACATGAATAAAACTTAGGATAAAACATTATCCTAAGCTAAGGGTAACCTAACACACTCATAAAGACTTAAGAAAGGATGCAAATAAGATTAATTATCCAAAAAATTGATATGATATGTACTTAACATTTTTTTCTCACACATATATCCAAGGATTTTTTATCCAAAATTGGCCACCATGAGAGAGGACAATTCAAAACTTTTCTTATAGATTTTTTTAATTTTTTGGGTAGCTTTTGAGAGTCTTGGACTCGGTCTATTGGTTAGCCTATTGGTAAAACTTGGTAAAAAAAATGTGTATTTTTAAGTTTTTGATCATCCTAGGGTCTCTTGCAAGGTATATGAGAGTGTGTCAAGAGTCTAGTCTTATCATTATTCTCCTTCATGAATGTCTTATTAGGTGTTTTGAGAGATTAAGATATCTTAGAAAATTTTAAGGCTACTTTACAAATATTGAGGTATGTTAGTCCATGGTGAGAATATTAGTGTTCTGCCCCTTCCAAGTGGCATGATGTCTTATGGTGGAAGTCAACTTGTAAAGAAAAAGTATGGCAGTGTGAAAACATTATTATTTCATGTTTAGTAAAGGTTAAGGTGAATTTGTAGAAATTAAGGTAATGTTCACCTTTTCTAATTTGAAGGATTAAGTGAATTTTGAGGCTTGTAACACATTTATAATCTATGTCAAGATTATTTATACCTCACACATGTTTACCCAGGTTGATTTAATGTGCAAGGAGTGGAGAGACCCTCCAAATATCAAGAAGATAAAATATAATGTAGAAACACACTTGCTAAGGGATTAAAAAGTTATTTTTTAATGTGGAGATGGACATTTTCTGTCATAAATTATTAGTGTTGAGTATTTATATGGTTTTTAAGGTAAAATAATGCTTTTGGTAGAGTTTAAAGGTCATAATAATGAAAAAAAATGTTTCATCTTCTCCATCGACGCCTTTGAAATCTCATGAAGGTCATTTTCAAGTGCTCATTCCATAAAAAGTAAGGAGAGTTGTAAATATTTATCTTGGTGGTAAATATGGTCCCATATTGTCTTAATATTTCATGCATTATATGTAGGTTATAGGGGATTAACTTTATGAATAATTGTTAACAAGTTAAGTAGCCTCAAATCCTCTTAAAACTCCACAAGCGAAGTTTTTCCTTATTTCAGTGAGTTTTAAAGATAATGGATGAACATGGATGATTTTTTTATATCCTAAGGGTTATTAACATACCTCTCTAATCCTTTTCCATCATAATTTGGTATTTGTGAGCAATTAAAATGGCAAAAATGTTGTGTTTTTATTATTTTTGGAAGGTGGTAGGCAGGGTTTTTGAAGTCTTGACATCCTTGAGGATGAAATAAGTTGTTTTCAGAATGAAAATTTTTTATTTACCTTACCCCAAGCCATATAAATTCTAAAATTATCCATATTACATCAATGAGGCAATGAATCTCAAGAAAAAAAGATGTTTATGTATGCACAAGCTGGCTGTGTGAACTTGTAGGTGTATGAATGAAGAGAAAGGGAAGATCTATTTTTTTTTGGAAGTATATGAACATAAAATAGGTGTAAAAAAGTTATTTATAGTTTAATTGACTCTATAAATTCCCTTCAAAGCTTCTCAAGATACCATTAGAGCCTAAAAGGCAAGGAGGATATGCTAATGTGCACACAAGGTGATTGTTTACATCTTATTAATGTAAGAAAAGGAGGTTATAAAAAAGGTTGTGTTGCTTATCATATAAATATATACCCATGAGATATAAATTTTTATTAGGATGTATCTTATAGTCATCAAAATCCATCTTAGGCAAAGTGTTCACTCCAAGAAGCTAGGCTTCATACTTGAAATATATACTACAAGCTTACACAAATACCCTACTAATAGGTTATGTAGAGTCAAAAGAGAGTCTTGGAGGTTTTTAATGTTTATATAATTATTTTAATCCATATGAAAATATTTTTTTCATATCCACCTATTTTTTCATACCTAAACACCAAAAGAACATCATGAGGATGCATGCTAAGTATGACTGAATCTATGTGCAGGTAGGGGTACAAGCTAGAATTATTATTTGAAGGCCTTGAAATAATTTTTAATAATGTTTATATTTTTTATTATTGTGAAAAATTTACCCAAATCCCATATAATACACCAAAGCATACACTTAATGTTCATATAGTCAAATGTTCACCTACAACCTTCCAAAAGAAAGGTCTAATGAGTGTCTCCATGGAGGTTTTGAGAATTGGTAAAAATTATATGGGAATTTAATTAATTTATGTAAGTTATAAGTATATTATAATATTAAAAAAAATGGATCCAACTCTCATAATATCAGTCTTGAAGTGTCCTTGCAAGCTACAAACCTATGAACAATAGTCTATTGTTTCCCAATAAGAATTATGTGTTTGAAAGCATTTGAGGGACTCCAAAATGGATTTTTTGATCCTATAAATTATTATAAAACTAAAAATATATGAAAATAGGGTTTAAGATACCAAAAAAAACATTTTATATGTCATAAATTGAGGTGAATGTAGACCTACAGGTCTGTAGACCTGTAGGTCCACACTCTCAAGTCTAAGAGAAAAGACCTTGTATTCATATGTTAGTTTGAGGAAAAGATGTGATGTGATATTACATGATGAGATGTTAAAAATTTATTTTTAATATATTTAAAATAGATAATCATTGATGAAGAACCTTTCTTGAGTCCCTAAAAAGCATCAATCAAAGAGAAAACTTTTCAAGTATGTTAAGATCTCCTTTCACAACCCTGTTTTCAAGAATTCACAAGATTATGCAATGTTTGAATTAGAATTTAGATTTAAATGTATAAATAAGTGTGTTATAAACAATTATATTCATTTTTAAGTTATATACTTTTTTTATTGAATGACAAAATAACACATTTAGCCTATTATACAGTCCAAAATGCATGTATAATTGGGAGTAATTGGCATGTTAGAAGGATTTGAAGGTTAATCATGTATAAATGAATCTTGGAAGGGTCTTAATAATGTTTTTAAAAAAATTAAACAAGTATTTTATTGTCTTAAAATTCCCCAAATCTCTCCCAATCCATTTTTATCTTCTCTCAGCCTCCTTAGGCTTGTGCATGATCAAACTAAGGCTAGAAAGATTGAAACTTACATAACTTAAATTCTAACCTATAAAACTCCATGAAATTTTTCCAATAGACCTTATTTAATTTTAATAAAAAAAAATTTGATTCTTTTATGTATTAATATATGGACTTGTATGGTCTCTAGTATTGTAGGCTTGCATTAAGCCAAATTAAGAGAGATATATGTTCAAAAAGTGGGTCTACATTAAGAGTTGGGACATGAAATTTTGGTTGAAGATATAAGGGGATAAAGGATACTAAAATATTACATTATTTTTCTTATCAAAACTATATATAACTCAAACCAAGGAGTTTTTTACCAAAATAGGGATACAAGGAATAGGCCTCTAAGAAAGGAAATGTGAGAACTATAAAGGAAATTGTGGAACAAAGGTGGGAAGATGATTGGATGTGGATGTGAAAAAAGTGTCAAAGGAATTTATAATCAAATTATATGACAGGCTATCTCATAATCAATCTAAGGGGTATTTTGAGGAGCTTAAGGGTGAGTCACCAAGCCAAACATAACTCCTATGCCACATTGAGAAGATCATCATCAAATTGAGGACACACATGTTGAAGATGGACTTCAAAACTATCCTTGATCAGGTTATCTTATTTTTAACTTGCTCCATGATTTCTTCTTATCCATTATTATATCTTTACACCTCTCTCTCTCTCTCTCTCTCTCTCTCTCTCTCTCTCTCTCTCTCTCTCTCTCTCTCTCTCTCTCTCTCTCTCTCTCTCTCTCTCTCTCTCTCTCTCTCTCTCTCTCTCTCTCTCCTTCCTTCTCCTATGTGTATGCCTAATTTTGGCATTGTTTGGGATACTTTTGCTGGATATGGCATGTCCCTATCCAAATAAACACTTTTAATTTGCCTTTGAGATGAATTAAACTAATTTATATCCTTCTCTTATTCTTAAAACTAGTTTATGATTTATTTTAGTTCATAAACTCTAGTGATGGTGTAGACAACCTGATCTCATTTATCTTATCTCTTACCTATTTTCAAGTGTTAGTCATCTTTGAAGGTTAAATAGAGAGATTCTATAGAATTGTGTGGATTGAAATTGGAATAATTTATTAGTGTTTTTTTATATCTCTGGATCATCCCCTTAGTCCATTCATCATATTATAGCCTCTATGGGAAACACTCATATTTGTAGACTCTATTTGAGTTGTGTAATCAGATTCAGTCATAGTTCATGTTATTAGTGCATGATAAGTAGGTGAAGGAGAAAAATTGGGTTTATCACCTCAATATTTTAGTTTGATTTTATTTCTCTCTCCATTCTCCCTTTTAATTTATTAGGTTAAGTGATACATGAAGGTAGCTAGCCCTATCTATAGGTTCTCTTTAGCATTAAGGTCACCCAAAACCTTTGAAGAGTTACCATTCTATCACTTAAGTGAAGAGGCATGAATACCCTCATCAAGGGTTCAACATTTGATTACAATAGTCCTAGCATGCCTAATGGGATAAGGATTGCATTCCATTAAAGAGTTCTTAATGTTTATATTCAATACATCATATTTTGGAGGCATGAACACAAGAATTAATGGAAAATCCAAGTGAACCACAAATAGTATGAACAACCCAAGTGTCTAAAAATAAAAAAATTAGTATGTATTCTCATCATTATTTTTTTCAAGATGCATACTTTATGCCTTCACATTATTCATATTAGGTTGATAGAATTTATGTATTCACCCCAAGTAGATCTTAAACATTAACATGTCAACCTTATCAAGGTTATAATCTAATGTATCCCTCTCCCAATCCAATTTAGTCTCCCAGGAAATGTACTTGTCCATCTAGTCAACCTTGTCAAAGTCATATTACTTCTACTATAGCCCTTTTATAATTAAAAAAAACCCTTATAAGTATGGAAATGTAAATGATGGAGCTTGATGAATAAATGATCTTATCCTAATTGTTTATAACCCTTCAACTTAGAATGAAAACATTAAATTGATGAGAGATTTAGTGAATTCACTTAAGTCTAGGTGGTTAGGTATTGATAGAAGGAATAGACATATGCCAATTGATGAAGTATTATAAATATGAAGTTTGATTCAATATGTAGATAATATATTATTACTTGAAGAGAGGCAGTAATTGTAATACATTCAATCTTGTATACCTTCTCCTACTCCAATTCAACCTTATTTTTATCCATATCCAACACAAGTTACAATATGACATCAATAAAATCCTATCCCTATTCAAGATTTACCCACTCTTCATAAGAGCCTAAAACCATTCTATCTTGGACACCTTCATAGACTAAGACCCCTAATTATATCATGTCAACCCTTGAAAAAGAGCCTTATCCCATGCCTATCAAATATATAAAAAAAATAAGTGTATGGAGGTAAATACAAGAGAGATCTCCATTCACTCAAATCCACCTATCTTTCAATTTGTATAAACTATCTATGAAGGTCAAGAAACATCAAAGTTTGATAGAGTTATTGAGGAGTGGAAGGAAAAGAATGTATCATCCTCAACAGAATTCCCTTTTTCATCTCTCTAATACTCCTTGAATGAACCTAAACCCTCCAAAATCCTAAGTTTTAAGGACACTCTATCAAGTTTAAAGCAAATCAATGAAGTCTCGTACCTTCCCACCCTCTCCTTTTTTAAAGGAGAACTTAGTGCATGTAGGGTAAAAGATGAATTTTTAGTTTGAAAAGAGAGATTATCAAGAGAAAAAGTTAACATGGTAGTACTTATTTGAAGAGGTTGTAGTTGTAATTGGATCTCAAGAAGGATTTGAGGAGAGTGACTCAAGTGTGTATGATGAAAAGATATTTCTTGGTAGTCCTCTTTGCCAAGAATGAAACAAATTAGTCTTCAAGGATAAATAAGAAGATAGTCTTAATGAGGAAGTGAAATGTAACATAATAGCAACCTCTAATCAAAATGATTCCATTAAAAAAGGCGAAGAAGATCTTGATTAGGTATGGTAGTAGTAGTACCATAGATTCATGGAAGAAGTTAACTTGATTGAAAAGTATGGGATCCCTCTAGAACACAAAGGTGAACTCTAAAAATAAGTTTTAGAATTTATCATCCCATAGAAGAGGACAAATTAGGTTTGGAGCAATAAAAACATGAGGTGTTAGACCTGGGATGGGCATATGAGCTTCCATTCTTCATGGAGGAATAAGAAGACCAATCTAGTTTTCATGGATTGATTATTAATTAAGGGAAAGATGATCATACAATATTTGATAAAGTTGAAGTTGAGCATGAGGTGAGTATTCTTGAATACACCTTGGATATTATCCTTGTTGGACCTCATGAGCAAGATGAAGATCTAAAAGAAGTTATAGTGGATTATACTGAGTAATTGGTAGATCTTGAAAAAGATAACTTGTAACTATGTCATGGTCCTATTGATGAGTTTGGAGTGTTTTATTAGTATATTATCCTTAAAGATAATTGAAAGAATGAGATTTTAGTTGGCATTATTTTGAGTGATCAAGAAGAATATGCCTTTTAAGAAGAGGTAGACAAATTTTGCTCTGTTTTCGATAGTGAAACTACAACCCATGAGGAAGATGATAAGATGGTTGTCTTGTTAAATAATCATGACAAAGACATGAGTGATAAGGATATTGAAGATAACACCATGTTTGATGATATTATGGAATCTCATGAATAAGTTTAAAGAGGTCCTGAGTAAATGTGGTAGTCCTATTTTCACATGTTCAAGGAATTTTAAAAACTTGGTAGGTTATCACCTTTATAAGAATAAGATAAAGTTGTTGATGAGAAGTAAAAAAATCCTAGAAATCCAAAAAATAATAGTAATCATGACCAATAGTTTAAATTTCATGATGAATTAAGATATGATGAAGATGATTCTCTTGAAGGTGACCAAGAGATGGAATTTGAGGAGCCAATAGAAGTTGAGGTTGTCGTTGCTACCCTTAAAAATCAAAGTGTGATCAACATGGATTTCTCTCACATTACCAAAGATGGACAATAATATGAGGTGCGTTATGAGTTTCAAGATGAATTTATGTTCATTGGAGACATGTTTTCTATTATTGATCCATTTGAGATCAAGCTAAAGATAGTGGTGGTCAGGAAAAGTGCTACTAAAGAAAGAACAAAGTCTGGACAATAGCTTGTACACCATTCTTGTTCATCACATAAATAATATTCAAGGATTTTTATTTTTGATTCAAGAGGATCAATTACTAAAGGTTAGTTATACATATTAGTTTCTTATTTTGTCTTCCCTAAGTTCTTATTGGCACAATGTGTGTCTTCTTTATTTTAGTTGTCTTTCTTTGGTGTGTTTGATTTTTTCTTATTGTGCGTTAGCATATCTAGTCATTTATTTCATTCTTATCAATATTTTTTATTCAAGTGTTAAGGTCTATTTTAATTTGTGTTGAGCATGGGTGACACCATATCCCAATGGATGAACTAGGCAACTAGTCTAAGGTGCATATCAAGTGTGGAATCTTAGGAGGCTGATAAAGATGTTAGCCAAAATTTTCCACCATGACAGAGAATAATTCAAAACTTTTCTTCTATACTTTTCAAACCTTGTGGGTAGGCTTTAAGAGTCTTGGTATTGATCTATTGGTCAGCTTATTAGTTAAACTTGGTCAAAAATGTGTCTTGTCAAGTGCTCGGTCATCCTAGGGTCTCTTGTAAGGTCTAGGAGAGTGCGTCAAGATTATATTATTATAATTATTCTACCTCCAAGAAATTATTGTTATGTGTTTGAAGAGATTAATGTATCTTATCAAAGTTTAAGGTTACTTTGAAAAGTTTGAGGTCTGTTAGTCCACGGTGAGAATATTAGTGTTTTGGCCCTTCCAAGGTTGAACAATGTCTTATGGTAGAAGTGACATTTGAAAGATAAATTATGGAAAGGTGAAAAAATTATTATTTCATGTTTAGTAAAGGTTAAGGTAAATTTGGAAAAATTAAGGTAATTTTCACCTTTGCTAATTTGAAATATTAAGTGATTTTTGAGACCTATAACACATTTATATGATATTTCAAGGTTATTTATCCCTCACACATGTTTAGCCAAGTTAGTCTAATGTGAAAGGAGTGGTAGTTCCCTCCAAATATCAAGAAGATTAAATATAATATAGAAACACACTTACCAAGGGCCCATAAAGTCACTTGTAAATGTGGAGATGGCCAGTTGATGTAAAAAATAGATTGTGTCAGGTCCTTATAAGATTTTAAAGGTTAAATAATGTTTTTTTAGCATTTTTAGGTTAGAATAATGAAAAAAAAAATCATCTTCTCCATCGACCCCTTTGTAATCCTATGAAAGTCATTTTCAAGTGATTATTTCATGAAGAGGAAGGAGACTTGGAACTAGCTATGTTGGGGGTTATATATGGGTATATATTACCTCAATATTAAAATAATTATTTGTAGGTAACATGGGTTTAAATTTATTATCAATCATTAACAAGTTAAGCAGTCCAAAAACCTCTTAAAACCCCACAGGGAAAGTTTTTCCTTGTTTCAACAACTTTGCAGGTTGATAGATGAACATGGTTGATTTTTTTATCTACTTGGTCATCTTAATATCCCTATCACATCATTTTAATTTATAATTTTGCATGTGTGAGCAGAAAAAATGGCAAAAATGTTATGTTTTTATTATTTTTTGAAAGGTGATAGGTAGGGGTTTTGAATTCTTGACATTCTTGATGATGAAATAAGTTGTGTTTTGGATGGAAACATTATAATAACCTCATATTAATCCATATACATTATCCAAGTATCCCTCTTACATCAATGAGACAATGAGTTTCAAGTAAAAAGGATGTTTATGCATGTATAAGTTGGTTGTGTGAACTTGTAAGTGCATGAATGAAGAGAAAGGGTAGAGTTATGTTTTGTGGGAAGTATATAAACAGAAAATATGTGTAAATAATTTATTTATAGTGTGTTTGACTTCGTGAATTCCCTTAAAACCTTCTCAAGGTACCATTAGAGCCCAAAAGGCGAGGAGGCTATGCTAATGTGCACACAAGATGACTGTATAAGCCTATTAATACAGGAAAAAGAGGTTATAATAAATGTTGTGTGTATTATAATCTAAATGGATATACATGAAATATAAATTTTTATTAGGATGTACCATATTCTCATCCAAATCCATTTGAGATAGATTTTTCACTCTAATAAGATAGGCTTCATGATTTAAATATACAATATAAGCTTACACAAATACCTTGTTAACATGTTATGTAGAGTAAAAAGAGAGTATTATAGGTGTTTCTTGTTAATAAAATTATTATAATTCATGTGAAAATATATATTTCATCTCCACCATGTGTTTCAAACCTAAATACCAAAAGAACCTCATGAGGATGCATTCTAAGTATGTCTCAATTAGTGTGCAGGCGGGGTAAGGCTATAGTTCATATTTAAAGGCATTTAAATAATATTTGGGAATTTTTATAATTTATTATATTTTTGAAACACTTCACCCAAATCTCTTATAATTATCCCAAACATACACTCAATGCTCATACAATCAAATGTTTGCCTATAGCCTTCCAAGAGAAAGGTCTTATAAGCTACTCCATGGAGGTTTTGATAAGTGGTACAAGTGAGATGGGAAATGAATTCATTCAATGAATATATAAGTATCTCATAATATTAAACACAAATTGATATAACTCTCATAAGATCACTCTCGAAGTGTCCTTACAAGCTACAAACCTATGAACAATAGTCTAGTGTTTGCCAACAAGAATTAGGTGTTTGAAAGCATTTGAGGGACTCCAAAATGCTTTGTTTGAACTTGTAAAATATTATAAAATTAAAAATATATATAAATATGGTATAATAAATAAATAATAACATTTTATATGGCTTAATTTTATGTTGATGTATACCTACAAGTCTATAGACTTGTAGGTCCACACTCTAAAGCCTAAGAAATAAGACCTTGCATGCATATGTTGATTTGAGTGACAAATGAGATGCAGATTCCATGATGAGATTTTATAAAGGTATTTAATATATTTAAAATATATAATAATTTATGAATAACCATTCTTGAGTCCCTAACAAGTGTCAATCAAAGAGAAAACTTTTTAAGTTTGATAAAAGCTCCTTTCACAACCCTGTTTTCAAGAATTCATGGGATTATGTAATATTTACATTAAAATTAAGATTGAAATGGATAAATAAGTGTGTAATAATAAATTATAATAATTTTAAATTAATAAAAAAAAAAATTAGTTGATAAAATGACCAAAAAACACCTTCAGCCTATTTACAGTCTAAAATGCATGTAAAATTGGGAGAAATTAGCATGTTAGAAGGATTTTAAGGTTGATCATGCCAAAATGACTCTTTGATGGGTTTAAGGATGTTTTGGAGGAGATAAAAATATTATTTTATTTTATTTAAATTACTTTAATCTTTCCCAATCTAATTTTATCTTCTCTTGACATCCTTAAACCTATGCATGATTGAACTAGGACTAGAAAGATTGTACCTTGTATAACTTGAATTATAACCCATTAAAATCCATTAAAATTTTAGAAAAAAACCTTATTTAATGTTAATAATATTTTTTTATATTTTTTGGTGTAGTTTTTTATGTCCTTGTATGGTCTCTAGTATTGTAGGCTTGCATTAGGCCTAATTAGGAGAGATGAATGTTGAGAAAGTGGGACTGCATTAGGAGTTGGGCAATGAAATTTTGGTTGAAGATGTAAGGTGTTAATGGGTAATTAATTATTCCATTATTTTTCATATAAAATATTTAAATCACTCAAACCAAGTATTTTTTTACCAAAATAGGGTTATAAAGAATAGGCCTCCAAGAGAGTATATGTGAGAATTATGAAGGAAATTATAGAACACATGTGGGAAGAGGATTGGATGTGGATGTCCACTACGTGTTTAAGGTATTTTGACTCCAATAAGATGATTGGTTATCTCATAATCACTCCAAGGGGTTGCTTCAAGAGCTCAAGGGTAAATTATCAAGCCAAACATAACTCCTACACCACCTTCAGAAGATCATCATGAAATTAAGGGTACACATGTTAAAGAGGGAATTTATAACTATCATTGAGTAAGTTCTCTTGTTTGTAATTTTTTCCATGATTTATTCATATCCATTATTAGATCTTGACACCTCTCCTCTATCTCTTCTTCTTTCTCCTATATATATGCCTAATTTTGGCATTGTTTGGGATCCTTTTGTTGGATATGGCATAGCCCTATCTTAATAAACACTTTTACTTTGCATTTGAGATGAATAACACTAAGTTTTAACCTTCTCTTATGACTATAGCAAGTGTATTTTTCATGTTAGTTGATGAATGATAGTGATGGTGTGTACAACCTTCTCTCATTTATCATATATATTACCTATTTTTAAGTGTTAGTCATATTTATAGGGTACATAGAGTGATTCACATAGACTTGTGTGGATTGAGAGTGGAAGCATTCATTAGTGTCTTTTAGGCCTCTTGATCAGCCCCTTAGTATATACACCATGTTATATCCTCTATATGAGATACTCATGTTTAGATACTACATTTGAGTTGTGCAATAAGATTCAGTCACAATTCATGTTCTTAATGCATGCTAACTAGGTGGAGGAGATAAATTTGGTGCATCTACTCTCCAGTTTAGTTTGCTTTCAGTTCTCTCTCCCTTTTCCATTTCAAGTTAGTATGTTTAGTGATATTTTTTAAGTGATGTATCAAGGGAGCTAGACCTATCTAGAAGTTCTCTTTAGCTTTAAGGTCACTCACAACACTTGAATATTTCCTATGCTATCACTTAAGTGAGGAGGCTTGAAAACCATCCTCAAGGGTGAAAATTTTGATGATAACAAGTGTAGTATGATATGTTTATGTTATTTATTATGATTCCATACTTTCTATTTTTCACTTCCTTAAGTGTGTTCCTTGATTTATATTGTCATGCATTGTATTAATTATTCAAAAATTTAAATATGCTCCATTGATTTTGGCACCCATTCTCATGTTTTCCTATTATGACATTAACATATATCATAGTTTATTTTGTGTGTACATTTGAACATTATTTTATATGCTTTGTGGACATTTTAATAAGTCATGTACCTTTAATTGTGTGGAATTTGAACATGCCCCTTGTTTGAGGTCTCCATATATCATTATATTTTGATTTGATTTTGAGTGCCATTGTGTGTGTGTTTCATTGTTTAATGAACTTATTTTGTTACTATCTATATTATCTCATGATTCACATCATATATCTTAGTATTTGATGTGATTACATACTATGTACCTACCTGGAAATGCTACTCATATCTATACATGATCCACACACACACACACACACACACACACACACACACACACACACACACACACACACACACACACACACACACACACACACATATATCCTCTTATGCAATTATCTTATCCTCTTATGGTAAGGTAACTACTAGATTATACTTCTCACCTCAAAATGTGGACATATCAACAAGGGCATGTCATAAAGGCATAGATTTAAAAATTTTAGATTACAACAAGGGGATGTTAAAGAAACATGTTATACACACTCATATCTATTCTAAGTTTTATATTTTAGTATGGAAATGTCATGGGAGCATGTCTTACACACTATAAAATTTTAAAATTGGCCAAATTGCATAGTTATATGATTCAAATACAAATTTTTGGTAGCATTATATACATTTATACCATTGTAATACCAAATTTTTATCTTGAGACATATAAAACTTACATAAAATATGAAAAATAACACATTAAATTATAAAATAAAACCAACTTTAATATTTTAAATACTTCTATGGACTTTAGCAAACACTAGGTGGACTTTTACTAATTTTAATTGAGTTAATCTACTAGAGTAATTGGTTCACTTTTAACAAGGTTGAAGTTATTAAATCTCTCAATCTTAATAATTTTATAGTATGGAGTTATTAAATCATCCACCTTCACCATATTTATAGTGTGAGTTGACTTGGATCACTCACACTCATCAGGTTATAAGTATGATTAAGTTTTATGGTTGAGCTAATCTCAACTATTGGGTAACAACTCACCTTTTATCCAAGGTTGGGGGAAAGTTGTCTTCCAATATTTATATATGAAATTTCCTATTTTCACATTTTTTAAATCTAAACTCCAATACTTCACATTAAAGCACTTCTTCAAAATAAATTACTAAAATTTAATATGGTTGCATTGATACAAATGTATACTCCTAACCTTTCTCATTTGAATTTTAAGAATTTAAAATTATAGATTATATGAACTAATAATATATTGTAGCATGATATTTATTGTAGGTTAGTCATTATAAAATCACTCAATTGTGGCTCATGCAAAGGTAAGTTGTGTTTTGTACACCCATGCATGCATTCCTTTTCTTTTAAAATAGTAATTTAATTACTAGATTAAAAGGGGGGGAATGTAAACACTAAGTGTAAATTATATATCACCTTAGTCTTGTATGTTTTGTAATTAATTAGCATTGGTTTTACCCTTTAGTTCTTAAGTCCTTCCCACTACTAAAATGTTCACATCCCCTATCTCTTGTGCCTATTTCTTATCTCATAGATCAACCTTGTGTTATGATGACTAGGCCTTCTATGCTATTTAAAATTATTTAAACTTAATTATTATCATCTTGTGTAAGTTTTTGACTTATACCTATTTTCTAGATTACTAGACACTTGCATACCAGCTAGATACCAATGTCGATGCAAGTGTTTTGTGCCAAACTAAGTGTCTAGTGCCTTAAAATCATCAATTTTGAAAATGAAACATATTTTTATGGTTAGCCTAAGTGATTTAATGTAAGTTATGTTCAAAAGGGTTTTATATATATACATGATCAACCATCATTCATTCCTCACCTAACATAGGCCTAACAACTCACAAGGTAACTTACCAAAGACACTCAATCAAGCATTCAAGTGATCAAATATTATCTATTCTATCTTATTTAAATATTAGTCATAGGGAAAGTCCATTTACAATTCTTAATTATTTAAAGAGCATTGCATGAGACATATCTTCTAAGTTACAAGCTAAGTCACTCTATGTAATTGCTTATCACACATTACATAATTATGCACGCATAGTCCAAAATATAGCAGAGAACTACATAAGTTTGATGCCCTATTCAAAGTATTACCTTTATAGGCAATGTCTGTTAATAGAGGTTTCATTAGAAAGTATGACATTGTGTGTCCACTAGCCCATTTTTTCACAGTCACTCCAAGGGTGAATAATCTAGGTTTTTCATCATTTAACAAAGAGAAATAACCTATGTGTGAGATTTGAACACACTACAGAAAAGGAGACAAAAACCCTAAAAGGTTATATGTGGTCGCATCCATATCCAATAAATATTCCATAATAGACACCTTCACCTAACTCAAAAACTAATGTCAACACAATTATCCATACTTGATGTATGCATATAATCCCACATATTAAAAGATTCCAAAATATTATGATTGTTCCATAATCCAAATTTAGTCTAATTCCAGCCTATGTTAGCATAGATCTACATGTGCAGAGTAAATCAATTAAGTACTCTTGTTTTCCATTTATTTCAATATAAATCAATAATTGTAATTTATATTTTTATCAATATTATAAATTCAAGATATTATTTATCTAAGTTTTAAATTAATTGTCTTAATATATATCCATTTATCACCCTTTTACTTATTAATTTATATATTCTTAATTCTATACTATATTAACCCATCTTATTTTAGGGTTAAATAAGTTGAAGCATATAATTACACTAGTATTACACCACCATGTGTAATATTTCACTAGGTATTCACATGACATCATATCATGGTATAAATACATGAATGTTGATCCCTCTTCTTAGTAATTGGATGTAGGCAATGTTCAACACATAGAGTGTTAAGGTCATGCCCAACTTCAACCAATGACCCCTTTTTATTCCATTAATTTTCATTGGTATTTACATGATTAGGAAATATTATTTTCAAGAGACAAACAATCATATAGTTATCTCTACACTAGATCAAAATCTCATGCAAATGTTAGAGAACATACAAAGTAAGGAAAACAAAACCTATAAATCCCAAATATTAATTCATTGGTGGATAGGACCAACCACTCACTAGATATGAGTTCCCTACTCTAATATCCACATTAAGGAATTATTTACCCCAGATATTTCAAACTCCACATTCAATTTCAAACTCACAAAATCCAATCACCCTACTAGTTATAGTTGCATAATCTCCCTATATCTCTATTTTCTAGCTAAGTTTATTTTTCCTCTTGTACTTTCCATATTTAGATCATTTCCAAATTTATCAAGTTTCAAATCATTGAATTCTTAATTTATTACAATATTATTATTCTTGATTTTTCAAAGTAGTTTGTCCAATTAGGTTAATCTAAATATCCAAGTTTCCCCAAATTTGATAAAATAATTTCAACTACTCCTTGAGCTTTTGAAATATTACTTCACATTGATCATTTCACATGAAAAAAATAATTTTCTCTATATGGATGTGACTAGGGATCCAATTCATGAGACATTTTTAAAAAGTATCCTATAATACCTTAAAAATCCTATAAAATTGTGAACTTTTCAAACATTTATATGTCTTGTCCACTTTATTATGGCATTATTTTTTATTGGATCAATAGCAATACCTTTACCATAAGTTATGTGACCTAAGTATTGCACTTATTCTTGAAATAATGTGCACTTTGATAGTTTCCCATATATTTTGATTTCCATTAAACACTACAAAAAATGTCTTAAATGCATCTTATGCTCTTTATTAGACTGATACTATTTCAAAATATCATTAATGAATAAGAGCACAAAGTTGTCTAAGTGCTTACAAAATACATTGTTCATGAGATTCATAAACACTGCTAGTATAATTTTGAGCCCAAATGTCAACACCACAAACTCATAGTGATAATATAGATATGTCACCTTATTCAATTATAAGTTAATCATATCATGATCATAAATCTATATTAAATAAATTTCAAGATCCTCTCATTTATTCAAATAAATCATCAATCCTTCACATGGGTATCTATTTTTTACCGTCACTTTTTTCAATTGCCTATAATCAATATATAGTCTCAATGATCCATCCTTATTCATTACAAAGATGACTATTTCTCCCCATGGGGATAGATGGATCACATTAATCCCTTATCAATCATATATTATAGTTTCACTTTAAAATCATACATTTAAAGGGTTGTCATCTTTTATATATCCTTTGAAATAGACTTGATTCTAATCACTAATTCTATAGAGAAATAAATTTCCCTCTTAGGTGGTAATCTTGGAAACTCCTTGAGAAATGCATCAATTTTCTCTTACAAGATTAGGCAGTCATTCAAATATGGTCCATCACCATACTCTAAAATTCTATTGGCATATAATTGATAGTTGTTTCTAAATGATCATTTAAGTTGCATGGTTGTGATAAACCTTAAAGATATGGGTCTCCTAATCCCATGAATTTTTTGGTCTAACTATTTTCATCCAAGCATTTTGTATTCATCTCAAATCAGTTCATGACTACCTTATGGACCTCTAACTAATCCATTCCTAGTATTATATCATAGGGTCCTAGAGTGGTGCAATAAAGGTCTACTTTGGTGATGAAATTTTCCAAACTTAAGTAAAAATTTTTGACCACAAAAGTAATGGATTGTTTCACACCTAAGTAAATATCTACATTTATATGTAATTTGGTTCTCTATGTGAGATCTCCTAAATATCTCTAGTTACATGTTTGACAAGACAAAGCTTACAATAATTAAAAGTGAAATACATGAACTAGTAACACCTAGGTCTTTCAAAATAGACATAAAAATAGAACCAATATTACCTATAATTTC
Source organism: Torreya grandis (assembly GCA_037957365.1). NCBI lineage: Eukaryota > Viridiplantae > Streptophyta > Pinopsida > Cupressales > Taxaceae > Torreya > Torreya grandis. Next base: position 4,152,360 of record JARHVA010000435.1, read on the forward strand.
ATCCATATTGGCTTAGTGTTCATTATGATATCTATCAATAGCTAAAATCTGGTGGTTATGACCATCATCACCATAAATTCATTACATATCCTATGTTAGTGGCATATATTGACACTATGGGAATTAGTATGTGTAATGTGATATAGTAAAAATAAAACACTCTAAAGTGCTTGGATTATATTTCCTCTTGGTAATTTATCAAATTATTTATGTCACCTTAATTCCTTTGTCCTACAAGTTGTTGACCTTGTTTTTTCTTTCCACTTTTGGACTTAGAGGTTTGAGTCTTAGGTTGTCTTTCTTGACATCAATCTATAGGGAGATATTGTATGCCATATTAATGCTATTTTTGTAACATTTTTTGATGTTGAAAACCAACACATGGATAGGGATAAAATAACTTCTTCCATATCTTTTTTTGGTCCTTATACTACTCTTATAACTTGCCTCTTTTGACTTCTTGTTTTTCTAGTTGGGTTTTTCTCATAGCTTTTACTAGCATAGTACACTCAAAATTTATTACCCTATTACTAATGGTAGCTGAAATTCCACTAAGATATATGCTGAATTTAATTGGTGTAAACATTATTTATTAATTATATAGCACCTCAATATTGTACACCTAGAAAATACATATTGTGTATGTAGCTTCATATTCTAGAATCTACTGAAAGGCTCGTATACACTATCTATTTGTGCCTATTTTCTTATATTTTAATCTAACCAATATTATTCTCATTACTCAACCCTTATATCATGCTCAAAATATTATAAATTTTTTTATCATCTATTTCTACAAGTTTTAGACCTATGCCTATTTTATAGATACTTGTACACTTGAATCCCATCTAGATGCCTATGTCAAAACAACTGTCCTATCCAAACATAAATGTATAGTACCCTAAATTTATCTAATTTTTAAATGAAACATATACTTATGGTCAACCTTGTTGATTTGGGTTTTTTTCACAACACATAAGGATAAAATGGGTGGCCTCTAACATTTTAGGATCTCTATGGAAGTGAGGTTTCACTCTCAAGGCTGAGATACAAGTATGCGGCTAAAAAAGTCAAGTGGTGGAATAACAAGTAGATCTTATAGGTTATTTAACCTAGTTTATGGATGGATGTGTAAAATATAATATAAAGTAAATACTAATTGAGTTGGATGTGTGTATAATTTCTCTATGGTGGGTATATTTTGAACAAACTCAAAAAGAAGGGGGATAGGTAAAGAATAAAAGAAGGATTTATGTTCATAAAAATATCATTTCTTAGAGTGTTTATTTAGTGTATAAGTACCAAAAAGATGTATGTTTTTTACTTGTATCTATTACACACTCATGAACAAGCATGACTAGCAGTTTGGGAAAATAAGTATAGTAAGCTTATTGATCTCAATTGAAGATTTCTCTCCTTATATTTGTTGCACACCCTTATCTGAGATATTACCAATCATACTAAAAAGTTGTCTAGAGTAGCTATAGTACATAGATAGATGAGTATAGTAAAGTAAATACTCCTACACACCTCATTTTATTAGCTTAATCTATATTAATTACTTTAATCAACAAAATTTTCCAATCTTCAATATTTTTATCACATCTAAGGTCAATATTCATTAATTTAGTCAACCAGATTCATCTGTAGCATGAGCACATTTCAAAATTAATGAGTTGATATAGACAAATAATCTTAAAATTTACATAACATAGATAAGGAATAATACATAACAAACATAATTACATGATAATTAATCATTTTATTTCTTCTTGTATATTGACCAAAACTTCAACCCCTCAAAAAAAGGATTTTATAAGTATTTAAAGGACTAGGGCAATGGTTTCATCATCCTCAAAGTATATATAAACTTTGAATTACATTAAATTAACTAGAAGCTAAGTTCAAGTTTGATACCAAACTTAATGTTTATAACTTAAAGACTACATCAGTCATACAATGTTTTCATGTTGGTAAAATAATTTATTTAATTATAACTTGGATGTTAGAAGACTTAACTAGTCATGAATAAATATTACATGCAAAATTATACAAAATTAGCCTTTGACTAAGGATGAATTGGATCCTACTTGATACTACTCATTTTTGTGGTTGGAACTGATGTTTTAACTAAAGTTAAGTTGGTGATTAGAGTTGAACTAGTGGTTAAAACATATGTAGAAACTAAAGTTGTAACTAGAGAGGAATGGATAGCTTGAACTAAAGTAGTAGGTAGTACAAATGTGGTAACCTGAGTTAAGCTAGTAGATGAAGTTGATGCACTTATGAGATAGAAGGGAATGAAGTTGTAAGCATCATTGAATTTATCACATTAGGTGGAGTCTAAGGTGATAAAATAGTAGTAAATGATAAAGTAAACATCTTCTTAGCCTCTAACTCCTAATAGTATTTTTATCCTCTAGCACGTTATGCCCATACTATGTTCATATCTGGTAGAGAGGGTCTCTTCACCCTATATAATTGTGTCATTATCCTTGTATGTTCAATTTTGGAATCTTGGAAGCCTACCTAAAATACTTTCACTTTATTTGATTTTTTCCTCATTAAGCTCAATTTTTCCTCAATATCTTCTAAAGTCAAATCTTGTAAACTCTGAATTATTTGATGATTATTGTATAATTTAGTTTAAAACATATTTGGTCACCAACTTCCCATTTTTATCTCATGCATGTGTCAATTCTAGCTCATTCAAAATTTGTGTTGTGTACTTATCTTATTATATGATCTTAGTAAATAAAGCATAAGCAACATTTACCCATTACTGAGCTTATTGGGTCTTAATAACTACTAGATTCATTATATTTTCTACCTCTAGGGGAGTTATCAAATTCAAATGGTTGAATTCCTTATTGGTAGTATATAAAACTAATAAAATCAATCTATTCTCATCTTCCTTGAGAATCTTAAACAATTTTATTATTGTGGTTGCATGGGGAGCCAATTATGCTCTTAAATAATGAATGGTATCTAAAATTTCATATAACCTTAATGTTATAATTTTAACATCTTATTCTATAATAGAGGGAATAAAATTACCTATTGTTGTTCCCTAAGGGTCTCTAGTTCTTCTTCTGATTATTTCCTTCCCTACTTTTTTCCCTCATGAATGGCTAACATTGCTCCAGTGTGGGTCTTCATGTAGGACTTAAATTCCTTAATGTATGGGGATTGACCCTTATTTATGTATTGTATTTTTTAAAGAGAGTAAATATTTCCTCTTTATTCCAAAATTAGGCCTCTCTCATTGCTATCTTATATCTTCCTCTTCCTTACCCTTTTCACTGAGTCTATTAATTTATCAAAGAATGAGCTAATGCTAGGTAGCTCGATGATCTTCAAGTTTTGCCTCTTAGAAGCCAATGATACTAATTCCTTAGCCCAATGTCAAAGAGTCAAATTTTATGGATATAATCATCATGATTCTATTTGAGTGTCTTCTATAGGCTCAATCTTAGCATCTAGCTTAGGTATTAAAGGCCATATTATCTTGAACCAATCTACATTCTCTATATTTGGCATGGGATGTACAATGTAGACTAGTTTCTTCTTGAGAGATACTTTTATGGCCACCATTATTATGGTTTAAAATATTCTTTATGAATGCATTGGTGAACTCAATTGAGTAAAATAAACTAACACTTGGGTGATGGGTTGGTTGATGCTAGTGGAAGCATAGGTGGAGACTGAAGGAGAAATTGTTGACTTAATGAAAATAGGTTCAATAGTAGATGATGACATAGGAGGAAAAGAAGATAAATTTGATAATGATAAAGAAGAAGTAAATAATAATGACATAATAGGAGAAAAGCTAAGTGGAGTAGTAAATATAGTACCCATACCTGATTGGTTAACACTAAGGGGTACCTTTACTTTTAACCCTTTCAAGATTAGAACCTTAGTTTGATTCAAATCTTCTTCATATACCTCATGACTTGGCTCACCTTCAATTTAAGGTTGTGTATGACTACTTGGTACCTTTGCAGATGGTGTATGTGGTATTTATATCCTAGATTTTCTTTTATAATATATTATTATCCTCTTAGCCTAAGGATCAATCACTTACTAGATATGAGAAGGAGGAGTCATATTGTAGGTTATGGTTACCAAAGCTGCCATAGTAGGTGCAATCTCTTACTCATTAGAGGATTCTAGGTATATGATTCCCTCTTTCATCCCCATAGTGTTGGCCTCCATCTAAATTGATTCTTCAAATAATTTTTGTTTTACCTTCCTCAGTTTAATAACATACATTTTAACTTGAGGATCCTCTTCAAACATTTGCTCATCATTAGATGATGTGTCCCCTACACCTTTCTCTTTCTCTTCTTGAGGAGTTTTAATTATATTAGGTGGATGTTTAGGGTCTTGGCTTTGGTCTTGAGGTTTTTGGAAAGGTTTACCACTCTATAAATCAAATTATGTCCATCCCTTAATGGTGGGATCCTAAATTTATCTTATCCAAGTTTAAGAGAGGGATCTTCTTCAATCACCCTCAGCAAGTCTTCACTCAAGATAGTAGTCTTAGCCTTTCCTTGACTTCTATATCATATTTTACATTTAGGAACAAGAAGTCATGATCAAAAGGCTCATGATTTTAAGGGAAGCCCAAATTATGAATCTTTTATTTCACTTTCCCATTGAGGGGTCAATCCCTATGGGGTTAAGTAGCCAAGGCATGAATCTTCCTTGTATTAATAGTCTCTTTGAAGTGCATGTGGTATGTGTATTGTATTCTCCCAATTGTGAGATGGGAGTAATGGAAAGTATTATTATTTCTCTTAGTTAGGTTCTCATCTATCCCATTCCATAATTGGAAGGCAATTTCTTGCTCAACAACTTTATTTAGGATGTATTTGGGGAGATAAATAGGGTTGACCTTATGTCAAATAACCATGATAATGGTATAGTCTAGGTACATCCAATAATCACCCAAAGATATGAGCGTATTATATATACTTTTGGATATCTTGGCTATAGGTTGGCCATGAATTACCATCCAAACTTGAGGATACAAATCCTCTACAATTTTATAAATGTTCCTCACATATGTATAAATATGGAAAAATGAGTAGAAGTCAGAGATTATATTCCTTATACACTCAGGGTTTGGATTTCACAAAACACTATTGTGTCTATAGACAGTCTCCATGATTACATCCAAAATATATGACATCAGTAGAGGTTTTCACTGTGGGGCCTCCTATCTTTGTGTAGTATCAATTTTAACAGGTTGGCACTAATAATTTGCCCCAATGCATAGGTGCAATCTAAGGTGATGAGCATGTCAAGTAGTGGTACCCATTCTAGATGAAGGAAATGAATAATTGTGTGGCCAAACATTCAATTTTAAAATTCCATGTCAATACAAATTCCCATCCAAAACTATGTGATGGGCACATAGTTTTTGTTGGTTATTTTGAGTGTAAAAGTCTCTCCTATAAGAAGCCATTTCCTTACTACTTATTCCAAACTATTGTTTTTATTACAACCAACCACACCATGTAGATGAATTATAGCATATATAATGGGAAAACATAAATACCTCACAAATGCATTTCCTAATATATATGCAACTATGGTGCTATTTTTGACATAATGTAAAAAAATTCCATCTACAATTATACCTTCAAAGAATAGGTATCGTAATAAGTCAATGCATGACATGACTTATGTCTTAACAGATGCATAATGGAGAGATTGGCATTTTAAGGGTAGTAAGTTATCTTCAACTTATTTTTCCTATACAAAGATGTCTTCCTCATAATAAAATGGGTTGACATTATCTATGACCTCCCATAGATCGGAATAACTAGTGTAGAGACCATCAAACACTATTACATCAAAAACTATATCTAGGTATGCTATTAAATATTTAATGAAGAAAATAGATGATACTAAATTTCCCTTGAATTCCATAGATGAAGATTCCATTACATTCTATCGATGCTGGTACAGTTTGAGATCTTGGAAATGGTGGTCTAGAACTATGTTACACAAATTTATATCTTGTTTAGACATAGTCAGGGATTTTGAAATCACATAAGGCTATGTGCACTCAAGCTTAATGACAATAAAATGATGTGATCTTAGTTAATGGATCAATTTTATAGACTTTGGAATTTATTCCAATTTATTCACCATTAATTACCAATGTATAGGAGCTCATCACCTTCATTCAATTCAAGCTTGACCACCTAGGCATAGTAGGTATGCCATGCAAGATGCTTACTCATTAGGGATAGGGGGCACAATACTATTATCTTTTACACTTGTCAGTACATTTTCATTCAATTCAAATGATGTGATATAGTTAGCCTATAATTTAGAATGAAAAACCCTGAAGACTAAACTATTTAGAGAGATTCATTCAGGAATATTTGAACATTGCCAAAGATAATGTTCTTAAGTAAAAGGTTTCAAATGAAATTTTCCAAAGAGAAAATTCCCAACAACTAAATGATCTTCAAGGAGATTGTCATTCAGGAAGAGGTTTATGCAGAGAAAGTTCCTAATAAAAAATCTTCGAATGATAGCTACCGAAGATAAAGTTATTGAAGATATAAACCTTTTGAAGACCAAATTTTTTGAAGAAAATTTACCACATAAGAGGTTCTAAAAAAATGATTTTAAGGAAAGTTTTCGATCAAAAAGCTACCAACGAAAATAAAATCCAAAATAAATTTCCCATCTGAATAGTTCTCAAGGACCAAAAATGTTCATAATGCCAAATAAAATGAATATGAATAACTAAATCCAAATAAAAAACGTGCATTAAAAAACCTAAATACCTATCATACATATAAAATTTTCATAATTTCCATTAATAAATTAGTTTCAATAAGTCCTTCTAATGAAAATGGGTTGTAAGAGAAAAAAAGTGCACCCAATAGTGATTTAATGTTTAAAACATACAATTTCCATAGATAATAAAATCATCCAAACACACATACATAGCCCAAATAGTAAATAATCCTTTTAAAAATAAAGGGGGTCCCCACTTTTCAAATAAAATCCAAGGTTGGGTGTGTTGAATACAACAAATGGTGACTCATAGGGGTGATTACTCTTTAGTTTCAAGAACCTAGAATCTATGTTTTTTAAATCCCAATATCATTCATGAACCATAATATAAAATATATGATTAGATCAGAAATATGGAAGAGACTCCTAATAACTCAATACAACATACATACTTTACCCATACCTTAGACCAGTGTGTGTCTAAGTGATATATTTTCTCCTTGTTTATGAATTTTAGTAAAGACATGGGATGAACTATAGGTTTCCTTTTAATTGGGTATTAATCTATCATGAATTTGGGAAGCTTATACATTACTCTATTATCAACCATACATCCATATCCATAACAAATATACCTTTAATCACCTTTCCTTCCTTTTTTCATATATATCTATGATGTGTGATACATTGATCTTGTTTCATCATGTGGGAATTTGCTTCCTTTTGATTTTCTTTTGAAAATTTTGGATTATACATTTTTTTTTTTTAATGTAATAAAAAAGGTGACCACCTTGAATTGGTGTTGGTATAATTAGGTTCATCATAATGTCCTTGTCAACTTTATTCACATCAATGGTTATTACCGCAAACATGTATTAGTATTTAAAATGCATTTGATCCAAGGAGATAAGGAAATCTTTCTAAATTTACATGGAGATATATGAGTATATTTTATATACTTGGTGAAATAATCCACATCATAACATCATAATGATTAACTCTCTCATTTCTTACCTAGATTAATAATTTTGATGTACAAGGTATAAGACCCAGTGATTCAATTTGGATTCAAAATTCCCTATCTGTTACTTGATTATACAAGGAGTGATCAATTATATTAGCATGAAATCAAAGGAAAACTATTTTTGAAAGTGGGAAACTACCTAAAACAAACCACTATCCTAAGCAAAGAAAACTACAAAAAGCAAAAATGACTAATCTAGAAAGCATGAATTAATCTAATGAAATCAAATAATTGAAAGCAAGAAACTAAATTTACAAAAAAAGTATAACCTACCCATACCTATACCAGAACATCTATTTTTACTTAGAGACCTCTTTGGGTGGAGAAACCATGAAGTAATGCTTTAAAAAAGTAGTCATATGAAATGTGAAAAATGGTAACTTGAGTGTGGATAATGACACCCAACCCTTAGGCCCCTCTTTCTTGATTTCATGACCCTCATAGGCATATTTTCACTAATTACCAATCATCCATAGCCTTCCAAACTTGATCCCAGTTGAGCTAGCTCCCTCTTTCCATGATATATCTATCCCCTAGGTACCATTTACTTAAGACAATAGTGACACACTATGACTAAAGTGCTAGTTCCACTCTTATCCACTTTTAGCACTCTTTTCCAAGTCCATTTCTAGACCCAATAGTCAATTTATTTTGGTTCTCCATCCTTTTCCTTGTCATCCTAACATGAGCACAATCAACCCATAACCAATAGATCCCTATAAAATCCCATTCAAAGATCATTTAGAAAGGGTTAAAAATTATCACCAAGCAAGAAAGAATACATGCAAGAAGACTCAAGAAATATTCCTTATTCTTTGCATACAACCAACCAACACACTTACAAGATTATTTAAATCCTTACACTAGTCCCTAGACACCTTAAGAACATCTAGTTTAGCATTCTACATCTTCATACACACAATTTCACAAACCACGTCAAGTGAGAGAACTACATATAGCTTGATCCCTCTTTGGAGTATTGGTATGTAGGAAGTGTGCCCACACAAGGGGTATGGATCCATATCCAGTGAATCTTACACACACTAACCCCACCTCTTTCTTAAAATTGGTCAAATAACAATGGAACATAGGGTTTGAAGAGAAAATATGATCTATATGGATATCTATAGACTTCTAATTACTGAAACTTCGGAGATAGGGTCACACAATCATAACAAAAAAAACAAACAAAGATTTGATCCTCAAGATAATATTGGCAAATGTGGACTACAACACTAGTGCCACTCTTGTTTAGTTTTAGTGCTCATATCCAATTAAAAAATTAAGTTTAGATCTTAGTTTATGATAGTGTCCCAATCTTGTACAGTGAATTCCAGCCTCTGTCTCAATCAGATCAATCAATTTCCATCTAAGTCTTGTTTTCTTCCCCTTATTACTATTGTTAGAAAAGATCAAATTTAAATAAAATTTAAAAAATCATTATCTTAATAATTACATATTTATCTAATTATTTTACTACTCGGACCCTTTACCTAAATTAGAAATAATACACCAATATTCCCAAAATTATTAAATCATTTGATGAACTTGACTTACTTCATTTTCACATAAAAACCCTAGAAAACCTAGGGTAAATTTCCTATTGATTTTTATTATATTTTTATAATTTTTAACCTACATAATAAAATTATCAATTAGAATTAAATTTTAAAATTTTTTAGTAATTTAAAAATAAGTTTCTTTCAAACCCTAGTTGCCCATACTAGGTCCCAATATTTTCCTAGTATTTTTCCAATAATTTTTTTATTTTTTAATAGCATATTATAATAAAAAAATCCATTAAAATTTCAAAATTCAATAATAATTTTTAAAAACATTTATTTTTCAAAACCCTAGTTGCATCTACTAGGTCCCATTAAATCACAAATTTTCCAATAAAATTGTGATTTTTTACTTACATAGATAGCTCAGAAATTTGTTTTAAATTTCAAATTTTCACAATAAATTTCCAAAATAATTATATGTCAAACCCTAGTTCCATAAACTAGGTCACATTGCTTCTTGAGGTATCACCTTACATGTTTGTGCATTTCCTATCCTTTTTATGCAATTTTTAGTTAACTATTGTTAGGACTCTACATTTCTTATATTCAATACTTTCATTTTCTAGCACTTTATCTATTATAAATTATTGCAAAAACTTCAATCAAATTTCAAATTGTTTCCCTACTTTAATAATGGCCCAATATACCAGTTTTGATGAAACCAATAAAAGGTAACTTTAAGAACTCTTAACTAAACACCCTGACATGCAAGATGACATGCTTAAAATACTACAAGAAGAATAACAAAGAGTGAACAATGTTCAATCTTCCAAAACTATAGAATAAATAGTTACAAATGACATTACAGGGGCATTTATGTCTCAACAACCCATTATAGTAATCCAACCTATCTCTATGTTACCATATACAACTATTACATCTTTGTCTTCTAATGTGGTATCCCTTGTGTAAGAGATAAAATCTATTCAATCCAAGGTGATACATCTTGATCAAGGTGCCTCTAGATCTACATAGGATTTAGATTTTTTTTTTCTCTATTGCATACATCATTGACACGTCACATTAATTCTACACCCTTACCACAAGTTTTTGTTCAATCCAAGCTTACTCTATATGATGTCAAGGGTGATCTAGAGACATATTTGAGAGCCCATCACATAGTTTGCTTGGACTATGTACCTAATGACTAGCTAATTACCAAGATGTTTCCATGAAGCCTAAAGGATTATACTTTAAAAAGGTTATATAATCTTCTAAATTAGTTTATCAATTCAATCAATCATTTATCCAACATGTTCATATCTCATTTCAACATTGGCATTGGTGATAAGTTTTCATATGCCCAAGTTACACAATAGAAACAAATGTCAAATGAGAATCTCACAGATTATGTTCTCTGATATAAGACTATTTTGGCTAAGATGACTAACCACATGGATGATCAAGAATTATAAGATCTATTTAAAAAAATTATTCTATCAGATTTACATGAATCAATCATGTTCAAAGTATTCTCTTCCTTCACTGAAATGTGTCACAGACTAAAGGAACGAGGAGTCAAACTAATTTTAATCGATAGACTCAAATACATAAGTACCTTAGACACAAAAAACAATAGTAAAAACAAAGTACAATATAAAGTTAAGGTCAATGATATCAAGAGTTAGAATAAAATGACAATCAATGCATCTTCTGAGCCCCCTAAGTGAGTGGTTTTATTAGCACCTCCTCAACAAAACTTTACGAATCTACTAGTTTCTCCATCCAAGTTTTATAGTAGCTATTGAAATGTAACATCATATCTCTACATCTTATTATAGAAATTTACCCAAAAAATCCTCTTATATGGGTATATGATCAGCATGCATTTTGTGAATTTCATAGGGCACCAGGCCATACAATAAACAAATGAATCAGTTTGAGACACAATCTATAAGATTTGATAGATGACAATAATATTGATCTTGACACTTTAATTAAGCCTCCTTAGGCTAAGAAAACATAGGATAAAGCTTTGAAAATATTCTCAAATCCCTTTCCATAATATTCTAAACAAGATATAAGGGATACAATAGGGGTTCATCATGGATATCATGCACATCCACAACTAGATACATACAGGGCACCTTCAGTTGAGACACATCCTTTGAGAAACATGATTGGTGTATATAATTATAGATTTCTAGCTAAACCTTCCATCTCCTTCTTAGAGTAGGATATAATCAAGGATGATTTATATTATCATGCACTCTTTATTATAACTTACATTCATAATCATCATATTCATAGTTTTCTCACAAATAATGGATCCAGTGTGAACATGTGTACTATGACATTATTATAGCATTTGGGTTATTTAAAGTAGGATATTAACCTAATGGACATAGTTATTATTGGATTCAGTGGTCACATACAGAGTTCATTAGGTGAGCTTTTAATTCCTCTATAGGTTGGTCCAACACACATGACCACACCATTTACTATAGTTCCCAGTGTAGGAGTTTTTGATATGTTACTTGGCTAACCATAGATCTAGAAACTTCAAGTAGTACCTTGTATAATTCATAGATACATGAAATTAATTCATAATAATTAGGTGATTAAAATTGGTAGAGTTCCATATGAGTTACCATTCCCCACTTCATATCCATATTCTACTTTACAGTCACCAATTTTAGTTCAGCCTCCAGTTCCACTTTCTCCACCAATTATTGTTCTTTCTCCAGTTCCCATTTAGACATAGATGAGGCATCCATTTATAGTATAATGAATTAATACACCACCACATATTCAATATTATAGATAAATTATAGCTATAATATTCACACCTAGGGAAATATCATTGAGATATCATGCATCTACTCACAAAACACATGTTTAGAGAGATTTTTCTACTACCAGATGGGTCCCTAAGAACCCTACAGTTGCATCCAATTATTAGAGTTATAGGGGGACCACATAGTTGGTTTTTACTTTAGATATTTTATATAATTTATAGCATATAAATCTATCAGAATGATATTCTTAGCATTTCCATCATGCTTCATGATCATGCATGATTCCTCTCCTTGATATAGGACACCATGATAGGGAGTCTCCCATGAGACTCATATATTAGTATCATCCTTTCCCCACTTACTTCTACATAGTTTTTTATGCTTGATTTTACATATCTTAAATAAAAAGTTCAAAAAAAATACAAATAAAAAACATTAAAATATGATTAAACACCAAAAACATTTCAATTGTATGCATCATCCATGCTTTACACTTTTACTACAATGTTAGAATTACATTTGATGTTTTATGTTATTGTTTGTCAATTTATCCACATTACCATGCTTCAATTGATCTTATTTGAGTGTGTGTAGTGACATCCAACTCTTTGATTGCTTCACTCTACCCATTGAGGGGGCATCCTACTTTTACATCGAGACACACATCGACATACACACCCATTTGGAGCATCTTTTATATGACTACACCATCTATGTTATGCCATTCTTACATTACCCACTCTAGTTATCACGTTGATGTACATTGCTTACTATATTACACATATTACTATATCAACATCTCAATAGTATATAACACTTGTGTATTTCTTATCATATACCTAGTCTTGTACTAACATGTCTTGCATACCTTCCCTCTTGCTTTGATTAGTTAGATGCAATTGTATTTCCACTTATTACAGGATTTATTTTATTGTTTAATGTAGCTTGATGTGATTGTATTTCTTAGTTCCTATTTATCTCTTGTATGTGCCTTAAGACATTTTCAAATATCTTTTGATTCTATTTATTATGTGTGCCTTAGGACATTTGCCAATGTCCTATGCATGTACTCTTATATGTGATTGTGGCTTCCACACCAACTTTGTTTTTTTCAATTATATATGTATGTGGCATTTGAACATGCCTTATATGTTTACCTTCTAGTATGAGTGACAGGTGCCCATGTCCCTTATTTGTGTGGCCCCTTGGGCACCCTTGTATGCTTATTGCTTCTTGTGTTATGTGCTTATCACTTGTTTACTTCTCATTAATTGCAATGCCATGATACACATCATGAATTTATCTTGCTTTCTTGGATGCAATGATGGACATCATGCTCCATCCTTCCAACTAACAACTAACCAAAATTTTATTTCTAGTTTAGTACATTACACATGTTATCACATTGGTATATCCATCTAAGCATACCCCTATTAATCTAGCAATATCTCAATACAAATCATGTTATATCTTGAGATATCTTATTGATTATCATTGTTATACCATGTATCTTTGCAACATAAAACATTTTCAAGGATATATCTTATAAAGTAAGTCATTGCAGGTCTTCATTCCTACCCTCAGAAGAGGGGGAAATAAGCAAGGGTTTTGTGATAGAGATCATAGATCCTAATAGTAAAAAAATATAGCATTAAACACACCTAAAATAACAACAAGACATCAAAATAAATCAAGTAGACAGTGAGAATATTAGAATAATCACTAGATTTAACCTAGGACAATAATGCCCAATGTAGACTATAGTTCTAGTACCACTAGTGTCCACTTTTAACACTTCTATCCAAATAATAGAAAAACCAAACTTTTTAGAAGCAAGCAAAAAAATAGGTTTAGATACAATTTTACACAACCAGAATAGTTCAAAATCAATAGTTTTTAGTACACTTTCACTTAGAGATTCTAGATATATGTAGAATCATGTGTAACATGATGGATCTCAATTCTAATTTTAGATACAATAGCTGATATGACTTCTAAATCAGAATCCATGTTTTAAACACCAGTGATTGGGGGTAATGTGTGTGACACATTTGTTTCTTTTCTTTTAAAGTTAAGCATTACCTAGGTATTCTTAGTAGTTACATGCCCTATTTCATCTATAGGTGGTTGGCATCATTTTGGAATGACTTTCATAGAATCCTAACTTCTACATTCCTGAGTTCTTGAGTGGCTTTCATACAAGCCTAATGCACCAATTCAGAGTGGATTTCATACAATCCTATTCTCCATCTTTTAGAGTGGCTAAGAGTGGCCTAGTTTCTAGCATACATTTAGCTATCCATGACAACATTGTTAGATCATAGTATATTCATGGGCTTCATGAGCCATCTCATATGACACATATTTCATAGCAGTATTAGTTCATAGCTTCACTTCATGGGGTAATGATGGACCCAAAGGACTAGTTAGCCTTTTTATTCTTGAGGCACTTATTTAGAGGGATTGGATACACAGTCCAAACATTGACCAACACATGAATGATCACCTATCTTAATTTAGTGAGTGATGATGGAGCTAAAGGAATAGCCTTTACATTCTTGAGCCACCCTCAGGGAATTGAGCACTTAGATCTATTTGTGATATTACTCTTGGTACAATATCATCTCACATTATCCAACATTACTCAATATCATTCATCATCACAATAGGTTTTGTATGGGTTTACATACTCGATGAGGTGTATTAATTCTTTATTATTCCCCTCTCTCTTACCTAGCCTTATATGTTTTTATTTTAAATATAGTGTATCTAGTAAGAATTGATATACTCTTTATTTTTATTGTAGATTTTGTACTTTACATTGTGCTCTCTCTATGCACACCAAACATCACATAGCTTCATGATTTTTACCCTTGTAGGTAATTTTAGGTACACTTTATATTTTTCCTTTATCTTAGTATTGTGCTTTGCTACATCACTAGAATAAAGGGGGTGGGGGGGGTAAATGTAGTCACATAAATGTAAAAATTGGTAACTTGAGTGAGGCTATTGACACCCAACCCTTAGGTCCCTCTTTCTTTCTCTCATGACCTTCATAGGCATATTTTTACCAATTCCTAATCATTCGTAGCCTTTTAAACTTGATCTTAGCTGAGTCAGACCCCTCTTTTCATGAAAAATCCATCCCTTAGGTCCCATCTAATTAGGATAATATCACCACACTATCATTATAGCACCTATGCCACTCCTATCCACTTTTGACACTCTTGTCTAAGTCTATTTTTGGTTCCAATGGCTAATTTATTTTGGTTCCCCATCCTTATCCTTATTATCCTAATGTTAATACATTAAAACCATGATCAATAAATCCATATAAATTCCCATTCAAAGATCATTTTGAAAGCGTTGGCAATTATCACTAAGAAAGAAAGAATATAAGCAAGACTACTCAAGTAATCTTCAAAAATAGCTGGCTAATACACTTAAAAGTTTATTCAAATCCTCAAACCACTCCTTATCCACCTAAATCACATATAATTTAACATTATACATCTTCATACACTTAATTACATAAAACACATCAAGTGGGAGAACTAAATATGGCTTGATCCCTCTTTGGGGTACTGGTATGTAGGTAGCATACCCACATAAGGGGTATGGATCCACATCCATTGAATCTTACACACACTAACCCCCCCCCCCCCCCCCCTCTTTCTCAAAATTGTTTAAATAATAATGGACATAGGGTTTAAAGATGAAATATGATCTATAGAATCTATACAAACTTATTGCTACCAAAACTTCATAGATAGGGTCACACAAGTATAGCAAACAAAACCTAAAAAACTTAGATCTTTAGGATAATAGAAACAAAGGTGGACTACAATGTTGGTACCAATCCTATTTAGTTTTAATTATCCTATCCAATCAAAAAATAATGTTTAAATCTTAGTTTATGATAGTGTCCCAATCCTACATAGTAAATTCTAGCCTTTGTCTCAATCAGATCAATCAGTTTCTATCTAAGTCTTATTTTTTCCCCTTATTACTATTTTTAGAAAAGTTTGAATTACAATAAAATTTCACAAATTAGTATCTTAATAATCACATATTTTTCTATTAATTTTACTACTCAAACCCTTTAACTAAGTTAGGAATAATACACTAATATTCTCAAAATTGCTAAATTAGAAAACTACCTATTGACTAAATATGTCAATTGATTATCTTAGAGGTCCTTCAAATGGAAAGCATTATTACCCAAGATCTTGGAGATTTATTAAGGACCTATTTATATTGGGATGAAATTTCCATGTATATATTTATTTTCATGGGATTTGTCCCATATAAGCACCAAGCTAGAAATCTTAAATGCTTTAGATTTTGCCCTCTTATTGAACCATATTTTAACTACATCTTGATTTATGATAAAATTTTGTAATGCTTCATTTATATAATATTCCATTTTATATTATATCCAAAAATATGGATTCTATCTTCTCCTTGGTATCCATGTATTTATTCATAAATTTATATATTAGAAATTTGAGTATGATTGGGAACACCTGTTGTTTCCCATAAACCAAAAGATATGGTGAGGCTTTAATTTCTTGATTATATTGATTTAGATCTACCTAAAGTGCATATTTGAGTAAGAGATGCCACTCTCTAGGATTATACACAACATGTTTCTTAATATCATTAATGAGGTTCTTGTTAGTCTATTTAGCTAGTTCATTCCCTTATAGGTAATGATTGGAGGATGATATAATTGTGCTCTGATTATAATGCTCCCATTATTTAAACTCAATTGATTGAAATGATAGCCCATTTTCACAAACCAAGGAAATAAGAATACCAAACATAGTTGTGATATGTTCTTTAAGTAAACTTATCACATCTTGTTCTCTTGAATTCTTGGTGGCCCCTATCTCAGTCCATTTAGTGTAATAATATATAGTAATAAGCATAAATTTGTGCCTGATTAAAGAATTTGATTTTATAAAACCAATGAAATCTAAGCCCCATTGATCAAACAAATTATCCTCAATCATAGGCTATAGGGGAATTACTACATACACATCTCTTTTTCCCAAGGCATGTTATTTGTGGCACATCCTTACATGGAAGTGAGCATTCTTAAATATTGTTGGCTAATAATAGCCCATTTTGAGTATTCTATGGGCTATGGTATTGCCATATGGATGGTTTCTACCAATCTTTTAATGCAATTTTTTCATAATCTCTTGGGATTCTTCATGTGATAAACATTTTAAATAAATGACTTTATAGTTATTCTTATAGATAATTCCCCTCATGATCATATAATGAGTAGTTTTGAGCCTCAAGGATCCATTTTTATATCTCTTGAGTACCTAGAGACATGTTATAGTGAGTAACAACTACATAATATATGAATCCTAATATTACAGAAAAACCTATGTTTTCAAACTTATTTAATGGTGATGTATGGGTCTAGTTTTGGTAGGTTTAATCTCAATATCAAACTCTTGCAATTTTAACATCCATATTCCCCTACACTCTTCCAATTCATTATGTCCCATCATAAGTTTGATAGTGGGATATGGTACAATAGTGATGGTTTTATTCTTGAGAATGTAGTGTCTAGACTTTTTGACTACTTTGAAAATGGCAAGTATTTTCTTGTCAATCAGGGAGTATTTGAGATTTACATATTATAAGTTAGTACTCATAAAATTTATGGGATGTTCACTTTCTTCCTTATTTTGTATAATTACGTCAGAGATTGTATGCTCTAAAATAATTGAGTACAGATATAAGTCCTTAGTAAAGTCTAGTCTCACTAGACTAGGACATGTAGTATAAACTTATTGATGTCTTGGAAGGACTTCTTAGATTCAAGTGTCCATTCCACTATTTGAGCATTGCATTCAGAGGTCTGATAATTTATATAAATCATGATATGAATTTTATCACAAAATTAATCTTCCCAAAGGACATTAGCTCCCTTTTTTTTTTTGGGAATATTATTTTTGTATACTCTTCTTGGGGTTTGATGAGATACCAAACATCTTGCACCTTTCAAAAATATACTAAAGATGGTTGATATGATCAAATTTATTTTTAGAGAAAATAGTGAGGTCGTCTATGTATATAATTATGCATTTGCCTATCAATCCCTACAAGTATGATCCATTGATAGTTTAAAAGTAGCTCCAATGTTGATCAACCCAAATGGCAATCAATTATATGCATAATTTCCCAATTTTGTATTAAATAAATTTTTCATTGTATTCTCTGACACTACCAATACTTGATTATATCTTAAAAATATATCTAATAAAGAAATCATTCCAAAACCACTCATAGTTTGTATCACCTTATCTCAGGAAGGCATAGGATAATTATATTTCTCATAAGCTTTGTTAAGGTTTCTAAATTTGATGCCTTGATTGGAACTAGATTAGCTATTCAAGTTTAATGCATGATAGGAAAGACTATGTGAGCACTTAGCAGTTTATCTATTTATTTGTGGATCAATGGTTCTAAGATAAGATAAACGAGTCTTTGCCTCTACCTAAATGATTTATGATCTGACTTAAGTGGAATTATATGGGTGATGAATTTAGGATTGAATATCCTTAAGTCATCATAGGTCCATTCAATTACATATTTATACCTGACAATAAATTCTTTGACCTTTTAAATTTCATCTAAGGAGTAATTTAAGCCAATACTAACAAGGTGTGTGTTCCTTCCATCACCCATGTTTTTTAAGATGAAATTAGATTCATTAACATTGAACTATCTATGTTGTTGTTCTTTAGGATATGTATTAAAATCCCTTTCTAAGGTAACCATCCCCAATGGAAGATGATTTCCTTTAGTTGGATGACATCCAATTCTTCATGGCACCAATGGCTTCTCTCCTCATCATCAATTATTTGAGACTCGAACTATCTTGAATTGGTCAAAAACTAGATGATCTACTAGTCATCATTAAATACTTGAAAATTTTCAACATTATCTAGCATTGAGGGATAAGGTACCAATTGAATAGAGAACTCATGTACTTTTGACTCTTTTAGGGGTGCCAAATTTGCCGTTAAAGTAGCTAGTGAATCAATAGCTTGGTTTTATTCTCTTGAAATGGAAAATATATTTAAAGCCTCAACTAACTCAATTAAATCCCTAAATCTATGATTTTACTTATTTAAATATGACAATTTACATTGGTACTTATTCCTAACCTGGTTAATCATGAGTTTTGATTATATGTATACCTATAGTCATTTGACATTCTTAGACATTATTTTTTAGGGAAAAACACACTCCCAAAATTAGGGCCTCACACTATACTCTATTATTAGTGCATGAAAACTAGAACCTATACACCATTAAGATTTTTTTTTCTTTATGGATCAACCAATTCGATACCAACACCTGATCCCTACTTAGATCTCACTTCATCAAAATGGAGGGTAAATAATTTGGAAGGCCCCTATACATCTTCCTATGTTTCATGCTTTATAGTAAATGTATAAATTCCAAGGCTAGGATACTTATAAATTAATTCTTCATTAGTGGTGTTTTACTTTATAATAGGGTGCTTCACTCTTGATTGATCCTGATCTAGTTGGTGATACCCTTCCATGGCAACCAAATGTGATATAATTATATAGAAAGATATCCATTGAGAATCCTTAACCAATCTCTAATCAATAGTATCCCATAACCCTTAGGAACATATAATACTAGTATGTTGATAGTCATATTTACTCAAGGTTATGATCCAACCTAGATTATTACATCATTAAGTTCCCCCAAAATAGGCACTACCATTTTATGTAGTTGCAAAATAGTCCTCTTGGATTGAATTGAGGTCAAACCAAGATTCTTGTAAATGGAATTTTGCATCATAGTAACAAAAGCTGTAAAATCTAATAAATAACTATTTATATTCTTGACAAACACCCAAATGGTTAGCAAGAAAGGGGAAACCTCAAGCTTGTTTTTATATATAACATTTATATTAGCTATTTTGGACTTTTTTTCAATAGACTTACCTATGATAGACTTCCATAAGAGCTCCTTATACTCTACTATTTTTGATAGTTCATGAAGAGTGATATTGGACTTGATCTTCTTCATATCCTCAAAAATGTTATGTACTCCCTTGCTCTACTCTTCTCTATGATGAGGCTAATCATTCCTTTTTAGGGTGGAGGATTATTATTAACTTTAGGATTTAGGGAAATAATTGTATTATTGGGAGGATTAGAATTGGTGAGAGGCTACTTATTCCTTAAATTGTAATTCTTCTTGTTGAACTATTAGAATACTTTTACTTTATCAAAATTATCCTCTAAGACACCATCATCTTCACTAGGAAATGGAAACTCATAAGTTTCAAAGACTATAGCTAAACTTGAAGGCCTAGGTTCATGAGGGAGATATAGAGGATTCATCATTAGGTCTTATCTAATCATTTACATCTAAAATATTTGAAGGCTGTATAGAACTCTACATAGTCTAATTCCCCATAGTGTGATATGTTGTGAACCCTATACCAATTAGATAAAGTTATTTCCATGATATTTATTACTGGGAGGTTATTAGACTATTGTTGTACATTATTGGTGGGCATATTGAAAGGCTTGTTATATCTTAGAAATCTAGAATTCTAGTTATAATTATAATTGGTGGTATTAAACATATTTTTATACATATTCAAAAATTCATTGCTCAACTTTTGGACTATTCTTTGTATCGAATGTAATTCAACTTTAGTGGAGTCAGCACCCTAAGTGACTACAATACTGGTGTGAGCCAAATGTTGATTTTTTTAGTTTTGTTGAGGGCCATTAGTTTATGCTCAATTATTCAATAACCCATAATTTTGAATTTCTAATTACTACATCATAGGAGGTAAAGTGTAAAACTAATTCTATTTAAATGTAGGGGCATTTTGATTAGCATGTTGAATTAGATTCAAATATGGGAATCCATTGCTATATGTTTGGCCTCCTAAATTGTGAGGATTAAGCTATGGATTGAGCTAGTTTTTGATATTAATACATTTTCAATATTCCAAATCTAAATTAATTACCATGGTAAATATTTATAAAAACACTATAGTAATGGGATCTAGAGTGTTCTTGTATATTTCAAGTGTTAAATTTGTATCCAAATTATACGTGGCATTCAACTGAGTGTACATCTTCTTAAATATTGCATTGAAAGCCCAAATTAAGTCATTAAGCTCCCTTTTCATGTTGGTTACATTTGGATACACTAGACTTGGATTATTCACTTGCCAAAATTATGCAAGCAAAATATTTTGGCATTCATCCCATAAGGTGATAGAACTTTCCTTCAAATTGAGATACTATTCATAAGAAGAATCCTACAAAGTAAATGAGAACATCCTACATGCAACATATTCATGGTTTACATTCATTAATTTAAGACTAGGCTTGAAATATTTGATACATTATTCTACCATCCTTATGTTTAAGGGGGATAAGGTAGGAAATTACATCTATAGGCTCCTTGGTAGATCATGTTGGTCTCTAGGGATGTCAATAATAGATTAAACTATCCAAGGTTTAGCCATATGAGGGTTGATAATTGGGTTGTCTATTATGGGGTAAGGTATCTTGGATCAGTGTATCTTAGGGATGATTGGTACTAGTCTAGGCCTACTATGATTTGATAAAGGTGAAACTAAAAGGCTTGCTTAGGATGTAGGAATTGTTACTCACCTAGGTGTCTCTTATGTAACTCTACATAGTGACTAACCTCTACTATTGAGAAAACACACAAGTTTACCCTCCTTCTACTACCAAATTTTATATATCAATGTTAGTTTTATGCACACCACAAAAAGATAAACAAGGTAGACCATAAATGTTTAGGATCATTATGGAAGTGAGGTTCCAATCCAGTGAATGAGTTACATGTATGCAATTAAAACAACTAGGTGGTGGAATATTAGGTTAATCTTGTAGGTTGTTTAATTAGGTTTGTGGATGGATGAATGAAATCTAATATAAATTTAACACTAATTGAGTTGGATGAGTGGATAATTAATCTATGGTGGGTATATGTCAAAGAAACTCAAAAAGAAGGGAAACAAGTAAGGCATAAAAGAAGGCTCTATGCTCTTGAAAAGGTCACTTATTAGACTATTTATATGGTGTATAATTATCTCCAACACCAATGTTTATCACTTGTAGCTATTACACACTCATGAACGAGCACATTTAGTAGTATGGGAAAATAAGTATTATAAGCTTATTAATCTCAACTGAAGATTTCCCTCCTTCATGTTATTATACACCCTTATCTAAGAGATTATAGCTTGGACCAAATTTTTTTATAGTAGCTATAACACATGCCTAATGAATATACTAAATGAAATACTCCTACATACCTTGGATTATTAACTCAATCTATACTAATTACTTCGACCAATGAAATTTACCAGTATTCAATAGTTGTAGCACATCTAAGATAAATATTCATCAATTCAAGAAACTAGATTCATTTGTAGCATTAGTAAAATTAAAAATTATTGAGCTGATATAGACAAAGAAGCTTAAAATTTCAATAACACAAATAAGGGATAAGATAGAAAAAAAATAGTTTCATGACAATCAATCATTTGATTTCTTCCTATATATTGATCAAAACTTCAACCCTTGAAAAGAGGGTTTTACATGTATTTAAAGTACTTTGGGAAGGGGTTAACTCATCCTCCAAGTATAGAAAAATGTTGGATTACATCAGGTAACTAGAATCTAAGCTATAGTTTGATACAAAATTGCATGTTTATAACTTAAAGATTACATTAGTCATGCAATGTATGTAGGATATCAAAATAATTTATTTAATTATAACATGGATGTAATAAGACTTACCTAGCCATGAACAATAATTAAATGCAAAAATATATAAAATTTTCCTTGGACTAAGCCTAACTTAGCTCCTATTTGATATTGTTATTTGTTGTGGATGGAACTAATGTTGTAACTGGAGCTGAGCTGGTGACTAGAGATAAAATAGTGATTGTAACAGATGTAGAAACTAAAGTTGTAGATGGAGATAAACTAGTAGCTTGAAATAAAGTGGTAGGTGCCATAGATGTGGTAACTTAAGCTGATCTAGTAGATGGATTTGATGCACTTATTTATCTAGGAGGGATTGAATTTGTAGGAAACATTGAAGCTAACAAATTAGGTGGAGTTTGAGGTGATGAACTAGTAGGTGGTGCTGAATTAGGCATCTTCTTGGCCTCTAACTCCTGATAGTTTTTGTATCCTATAGTATGTCATACCCATACTATGCTCATATCTAGGAGAGAGGGTTTTTTCACCCTATATTTTAGTTTTATTAGTCTTTCATGTTTATTTTTCATGGATTGGAAACCTAAACAAATGACTTCCACTTTAACTTCATTCTTCCTCACTGAGTTCAATTTTTCCTCAATATATTCTAAAGTCAGCCCTTGTAAACTCTGCTTGAAATTATCTAATGTTTGTTGTATCATTTGGTAAAAGATAGACCTAGTCATAAATTTACCAATGTTATCTCATGCATGTGTTAATTCTATATCATTCAAAAAAATTACTACAAGATTCTCTTATTTTGTGATCTTAGTAACTAAATCATCAACAATATTTACCCATTCTTAGGCCTCTTGGGTCCCAATAACTACTACATTTAGTGAATTTTATAGCTCTATGGGAGTCATAAAATCCAAATGGTTGAATGCTTTATTGGTAGTTTAAAAAACTAAGAAATTCAATTTGTTCTCATCTTCCTTGAGAATCTTAAGCGATTATGTTTTTGTGGTTGCATAGGGAGCCAATTATGCTCCCAAAGAATGAATGTTATATAAAATTTAATATAACCTTAATGTTTTGGTTTTAACATCATGTTATATCCTAGAGGGAATATATATCACATATTACTATTCCCTTTGAGTCTCCATTTATTCTAATTATTTTCTTACCTATTCTGCTCCCTCATGAATGGCTAGTATTAATCAAATGTTGATATCCATGTAAGACTTAAAGTCCTCATTATATGGGTATTGAAACTTATTTATATGCTATCTTTTAAAAAGAGAGTAAATCCTTTATCTTCCTTCCAAAATTAGGCCTCACTCATTGCTATCTTCTATCTTCCTCTTCATTACCCTTTGCACTAAGGGTATTGATGTATCAAAGAGTGAGCTCACAGTGGGCAGATTAGTGATCTTCAATTTTGGACACTTAAAAGTTGATTCTCATAATTCTTTGTCCCTATTTGGAAGAGTTAGATTTGATGAATCTAATGGTCATGCCTCTATTTAAGTGTCTTTTTTAGGCTTAGTCTCAAGGGATAGCTTAGGTATTGAATGAAATTATCTTGTACCAATCTACATTTCCTAGATGTGTCATGAGATGTATAATGTAGATTAGTTTCTTCTTGGGAGATATTTTTATGGCCACCACTATTATGTTTTATAATAATACTAACGAGGGTATTGGTCAACTCAATTAAGTATAAGCAACTAACACTTAGGTGATGGGTTGGTTAGTTGTACTGGAAGCAAAGTTGGAAATTGAAGGAGAAGTTGTTGACATAATGAAAATAGTTCTAATAGGAGATAATGTCATAGGATGAAAATAAGAGAAACTAGTAATGGAAAAAAAGAAACAACTAGTAATGACATAATAGGAGAAAGGCTGAGGGGATTAGTAAATAGAGGACCCTTACCTGATTAGTCACTACTAAAGGGTGCCTATCCTTTTAACCCTTATAATATTATCACCTTGGATTGATGTACCTTGTCTTTATCCACCTCATGTCTTGTATCACCTTTAATTAAAGGTTGTTATTTCCCACTTGGTACCTCTATAGATGGTGCTTATGGCCTTTCTACCATAAATTTTATTTTATAATAGATTTTTTTTCTCTCAGCCTTAAGAGTAGTCATTTGTTGGGTAGGAGAGTGAAGAGTCATACTATAGGTTATGGTTTTCAAATCCACCATAGTAGGTTCAATCTTTTACTCATTAGAGGAGTCCAAGCATATGATACCCTCTTCCATCCTCATAGTGTTGGCCTCCATTTGAATTTATTCTTTAAATAGTTCTTATTTTACCTTTTTTAGATCAATAATAGACATTTGAACTTGAGGAGCCTCTTATTCCTCTTGCTCACCAGTAGTTGATGTTTCCCATACACCTTTCTCTTGCTCTTCTTAAGGAGTCATCATCACAATGAGTAGATGTTGAGGGTCCTAAATTTGATCTTATGGATACTGAAAAGGTCTACTACTCCAAAAGTTAGATGATGTCTATCCACCTAGTGGTGGGATCCTAAATTTGGCTTGTCCAAGTGTAAGAGAGGGATCTAATTGGTTTACCCTCAGTAATTATTCACTCACACCATCAGTCTTAACCTTTCCTTAACTTTTGCATCATATTTTATGTTGTGAAACAAGAATTCATGATCAAAAGGCTCATGCTTATAAGGAAGACCCAAATTATGAACATTTTATTACAATTTATTGTGGGGGTCCCAATACCTATGGGGAAAAGTAGCCAAGGCATAAGCCTTCATTACATTACCAGCCTCTTTGAAGTGCCCATGGTATGTGCATTGAATTTTCTCAATTACAGTATGGGATCCATGGAAAAAATCTTCTTGATCTTGGTCAACGCCTCATCTATCCCATTCCATAATTGGAAGGCAATTTCCTGCTCAATAACTTTGTCTGGGATGAATTTGGGGAGCTATAGAGGGTTGAACTTGTGTCCAATAACCATGAAAATGGTATAGTCTAGGTATAGCCAATAATCACCCAAATATATGAGTGTATTGATGATGCTCTTGGATATTTTGTCTAGAGGTTGGCCATGAATTACCAACCAAAATTAAGGCTATAAATCCTCTACAATTATGTAAATATTCCTCACATATGCATAAATGTGCACAAATGAATAGAATTCAAAGATTTTATTCTTGATATACTCAGGGTTTGGATCCCATAAAACCCCATTATGTCTATAGATAGTCCCCATGACTGCATCCAAAATATATAGCATCATGTATAAGTTTCCACCTTAGGGCATCCTATCTTTGTGTAGTATCAATTCTTGTAGGTGGATGCTAATAATTTATCCCAGTGCATAGTTATGATTTAAGTTCATGAATATGTCAAGCAATGATAACCATTATAAATGAAATAAATAAATAGTTGGGTGTCTAAATAGTTAGTCTAACAATGCCATGCCAATATGAATTCCCATCTAGAACTAGCTGATGGGTATATGTTTCTTGTTGGTTTCTTTGAGTGTAAAAGTCTCTCCTAGAAAAATCCATTTCATTACTAATTTTTCCATGTTAATATTTTATTACGAAAATCTACACTATGTAGATCAAATGTAACATCCAGAATGGGAAAACATAAATACCTCATGAATTCATCACTTGATATATGAAATGATGATGTTGTTGTTAACATAATGTAATAAATTATTATCTACAATTCTTCCTTTGAAGAATAGGTCTCATAATAGTTTAATGCATGACATGACTTCTATATTAACAATTGTGTAATGGAGAAATTGGCATTTGAAGGATATTAAGTTAGATTCAACTTATTTTCCCTCTTTAGAGATCTCTTCGTCACAAGTGAACAAGTCAATGTAATCTATGACCTTCCATAATTCCAAGTAATTAGTGTAGATATCATCAAATAATGTTGCATCAAAAATGATATCTAGGTATTCTATTGAATCCTTAATGGATAACTTGGATGGTGTTAAAGCTCCCTTATGTGCCCTAAATGGAGATGCCATTATTGGTTAATGATGTTGGTAAGGTTCAATATTTTTAAAATGGTGGCCTAGAACTTTTTTACACAAATTTGTAGCCTATTTTAGATATAGCTAAGGCTTTTGAAATTGTAAAAGGATATGTGTACTTGATCTCAATGACAATCAAATGATGAGCTTAGTTAATGGATCAATGTTAATATATTTTGGCATTATCCAATTTATGCACCATTACTCACCAATATTTAGGATCTCATTACCTTCATTCAATTTGAACTTGACCACTTAATCCTAGTAAGCATGACATGTAGGATGCTTACTCACTTGATGGATGGGGCACGATGTTATTTTCTTTGACACTTGTCACCATATGGTTTAGTTGAGGGGGTTTCAAATTTTAATTTAGACCAAATGATTTGATATGGTGATCCTAAATTTTTAAATAAAAGTCCCTAAAGACTAAAATATTCTATGGAGATATTCATTTAGGAATATTTCCCATGTAAAATCGTCAAATAAAAAGTTATCAATCAAAAGGTTCTTATCATAGCACATAATTGCACCATTTTGGGAGAGTTTTTTTAATGATCTCTCACTATTGGATAAAAAATGGTAACACCTCTAGGATTTGGGTATCCTGTGATGGAGATGAACCTCTGGGTTATGGGCTAACTCCTTAGGTGTATCAATTAGACTCTTAGTAAACTACTCTAAACTATTGATTGCCAAATAAAAAGGCTTAAAAAAGGGAAATGTTTCCTAATAAGGATAACAAGGTGATGTAAAAAATTGAGTGAGAAATCACAAAAGAATGAAATATACAATAAATAAGCATAAGATATTACTAGCTCATACAATCTCAAAATCTAGGTAATTACATAAATGTTTCATACACTAGGTTTAGGCGCCAATGAATGAAGCTAGGAGGAGTTTTAAGACTCGCACCAAGATTATATTAATGGTAGAAAAAACACAAATACAAAATTACAGTCAACTAGAAAACACCCTAAAATAGTCAAGGAAGGACAATGGCATAGAAGATTCTCCTTCACAATGCCATCACACATAAACTTACTAAACAAAGTTCCAAATTAAAAAACTCTAAAAACACTAATTTGATTTTAGGGACTAAATCCCTAAATATCCCAAACATAGCTCCTAGGGGTCCTTTGTGTTTTCATAAATTACAACTATGTTGATTTTGAGGAATAATCTTAATCCAATCTTGTATTATTATCCATGGACTAGCCTTATACCATGTTTTAGCTTCAATGGGCAAAGAACATGCATGTTTTACGACCTTTCAAAATGGAAAGGGACATTGAAAGTAGGCAAAAACATCTATAGGATTTTGACAGGAAAGTTGGTGTTGAGACCAAATAAGGAGGTTATAATCATTAAAAAGTAGTAATAATTATTTAAAACACCTCAACAAACATTTCCAATAACCTAGATCATGAATGAGGAAGTGTTTTCATTGAATGAGCATTCTAGGCCATCCTTAGTCCATACACAGGGTTGTAGAGGACACCTATAGGAAGAGAACTACAAGTTTGTGAATTTATAATGGTTTTAGGTAATTTTTATAAGTTTAAATTATTTAAATATATTCAAGGTCCCTACACCATCATCAAATGACCCTTGATGTGTCCTAAATAACCAAGTGTACCTATAGGCCTAAAAATGAGTACCTACATCCTATAATTGGAGCTTAGTCCCAAATAGAGGTAGAAGGTGGTTTTTTAAGATATAAAATGAGCATAAAATTATGTAATGATTCAAATGGTTTAATATAAAATTAAAAATATATGAATTACATATAATAAAAGGCTAAGCATCTATCAAATTGCACCTATAGGCATGTATACATACAGTCCCAGTCAGAGGCATGAGTGACATAACTCATTATGAGATAGGGTAATTTTTTGAGAAAATAAGGAGAATATAGTGTTCTTAGTTTATTTAAATCCATGATAGGATGATGATAAAGTTTGTAGATATATTTGAAGACCAAAAAATCACCCTAACAACCTATAGCCAACCAAGAAATGACTATCTTAGTCAAAGAGAATAGTAAGGAAATGGAAAGCCTAGAAAGAATAATTAATGAGAGGATTTATATAATATATAATACCAATGTATATATTTATTTTACACAAATTAAAACATTTACAAGAGAGAGCCTCGTGTTTTCCTGTTTCAGTCCTGACAGAACACTAGTTGGTGGAGGCAAAGTACCAAGTAGTGACTTCTTAAAAGGCTACGAAGAGATCCATTAATTTTAACCTATATTTTTAGAATTAATTTTTTTTAATAATACTAAAAAAACATCCATAAGCTATCCAAACTCGTTTTCTAATAAACCTACTTGTCTCAGTTTATATAGTTAGCATGTAAAGGCCTTATTTAAAAGGGCTAAAGGAGGATTCCAATTGCAAACAAGTTTTCCAAGGGTTAAAAAAGATTTATATTATTTAATTGGAGAATATAAAAAAATTTCAATATCAAAAAACATGGATAATTAATGAATATAGGAGCTATGGGTCAATTTGGGTGAAAACATGCAAAAACAGGGTTTTTATGGCCTCTTTTTGGGAAAATTGAGTTGATTGGACCACCAAGACATATAATCCAATCAAAACCTTAAGTAAAAATTAATATAATTAACTAATATATCTCCAAAAAAAATCAATTTTCATGTAAAAATAGGCATGATACTCATTTTTTTGTATCAGACCTACCTCAGTCCATGCATGCAAGAAAAGGACCAGTTTTGAGAAATCTTACAAATGAGTGAAATGCATTAAGTTTGATCACTGAAGGAGATGTATAAAGTTTGGAGACAAAAATGGGAACATATAAAACCAATATACATGGTATTTATTTTAAGGGTTTGGTTCACATAATAAGCTTTGCATGAAGGTCTAGTGGGAAAACATGATTTCCCAACCCGAAACAAGGTGTCAACTCAAATTATATACTAATACAAGACTTATAATGATTTTTTGATTATTAAAGGGTAAAAAAATATTTTTTAATACTTCATGAGTTCATTAAAATAGAATGACATCATACATTAGTTCACAAAGGGTACGTAGGTTTTTTGGCAAGGCATGATCCTTCATCCAAAACATGGGCAAATTCTAGTTTGGCTTCTTTTTGAACCCCCCAAGGTAATTATAAATATTAATTGGTCCATTAAAATTATTTAAGTGAATTATTTTGTCATACAAACATCAAGAGAAGTCATTTTGATCCTAAAAAATGCTAGAACCCTCACACAATGCAAGAATCCTATTCAAGGGTCATCTTCTTATGCTTATATCTTTCCTACACTCTTTCTTGGGACTTGAAGGATTTTATGATAGTTTTATGAGGTATTTTATGTGTCAAAAGTTATATTTTGATGATTTTCCACCATCAAAATGTTATGAACAATCACTAAGACCTAAAAACCCCTTACACCCTCCTAAAACCCTTAGGCAGATTCGATGGTGGAAATCAAGCCAAAAGTGAAATCAAATCGATGAATTGGAATAGGGATATAAAATAAAAGTTGTATAGGAAATTATCAAGGTTCCATAAATGTGTTTTTATTGTATGGATCCATATGGAATAGGGGAAAAAATATCTTGTTTTCACCATTTTTGATGATGTGCAAATTTTAGGAAGAGTTAGAAGGTTAAACACATTTTGAGGTGAATATATACACTTGAGATAACTCACAAAGTCTACTTTAGCTCCTAGAAATTATTGTAAGTGTCCCAAATAAAAATTCATGTTTTGCCACTCTAGTGAGCCAAATAATGAGCTTTGGGGTAAAGTGGTGAAAAGTGATTAGGGAAGCCTTTTAAAGGATTTTTATTGAAACTAATGATTTAGGAGTCTTTAACAGGTGTTATTCACCCCTTTTCATGAATTATTTTTCATATTTGGGAGGTTTGGAGTGCCAAGTGGTAAGGGTACATGAGAATGAACTCTTTTGAAACTACCTAAGATGATTATGCACATCCACAACAATAGGAATGATCAGAGACCAGATAAATTCATGGATGAAGTTGATTGTAACCCTTCATATCCTATATAATAATAAGACTTCATGTTTTATAGATAAAAGAGGATTTTTGGAAGGCAAATCAAAGTAGGTAGTTTCTTATGCAAAATTGGTAGTTTTATGCCACTTTTCACCTTCCTTGTGATCTATATTGACAATTTTGCTTCTTAACTTGGCTTCATTCACCTAACCTATATTTCACATGCAAATTTAACTTTGTTTACTAGATGGAAGCATTACCATGTGACCCTTGGACTTCCTCTTGCTTGTTCTCTCTCTTTAGGATATAAATATGCATCATTTTGTATTATTTTAGTAGCCTCCATTGGTTGATGGGGAAACTCTAGCCAAATTTATACATGATAAAATCTTTAAGAAATAATACAAATTTTATTACCACTCATACATTTCAATATTATTTTGACTTGATTCATGTTGGTCTAGTTTAGTGAAAGTTGTCTTTTTTAGGTTTGCACTCTTGATGGTCTACCATGTTTTAGATATATGATTGTTTCAGGTTCTTAGTACTATTCATTTCATGTGTAGAGATATTATAATTGATCCATGCATGTAATCCTTTGGTTTCATTCATTTATTTCATAAGAGTAAATCACCTTGTTGAATCTAGTGTGTGAAACATTGATGCAATAATAGGTATAAGGTTATGAGTCTTATGTAAAAATCACATTGTTAATATTCAATAAGTATTTTCAATCAAAGTTTGAGTATAATTTACATTGGTGTATCACATATTAGTTGTTTTAGTTGTTTTTCTTAAATTCTTTCCATTACTAAGTTTTTAGACTAGTTTAGAAGCAATACAAAGAAGATCTAGGGAGCTAGCCCATGTAATACTAGAGATTCATATCTCTAAGAAGTTTCCACAAGATTGAGAGATGATTATATGTAGAATTAAATTATAGGAGACGAGTTAATGATCCTAGGGTGCATAATTTGATGCCAATAGTTTTGTCATTCCCTGTGGGACTGTTGGTCCTAATTTTTCTATGTCAAGGTGAATGTTGGTCTTGACAAGCTCAAAATTGTAGAATTATTCTTAATTAAACATGTGGTGACTCCTAAATGGTAATATTTTTTATTTTGGATCAAGTCCCTTGCATTATACTCTATGTTATTCACTAGATCATCATCTAGTAGAGCTTTTAACCAAGCCCCTCAACTTGAAACACCTCTTGATATACAATGTCATAAACTTTTATTAGACTTTATAGATCCACAAGAAGGTTTTGAAGAACAAGAAGAAGAGGTTGAGGAGATACAAGACCAAGAAGAAGAATAAGAAGTGGTTGAAGAGATGGCTAGATGTCAGGCCTTTCCTATATTCAGTACACAAAACCCATTCATCCTTTTTGTATATGAGCCTATCCCTACCAATGCTACCAAGAATCTCCCTACCTTCAATGGAGAAGGTCTCATTACTCCATGTGAAAAAATTACAGATATCTCAAATTTTTTTCAACTTAAACAACATTACATAAGCCAATATAGCTATTAGGCTACTTGTAATTTCCCTCAAAGGTAAGGCACTTGATTAGTATAGGACATTGGAAGGTGGTTGAATTACTAATTGGGATACTTTTGGAGAGTTTTTGGTGAATAGGTTTGAAAATACAAGTAATCACACTTCTTTAATTTACCAATTGAATGTGATAAAGAGAGCTCTAAATGATTCTATGGGATATTTAAATGAAATGTTGAAAAGGACATGGTATAGGTTGCCACTTGTTATGAGACCTCCATAAATCTTTGTGTTTCCTATATATCTCAAAGATTTTGGTATTGATATAGTGGTGATGTTGTAATCAATAGGAGGATTCAATTTACTAAAGGCATATGAGATAGCCATGATAATTGAGAATAATTTAATTCACACTAAAATATTGCCTCCAAGAGTGTCCATACCTTTTCTATCTCATAGCTCACTTGAAGCTCCAACTATGGCACAAGTTCCTAATGTAAATACCAAATCTAGGACATCTCCCAAGAAGATGTATAATGCTATAGATAAGGATGAAATGATTTTATCTTTACAAGCTTAGCTCAAGAAAATTAAAAAACAATAAATGGGAGCTCCACCCAATCCTCCATACTATCCCTAATAAGGTTATATACCTCCTCTTCAATACAATAATCAAAGAATAAATCAAGGTTAATAAGGTTTCAATAGACCACCTAATGCCAACAATCCAAATGCTACTACTACCTCCACAAGAGTTGTTATAATACCTACCAATTTAGTTCAAGGAGAGGAGCATGTGGACCATTGGGGATAGTCTCAAGGGTAGTTTATGTATGGTGGAGAAAATATCCAAGCTTTAGAAATTCAAGGAGGGGCTACTCCTTATATGACAATAAATAAAGAAGTTCTTGTGCAAGGGGATGTTCAAGAAGAAGGTGGCATCCAAAGCACTAGTTTCATGAAATTTCAAGTGGAAGAAAACTATGTGTTGTATCAAAATACTTCAATGGTATCCAATACAAGAGAAAAAAAGAGATATTTTGGAGATACATTAGAAACACAAGTCCTAACAATTCTTCTCTAAGGACACAAGGTATGAATACTAATATAATAGCCTCTACTATCCCTACTACTCCTCAAGGTCAAAATATGAGCAAGGATACCAAGTCTCCAACAAGACAAGTTCAAGAATCTTCATTACCTTAAAGAACACAATAAAATGTGAGCACCTCCTCTCTAAATATTTTTGATTCCTTGAAGAACACCAAAACAAACATTTCCCTTTAGTAATTCTTGCATATGCCTGGCCAAAAGGAAATCTTACAAGAACAACTTGATAATATCCATGTATTCTCTCAAGCCCCAAAATATCATGATGTATCCCTCACCAAAAAAATT
This sequence comes from Torreya grandis, assembly GCA_037957365.1. Classification (NCBI taxonomy): domain Eukaryota; kingdom Viridiplantae; phylum Streptophyta; class Pinopsida; order Cupressales; family Taxaceae; genus Torreya; species Torreya grandis. Next base: position 4,186,155 of record JARHVA010000435.1, read on the forward strand.
AATTGTGTCTTATAAGCATCCAATAAATGTAAAAAACATCCACCCTTTTACCTCACACTCATTATGGGAGACAAATTAGTCCAAAATTATATTGTGGATAGTGGAGCTAGCACCACTGTCATGCCTATGGTGGTTTTTGATAAGTTGGGATTGAAATGTGAACCCCATATCAAGGGTATGTTGCTAGTTGATGCAACTCCAACCAACATGGTGGGGTTTTTTAAAGGCTTCAAAGTTTTCTTACGTGACTACCCAAGTTTTCTAATTTTTCAAGACATTGTGGTGGTAGATCTTCTAGATCATTTTGCCAATTGGTAATTGGTCTTTTCTAGCTTTTAGAACAAGATATGGAGAAAAGGTGACTATAATAAAAAAACCTTGGTGATGTTCCACATTTAACCATATATGGAAAGCAATTCAAATCAAAATTGTGCAATTAGTGAACAAGAAGAAGGTGTTATTAGTGGTGAAACATCCTTTCCAATTGAAGGTATTTGCAACCTATTCCTTGATGAGTACGGTACTAAAAATTATGATAATGATACTTATGCATTCATAAAATAAACTTATTTGGGATTATATTGTATGCATGAAGAAAATACTTGTATGTCATCACTCATTAGTGAAGATCATGAGCTTGAAGGAATGGGGGAAATGTTTTTTGATAGCTTTAGGAGCAAGGTAGGGTCAGGAGCTAGTGTCATGTTGGTTTCTCCTTCAAAAAACAAATAATATTCTTCATATAGGATCCTTTTTAGTTTTACTTGAAACATGGTAGATTATGAAGGTTTGGTTCATGGCCTTTAATGGGCAAGGAGAATGGGAATCAAAAGTTTGAAAGTCTATGGAGATAGTGAGTTGATCATTCATCAAGTGAGGAACCAAGTGACAACCAAGAATCCTTTGTTCAAATCCGAAAAACATAGAGTATGGGATGTATTTGAATACTTTGAGGCTTTCAATATCCAACCTATACCAAGAGATTCAAACAAACATGATGATAGGTTGGTTGTGATATGGGAACATTTCGATGTGGTTTTTGATGTAAGTAATGTGAAGGGTCAATCTCACATCAATGTCATTGTGATACCCTCCATTCTAGATAATTAGGTGTCATGGAGAGTGTTTTAAAGTGATAAACACATTACACTATTTTTACAAAATGAGTTAAAATTATCTTCAAAGAATCAAAAGAAAATTCATGATCAATATGGAGAACAAATAATTTAGTGAAGAAAAAACAAAATACCTAAAGGTTTGGTCAATTTAGAGAATATTTTAAATGAGGATGATCAAAGGAAAAAATAAAGAGTAAGCATGTCCACCAAAGAGAACTATGAGAGAGTTTTGATATTCAAAGACAAGCTTCTAAAGATTGGTAAGATATGTTCTCCTTTCAAAAGGGAATCTTTCATTGAGTTTTGAAAAGAGTTTCATGATGTTTTTTTATTGGTAATAAAATTATTTAAAATTTTTTGATCGAAATCTAGCTCATCAAACTATTGATTTAGAACCTGGGGCTAAATTGGTTAGACAAAGACAAAGGCACATTAATCCCAAGATTGAGGAACTCATGAAGAAGGAAAACACCAAATTGATTGAATCAAGGATCATTATATATATATATATATATATATATATATATATATATATATAAATATATATATATATATATATATATATATATATATATATATATATATATCAAGCATTAAAATTGGGTAGCTAACCTTGTACATGTCCAAAATAAGAGTGGAGAGATTAGACTTTGTGTGGACTTTAGAGAACTCAATAGAGTGTTACTCAAAGACCACTATCTACTACCCTCTATGGAGAAAATCTTACAAGTGGTTTCAGGTTCTTAATGATTTTCACTTATTGATGGCTATTTAGGATATAATAAAATATTGGTAAATGAAGAATACCAATTAAAGATAGATTTTACTACAAAATGTGGCACATTTTCCTATATAAGGATGACTTTTGGTTTGTCTAATGCTAGAGCTACTTTCTAAAGGGCAATGAACATGGCCTTCAAAGGTTTGATCAATGTGTTTTTTCTTGTTTATCTTGATCATATAACTATTTTATCCAAAGATGATAATGACCATATGAAGCATCTAAATCAAGTATTTAAGAAGTGTAGATAGTTTGGAGTTTATCTTAATCTAAAAAAGTGTACTTTTGTTGTTCATGTAGGCTATTGGGTCATATTATGTCAAAAGAAAGCTTGTATATTGACTTAGAAAGGATTGAAGTAATCGTAGGATTGTACTTGCCTCTACAAAAGAAAGGTTTAAAAATTTTCTTGAGCAAGATCAACTTTGTAAGATGGTTTATTCTAGGCTTTGTAACTTTGGTGAAGCCTATCACAACCATGCTCAAGAAGAACCAAGCTTTTACTTGGATAAAAGAAGGTAAGGATAGTTTTGAGGCAATCAAGAAATAAATTTGACAAATCTCCTACTCTATTGAATCCATATTTTAACAAATATTTCATTCTCTATACATTTTCCAATCTTGACACAATCTCAGCTATGCTTATGCAAAGAAATGATAAAGAGATTGAATAACCTATTACATTTTTTAGCCAAGGATTAAAGGACTATAAGGTCAAATATAATTTTGTTGAGAAACAAGATTTAGCTATGATAAGAGGATTGAAAAAGTTTAATAATTTGGTTTCTAACAATAAAATACATGTCATGGTCTCTCATCTTAGTACCAAAGAGTTTCTTCTAAGCAAAGACCTTAATGAGAAGAGGGCAGGATGGATCACCAAAGTAATGGAGTATGATGTTGACATCAAGGTAAAAAATTTGGTGAGAGGTAGAGGGTTGTGTGAACATCTAGCTTCATATTTTCAAAGGCCTAAAGGGGAAGTATTGGTTAATCAAACTCATTCCCAATGAGTTGATTACACACCAATTCAATATTGGACACAAGATATCATTATTTTTCTCCAAAATGGTGAGTGTCCTAATGGCTTGAACAAGTAACAAAGAAGGTATTTTATATTATAAACCATTCCTTATTATCTTGTAGATGGTATTATTTTTCAGAAATATGTGTATGGTGTGATCTTAAGGTGTGTTGGCAATGATCAGTCTAGTACCTTTCTTGCAAAGTTTCATAATGGCATAGATGGAGGCCATTTCTCTCTCAATATAATAACTACAAAGATAATGAGGGCTAGTTATTATTGGCCTAGTCTATTAAAGGATTGATATTATTGGTGTAGGACATGTCCTCAATGTGCCTTCTTTGTGGGAAAACAAAAGCTTGTAGCTCTTATATTGAACCCCATACAAGTAGACCAACCTTTCATGCAATGGGGGCTTGATTTCATTGGTATGATCAACCCTCCTTCTAGTGTTGGAAACAAATGGATATTAACTAGAACATATTACTTTACAAGGTGGTTGGAGTTTGTGGCATTGAAAGAGGCAACTGAAAATACCATCTTAGAGTTCTATGAGAGCATTACAACAAGGTTTAGAGCTTGTTATACCATCATTTTTTATAATGCACTAGCTTTTATGAGTGCTAAAACTATTAATTGGGCAAACAAGAATGGAGTTCACTTGAGTAATTCATTTAATTATTACCCACAAGGTAATGGATTGGTTTAATCTACTAATAAGAATCTTATCAAAATCATCAAGAGAACCTTAGAGAACAATCAAAGAGCATGGCACATGAAGTTGAAGACAACCCTATGGGATACTAGGATTACTCCTAAAATGGAAATTAGAAATTATCCCTTTGTGTTTTTGTATGGAAGGGAAGCTAGGTTGTCTATCTCATAAGAATTGGTTACTCTAGAACTTGCACAATAGTTAGAATTACTTGAAAATACTCCAATGCAAGTCAGATTGAATGAACTTATGCAGTTGTAAGAGACAATGCCCATAGGACTATGGAACACCACCAAGTGCTCATGAATAAATATTTTGATAAGAGAGCAAGTAATAGAGTGTTCAAAGAGTGAGGCATAATTCTAAAATGGGATGAAGATAGGTTCAAACCTAGAAAACACACCAAGGTTGATGCTTTATGGAGTGGCCCATATGTGATTACTAAATGCAAGCCACACAATGATTTCAAAATATCAAGGTTAGATGAAGAGGAGATTCATATCCCAGTCAATGTGATACACATCAAACATTTCTCCTAAGGTTCTCATCTTCCCTTATACATAATCTTTTATTTTCATTATGTTCCCTAAGTACCTATGCACATATGTGTTTGGTTATGTTTTATTTTGTTTTGTCTTTGCTTGGTCTTATTGTGTTTTTGTGGTGTGTTTTATTTGTGTTTTTCTATGACACAACCTTCTTAGTCATCTTTAGGTGTTCATTGACTCCATTAGCCCTTAATTGGATAAGGCTACTAGTCTCAAAACATAGTCATGCATGTTTACCCCAAGAGTTACCAAATTTTTTGACTAATTTTGACCTTTGGTAAAAATTGGCCAACCCATACTTTTTTTGAAATTTTTTTAAGTTCACCCATGTCTTATAAGGGTGTCTTTTAGTCTAAATATCCACTTCTCCATAGGCCAACCTTAGTCTAAAGCTTAGGCCTTAGAACTAGTCAAGTCAAGGAAAGTCAACCCTAGTCAAATAGGGTCAAACTCAGTCAAAGGCTTGAAATATTTTTTTAGTCCTAATGTGGTTTATAGTGTGTTTCAATCTCTTTTCATGTAATTCATTTGCATTTTCCACTTTCAATGTGCAAAAAAGAGCTTGTGGGCCCACTTTGGCCTAGATTCAAGGACTTGTATGGATGGTAAATGGTATAAAGTTATATCCAAGTAGGTAATCAACGTGGATAAGGTAATAAGGGGTCAATGGAAGGTTTTTGGTAGGCCAAGATTTAGTTAGAGTTATAAAAGGCAATTTCCCCCTAAAAAATAGGAGCTTTTGGGCACTGGTACAAACTGCCCAAGTCCACCATCAGCCAGAAACGTGGGAAGATCAAATATTTACCATCTCACAATCATTTTCACGTTTTAATTTAAGGAGAACACAAATAATCTCTTATGTAACTCATTTTCTCATTTTCTCCTCTCGGCATACAAAGAAGGCTTAACTTCAAATGCTCACTATAAGCCATACAGTTGGATTTGGAGGAAATTATTTTTTAGATGGATATCGATTTGAGTCTACTCCACATCCATAACAATAAGTTGAAATTTGGTGCATCCTCCTCTATGAATAATTTTCAACACCTCATGCAACTTTTTGAGAGTTTGCATTGAAGAGGGGGTCTCTTTTTGAGTCTATTTCAATTTCTCTCACTTTGGATTGATGCATTTGAGTTTTTTAGGTGTTTCTAAATGATCATTAAGTATTTTTCAATGTTTCTACTTGTTTTTAATAGTCCATTTTTTGATAAAGCCTTTTTTAGGCTTATTTTTTGGCCTAAAGATCAGAGTTGCAGACTTGCTTGTAGAACTCAACCTCTAGTTGCTTTCTATAGGTTTCCCATGTGGGAAAAAAGGAATATAAAATGGTTTTTAGTGTTTTGATCATATACCATGATTTGATATTTTATAAACCTTCTCATCTTACATAATTTAATTTCTTCCATGACTCTACCTATATAGCTGATTCAATATTGTCACCTAAAGGTTCTAACTTTCTCCATGGAGGTGTTCATGTGTGATAGTCAAATTTAGAAGATAAAAATGGTTTATAAGAATATTGGCAGTGATTTTGTTGTTTTAGACCTAGTTGTGAGCCTAGGAGGAGGATGGATAGCTCCAAGAACATTTATTTGATTTTAGGGACTAAATCTCTAAATATCCCAAATAGAGCTCCCAGGGGTCTCTTGGGTTTTCCTAAATTGCAACTATGTTGATTTTTAGGAATCATCTTAAGCCAATATTTTTTTCCTATCCATGGACTAACTTTATACCAAGTTTGAGCTTCAATTGGCAAAGATCATGCATGTTTTATGACCTTTCAAAATGGAAAAAAAGACGCTGAAAGTAGGCATAAACATCTATAGGATTTTGAGAGGAAAGTTGGTGTTGATACCACATAAGGAGGTTATAAGCATTCCCAAGTAGTAAGAAGTAGTTCAAACACCTCAACAAGCATTTCTAATAACCTAGATCATGAATGAGGAAGTTTTTTCATTGAATGATCATTTTAGGCCATCCTAAGTCCATACACAGGGTTGTAGAGGACACCTATAGGAAGAAAACTACAATTTTGTGAATTTATCATTTTTTGAGATAATTTGTATAAGGTTTAATGATTTAAATATATTCAAGGTCCCTACACCATCATCAAATAAACCTTGATGTGTCGCAAATAACCAAGTGTACCTATAGGCATAAAAATGAGTACCTACATCCTATAATTGGAGCTTGGTCCCAAATAGAGGTAAAAGGTGGTTTTTTAAGATTAAACATGATCATAATCATATGTAACAATTCCAATGGTTGAATACAAAAGTGAAACTAGATGAATTACATATAATAGAAGGGAAAACATCTATCAAATTACACCTATAGGCATGTACACATATAGTCCCAGTCAGAGGCATGAGTGACATAAATCATTTTGAGATAGGGTCATTTTTGAGAAAATGAAGATCATATAGTGTGGTGAGGTGATGTAACTTCATACTAGGAGGATGAGAAAGTTCTTAGATATCTTAAAAGATAAAAAAATCACCCTAAAAACCTATATCCAAACAATAAATGACTGTCTTAGTCAAAGAGAATGGTAAGGAAATGGGAAGAATAAAAATAATGATCCAGGCACCAATTTAGGCGACAATTCGGGTGACAATTCCACCCCAATTGATGACGGAACTTTCAGGAGCCATAACTTTTGCACCGTAGCTCCAATTAACTCGCCGTTTGAACCGTTGGAAAACTAATAATGAGGAGAACTTAGCTTGATGAAGTTTGAACACTGAAAACCCAACGAAAGTGCCTCAAATTTCAATTTTAGTAGTGTAGTCTAAAAATAGTAAGTTTCTAAAAATAGTAATTCCTTGAATTTTGTATTTTTTTAAATATTGGAAGTTGAACCACTTCATCTCCCTTGAGATTGGTGACCTTCCACATCCTTCCCATGCTTTCAAATTGTGTATAAAAGAAGAGGTAAGCTGAAATGTGAAGACAGACATCTCTTCCCAGAGATAAGCATATATTTGTATTACGATCTTGAGTAATACTACATCTCTTTTCAGAGAATTTATTGTTACTGTGTTATTTCTATGTTATTGAGATATTTATCAACCAGAACTTCTAAGTTTTGGATCAGTGGTATCAGAGCGGTTTGTCTTGAGAGTGTATGATCCCGAGGATGAGGTCAGGCTACAAGAAGCTTGGGTGGGAAACAATAGAGCTTCCAAATTTTCCACCTGTTCACTCCAAACAACTTTAAATGGCAAACGACACTAAGACATCCAATCCTTTTAAGGAAATGGTGAATGAGGCCCTCCAACAGAAACAAACGTAGATGCTACAATAATTTGCCCAAATTCTTCAAACACTTTCGATGGTAAATCCTGGCTCTGTGGCTCCACTTCCTGGCTCCTCATCCAGGGAACATCCTTTCAGTACCCCAACACCCTTCAAGGTCTAGGTAAATTTTGATATTCCTACATTTGAAGGTAAAATCAATGGTGATGCAGTAGAAAATTGGTTGGATCAACTGTCTTCCTACTTCTCTATAAATAAGTTCACCGATGGAGAAAAGATTACTTTTGCTCTTTTGAAATCAACATTGCCTATAAAAAACTAGTGGGAAGTGTGTAAAAAGAGGTTCAATACAGATGACATTGCCCTTGAGGTAGAACCTACCTGGGATGATTTTGTGGAAGTAGTGAAAGAAGAATACTATCCCATCGGAGCATATGATGATCTCTACATACAGTGGCAACAACTTCACCAAGGTAAGGACCAATTTGTTCAAGATTACACAGACACTTTTCATTCTTTGTCTTCAAGGTTGGGGATTCAAGATAGTGAGAAACATAAGAATCTCAAATATCATGGTGGACTACAATGGTATATATGGGGGGAAATGGAACTCTTTAATTTGGAAACCCTCGGTGAGGCATACAAATTTGTAGTGAAGATTGAATAGAAGCATGGTAGAAAGAATAGGAAGAGTCAACCCTCAAGATGGAAAAGTGAAAAGGACGGTTAAACATGAGGCCCAAATTGGAAGCAAAAGGAGTTTCAGGATAAGAAATCCCAGAAAGGGAAGGGTATAAAATGGTGTGATTACCACAAAATTGGAACTCACTCCAAAGAAGAATGTCGAGCCATCAAGTCATTGCTTTTTAAGTCACAATACTCGACGTCTACTACGCTACCTCATACACAACCCACAGTCAAAGAGGATGAAGAAGAAATTGTAGATGCTGAGCCTAACACCATTATCGCTTCATCACAAAACCATGAGGAAAGACCACATGACAAGGAAAGATTATTCCACTCCAAATTACAGGTAAAAGGTAAGTCTTTACATTTCATTCTTGATAGTGGGAGTCAAAAGAATTTAATCTCAGCTAAAGTTGTGAAAAGTCTAAATCTATCCATGAAGCCTCATCCAAAGCCCTATAGTATTGGATGGTTAAGCCCAGGGAGAGACCTTTGTGTCACCCATCAGTGTCTTCTTTCATATGCTATTAAACCATTCCAAGATGAAGTCTTGTGTGATGTGGTCAATCTAGATGTTTGTGATGTACTCCTTGGTCAGCCATTCATGTATGAGTGACATGGCATCTATGAATCACGAACCCAAAGGATCACCCTCACTCTTGGAACATGGCGCTATAGGGTACTAGAGGTACCACCTCCCACATCTATCTCCCTGATCAGTATGAAGCAATGCAAGAGATTGGTAGAGAAAACAAAGCAATTTGTCCTCATGGTGGTCAAGCCACAGAAATCCAAGAAGGCCGATGTTGCAGTCCTGAGTACATAATAAACACAATAATAAAAGTAGATAGGATGAATCATAGGAGAATATGATGACTTATTCAAGTCACCCATAGGAGTTCCACTGCATTGCTAGGTAAAGCATTCTGTCAATTTGATCCCAGGGTCACCTTTGCCTAACAGTCTTGTGTATCACAGATCAATTTTGGAGAATGATGAGATAAAAAGATAGATTGAAGAATTAATCTAGAAATGTCACATCAGGCTAAGCTCTTCAACTTATGGTAGCCTAATTATCTTGGCACCGAAGAAAGATGGAACATGGAGGCTTTGCATTGACTATCGAGCCCTAAATAAAATCTCTGTGAAGAATCGCTATCCTCTCCCCAAGATTGATGACCTGCTAGACCAGCTCCATGGTGCGAAGTTCTTCACCAAAATTGATCTCAAATCTAGTTATCACCAAATTCCCATCATCCCACTGATGTCTGGAAGACTACATTCAAATCTAAGGAGGGGATCTTTGAATGGTTGGTTATGCCTTTTGGCTTAACTAATGCACCTGCAACCTTCATGAGGATGATGGATGACATCTTATGACCCTTTACCAACTTGTTTGTGGTTGTCTACTTAGATGACATACTCATCTATAGCAGAACATGGGAAGAACATTTGTAACATGTTCGTAAGGTGCTTCAAACTCTTCGGGAGCACAAGTTGTATGCAAATATTGACAAATGCACATTCCGGATGACAATAATTCAGTACCTCAAGTACATTGTGAATGAGGAAGGGGTCCATGTTGATCCAAAAAAGATTCAGGTTATTTGAGAATGGCCCACACTAAGGACCCTCACAGAGCTTTGTAGCTTTTTGGGTCTTGCAAATTTCTACTACAGGTTTGTTATTGGATTTTCACATGTTTCTTGGTCACTAACCCAAGTGAATAAAGGAGGAGCTAAAGCTACATTTCAGTGGGGTGAAATAAAACAAAGTCCATTTGAGAATTTGAAGAATAGACTTTGCTTAGCCCCTGTTCTTGCCTTGCCATATTTGCATCAACCTTTTGAGTTGATGACAGATGCATCTGAATATGCCATGGGAGCTATCATCATGCAACATGGCCATCCTATTACATATCATAGTGAAAATTTCACTGATACAGTTAAGAAATATCCAACATATGATAAGGAGCTCTATATCTTGGGGAAAGAAATAGTCATCCACACTAACCACAGACCATTGAAATTCATCCAGACACAAAGTAAGATCCAAAATGAGAGGCATCAAAAGTGGGACACATATCTTCAATAATTCCACCTGATAATCAAACAAAAAAAGGGGAGCTCAAATACAGCTGTAGATTGTCTTAGCCACCCACCAGTTACTGCACTCACAACAGTTCTGGACCTGTGCAGACATGAGACTGCCACTTGGGGTGCCTTGTATGAAGCAGATCCTACCTTTTCTAATACATATCAAGCACTTCAAAAAGGTACACATGTTTCTAATTTCTATTTGCAAGATAATGTCCTCTGTCATATGGGGCACATTTCTATTCCAGTTGCAGAACAACAAAAGATGATATTGGAAGCACACTTCAGTAGGACAACTGGACACTTTGGTATTGAGAAAACATTGGCAGTTCTTCAAAAACACTTCTAATGGCCCCATATGTGAAAGGATGTGGAAAGATATCTCAAATCTTGCACCCCATGTGCAATATCCAAGCAAACAAATAAGAATCAAGGATTATACATGCCATTGCCAGAACCAACCACACCTTGGGAATCCGTCTCAATGGATTTTTTCTCAGGTTTGCCCACTTTAAAACATGGTAAGGACTGTATTTTTGTGGTAGTTGATCATTTTTCAAAAATGGCTATCATGATTGCCTATAAGAAAAATATATCAGCTGAGAAAACTACTCAACTATATTTTAGTCATGTATGGCTCCATTTTGGTCTTCCCAAGTTCATTGTCTCAGATTGAGATAGCAGGTTCTTGAGCATCTTCTGGTCCACTCTATGGAAGATGATGGATACTAAGCTGATGAAGTCCACAGCCTTCCATCCATAGACTGATGGTCAAATAGAGGTGGTAAATCACTTGATTGTTCACATGATTCAAATGTGTCACTCCAAACATCCATGCACATGGGATGAGGGACTTCTTGTCATACAACATGGATACAATCAAGCACTTCATAGCTTGACCAAGCACAGTCCATTCCAAGTATGTTTTGGGTTCCAACCCATGGCACCAGTTGATATAGCAGTTCCATTTTCTACCATGGAATACACACCTCATGGAAGATCTGAGGTAGCAAAAGATACAAATTTTATTGAACAAATGCAACACCTCTAGCAACAAGTTCATGACATCCTGGAGAAGATGAATCAAAAGTATAAGCAATGCCATGACAAACATAGGATTGCACACCATTTTGGTGTGGGTGACAAGGTTTGGCTATAGATTTAGAAGGAATGACTTGCAGGCCCACACAGAAAGATTTAGCCTCTATGATATGGTCCCTACACCATCACAAGAAGAGTTGGAGAAAATGCTTTTGAGTTGAACCTAACAGTCTACCTTGGTCTGCATCCAATATTTAATGTTGAGCTCCTCAAACCATATCATCCACCTCTCTTAGACACTTCAGTTGTAGTAGAACAACTTGACATTGATGAACTTGATGCATAGATTTTTGCTCCAGTGGAAGAGGATCAGATTTTGGATACCTGGATGAAGACAACAAGAGGACGCTTTATTCTGCTTTATCGAGTGGTCAAAAGGGGCCAGCTTAGCCATCAAGGTGAGTGGCTCATAAAAAATCAAATCAAGAAAAAACTACCACACCTGATGGGGAGAATTGATGCAATGGGGACCATTAATTTTCAAGGAGGGAGGAATGATCCAGGCACCAATTTAGGTGACAATTCGGGTGACAGTTCCACCCCAATTGATGACAAAACTTCTGGGAGCCATACCTTTTGCACCGTAGCTCCAATTGACTCACTGTTTGAACCATTGGAAAGCTAAGAATGAGGAGAAAATCATGAAATGGCATTGAGATCCACTTGATGAAGTTTGACCCCAGAAACCCCAATGGAAGTGACTCAAATTTCAATTTTAGTAGTGCATTCTAAAAATAGTAAGTTTCTAAAAATATTAATTCCTCGAATTTTGTATTGTTTTAAATATTGGAAGTCGAACCACTTCATCTCCCTCAAGATTGGTGACCTTCCACATCCTTACCATGATTTAAAATTGTGTATAAAATAAGAGGTAACCCGAAATGTGAAGACAAACATCTCTTCCTAGAGATAAGCATATCTTTGTATTGCGATCTTGAGTAATACTACATCTCTTCTCAGAGAACTCATTTGTACTGTGTTATTTCTCTGTTATTGAGATATTTATCAGCCAGAACTTCTAAGTTTTGGATAAAATAATAAGGAATTATAGATTTTATATAATATATAAATCAAATAGATATATTTATTTTACTCAAATGAAAACATTTACAAGAGAGAACCCCCTATTTGTCTATTTCAGTCCTAACAAAACACTAGTTGGTGGAGGCAAAGTACCAAGTAGTGACTTAATAGAAGGAGAAGAGCTCCATGAATTATAAAATATATTTTTATTATTAAATTTTTTTAATAACACTACATAAACATCCCTAAGATATCCAAACTCCTTTTCTCATAAACCTACTTGTCTCAGTCTATACAGTTAGCATGCAAAGGCCTTGTTTCAAAGGGCTAAAGGAGGATTCCAATTGGAAAAAAGTTTTAAAAGGGTTAAAAAAGATTTATAAGATTTAATTGGATATCATAAACAATTTTAAAGATCCCCAAACATGGATAATCCATGAATATAGGAACTATGGGTTAGTTTGGGTGAAAATATGCAAAAAAAGGGTTTTTGTGGCCTCTTTTTGGGAAAATTGAGTTGATTGGACCACCTAGACTTAGAATCATATAAAAACTTAATTAAAACTTAATATAAATAAATAATATATCTCCAAAAATATTCAATTTTAGTGGAATAATAGGCTTGATACTCATTATTTTGTCTCAGACCTACCTCAGTCCATGCATGCAGGAAAAGGACTAGTTCTAAGAAATCTTGTGAATGAGAGAAATGAAATAAGTTTGAACACTAAAGGAGATGTATAAATTTTTGAAATTCATAGGATGAAATAAAAAACCAATATATATGATCTGGATGTCAGGGTTTTGGTTCACACAAGAAGCTTTGCATGAAGGTCTAGTGGGAAAACATGATTTTCCAACCCCAAACAAGGTGTCAACTCAAATTATATACTCCTCCAAGACTTATAATGATTTTTTTGATTCTTAAAGGGTCAAAAATTATGTTTTAATGATTTAGGAGTTCATTGAAATATAAGGACATCATCCATTAGTTCACAAAGGGTAGATAGGTTGTTTGGTAAGGCATGATCCTTCTTCCAAAACATGGGCAAATTCTAGTTTGGCTTCTTGGTGAGCCCCCAAGGTAATTTTACATATTCATGGGTGCATTAAAAATATGTAAGTGAATTTTTATATCATATAAACATCAATATAAGTCATTTTGAGCCTCAAACATGCTATAACCCTCACACAATGCAAGAATCCTATTCGAGGGTCATCTTATTTTGCTTATATCTTTCCTAGAATCTTTCTTGGGACATGAAGGATTTTAGGATATTTTAAAGAGTTATTTTAGGTGTAAAAATTTATATTTATAGGAGTTTCCAACATCACAATGTTATGAACAATCACTAAGACTTGAAAACCCCTTAAACCCTCCTAAAACCCTTGGGCAAACTGAATGGTTGAAATCAAGCCAAAAGTGAAATAAAATGGATGAATTATACTATGGGTATAAAATAAAATTTGTATATGACATTATAAAGGTTCAAAAAATATGTTTTTATTGTATGGATCCATATGGAATAGGGTAAAAAATAGCTTCTTTTCACTATTTTTGATGATGTGAAAATTTTAGGATGAGTTAGAAGGTGAAACACATTTTTAGGGGAATATATACACTTTAGATAACTCAAAAAAATAACTTAAAATCCTAAAAATAATTTTAAGTGTTCAAAATAGGCCTTCACTTTTGGCCACTCTAGTGAGCCAAATAATGAACTTTGGGGTAAAGTGGTGAAAAGTGATTAGGGAAGCATTTTAAAGTATTTTTATTGAAACTAATGATTTGTGAATATTAAAATAGTTTTATTCCCCCATTTTCATGAATAATTTTGCATATTTGGGATGTTTGGAGTGCCAAGTGGTAAGGGTGCATGAGAATGAACTCTTTTGAAACTGCCTGAGATGATTGTGCTTGTCCACAACAATAGGAATGATCATAGACCAGAGAATTGCATGTATGAGGTTGAATTTAACCCCTGATATCTTGTAAAACAATCATATTTCATGTTTTATAGAGAAAAGAGGCATTTTGGAAGGAAAATCAATGCAGGTAATTTCTTATACAAAATTGGTAGTTTTGTGCCACTTTTCACCTTCCTTGTGATATATTTTGACAAGTGTGCCTCCTATCTTGGAATGGTTCACCTCACCTATATTTCACATGAAAATTTAACTCCCTTTACTAGATGGACACATTTCCAAGTGACCCTTGGACTTCCTCTTTCTTGTTCTCTCTCTCTAGGCTATAAATATGCATTATTTTGGCTTGTTTTAGCAACCTCCATTGGTTGATGGGGAAACTCTGGAAAAAATTATACATGAAAAATTATTGAATAAATAATACAATTTTTAGTACCACTCATACATTTCAATATTATGTTATGACTTGAATCATGTTGGTCTAGTTTAGTGAAAATTGTCTCTGCTAGTTTTGTACTCTTGACTACCAAGTTGTAGATAGATGATTGTTGCAAGTACTTACTAGTTTTCCTTTCAAGTGTAAAGATCTTATAAGTGATCCATGAATGTAATAATTTAGTGCCATTCATTTATTTCATAAGATTCATTCACCTTGTTGAATCTAGTGTGTGAAACATTGATGTAATAATAGGTATAAGCTTATGAGTCTTATGTAAAAAGCACATTGTTAATCTTCAAGTAGTATTTTCAATAAAAGTGTGAGGATAATTTACATTGGTGTATCACCTTAGTTGTCTTTCTTAAATTATTTCCATTACTATGTTTTTGGATTATTTCAGAATCAATACACATAACATCTAGGGAGCTAAACCATATAATACTAGAGATTAATCTCTCTCACAAGTTCCCACAAGCTTGAGATATGATTATATGTTGGATCAAATTATAAGAGATGAGTTATTGATCCTAAGGTGAATAATTTGATGCCAATAGTTTTGGCATTCCCTATGGGACTGCTGGTCCTAATTTTTCTATGTCAAGGTGAATGTTGGTCTAGACAAGCTCAAAATTATAGAAGTATTCTTCATTCAATATTTGGTGACTCCTAATTGGTAAGATTTTTGATTTTGGAGGCAATCCTCGGTCTATACACATGGTTGTAGAGGACACGTATAGGCAGAGAACTAAAAGTTTGTGAATTTATCATGGTTTGAGATAATGTGTAGATGGTTCAATGATTTAAATACATTCAAGGTCCCTACATCATCATCAAATGATCATTAATGTGTCCCAAACAACCAAGTATACCTACAGGGCTAAAAGTGAGTACCTACATCCTATAATTAAATCTTAGTCCTAGACAAAGGTAAAAGGTGGGTTGTTAAGATCAAACACAATCATAAGCATATGTAATGATGCCAATGTTTGAATAAAAATGTGAAAATAGATGAATTA
The DNA here is from genome assembly GCA_037957365.1 of Torreya grandis. NCBI lineage: Eukaryota > Viridiplantae > Streptophyta > Pinopsida > Cupressales > Taxaceae > Torreya > Torreya grandis. Next base: position 4,201,890 of record JARHVA010000435.1, read on the forward strand.
CATATAATATAAGTCAAATTAACTATCAAATTGAGGCCTATAAACATATAGTCCCAGTTAGAGGCATGAGTGACATAACTCATTGTGAGATAGGGTCATCTTAGAGCATGAGGATCATATAGTGTGGTGCGTTGATGTAAAATAATTATAGAATGATGATAAACTTTTTATATATCTTTGAAGACCAAAAAATCACCCTAACAACCTACAACCAAACAAGAAATGACTGTCTCAGTTAAAGAGAATAGTAAGGAACTGATAGGCCTAGAAAGTCTAAGGCATGTTTGAAGATGATGAAATCCAAGTGGAATAGAGAGGGTTTATAATATATAGGATACCCATGGATTTATTTATTCTCCAAAAATTAAAAAATTTACAAGAGAGAGTCCCCTATTTTCTTATTTCAATCCTAACAGAACATTAGTTGGTGGAGGCAAAGTACCAAGTAGTGACTTCTCAGAAGGGTATGAAGAGATCCATGCATTTTATTTTAGTTTTTTAGCATAAAATATTTTTATTAACACTAATAAAACATCTCTAATCTATCCAAACTCTTTTTGTCATAAACCTACTTGTCTCAGTCTATACAATTAGCATGAAAAGGCCTTATTTCAAAGGGCTAAAGGAGGATTCCAAGTGAAAACAAGTTTTCCATGGGTTATAAAATCTTCAAAAAATTTAAGTGGATATTATAAAAAAAAATTGAGATCCCAAAATATGGATAATGCATGAAGATAGGATCTATGGGTTAGTTTGGGTGAAAACATGCAAAATTAGGGTTTTTTGGCCTCTTTTTACAAAAATTGAGTTGATTCGACCACCTAGACTTAGAATCCAATAAAAAACTTCAATAAAAATTAATATCATGACCTCATATATCTCCAAAAATATTCAATTTTCATGTAAAAATAGGCCTGATAATCACTATTTTTTCTTAGACCTATCTCAGTCCATGCATGCAGGAAAAGGACCAGTTTTGAGAAATCTTAAAAATGAGAGACTTGAACTAAGTTTGAAAACTAAAAAAGATGTATAAAGTTGGGAGACACCTAGGGGGACATAAAAAACCAAGATATAAGTCCTGTATTTCAAGGGTTTTGTTCACATAATAAGATTTACATGAAGGTCTAGTGGGAAAGCATGTTCTCCCTGCCCCAAACAAGGTGTCAACTCAAATTATATACTTATCCAAGACCTATAATGATTTGTTTGATTATTAAAGGGTAAAAAATTATGTTTTAATGATTTATTATTTTATTTAAAGATAAGGACATCATCCATTAATTCACAAAGGATAGGTAGGCTGTTTGGCAAGGCATGATCCTTCTTCCAAACCAAGGTCAAATTCTAGTTTGGATTCTTGGTGATCCCCTCAGGCTAATTGGAAATGTTCATGGATAAATTATAGATATTTAAGTTCATTTTTTTATCATATAAAAATCAAGATAAGTTGGTTTGAGCCTCAGATGTGCTAGAACCATCACATAATGCATGAATCCTATTTGAGGGTCATCTTCTTTTGCTTATATCTTTCCTAAAATATTGCATGGGACTTAAAGTATTTTAAGAAAGTTGTAAGAAGTATTTTGGGTGACAAATTTTCAATTTTGAGGAGTTTTCAATTTCACAATGTTATGAACAATCAATAAGACATGAAAACCCCTTAAACCCTACTAAAACCCTTGGGTAGACTCGATGGTGGACATCAAGCCAAAAGTATAATAAAATTGATGAATTAGACTAGGGATATAAAATAAAAGTTGTAGAGGACATTCTCAAGGTTCCACATATGTGTTTTTCTTATATGAATCTATATGTAACAAGGGAAAATAACTTGTCTTCATAATTTTTTATAATGTGCAAATTTTAGGAAGAGTTAGAAGGTGAATTTTTTTTAAGGGAATATATACAATTGAGATAAATAAAAAAATTCATTTAATATCCTCAAAATCATTTTAAGTTTCCCAAAAATTCCTTTACTTTTTGGCCACTCTAGTTAGCCAAATAGTGAACTTTGGGGCAAAGTGGTGAAAAGTCTTTGGAAGTGTTTGACTCAAACCCATCATCTTTTATTACAAAATATTAATCAAATGAATTCTTTCCAAGCTAATAATGCCAACCAAGTGATGAAAATGAAAAATCATCTTATCCATCTCCAAAATCACCCTCAAGAGGTTTCATGGGGAGCATGGAAATCTTATCCCTCAACCTCCTTTTATTAACAAAACAATAAAACACCTTAAAAATGAACCTCTTATTCCTCAATTTGCTAACATATATATAGGAATTATCACCTCTATCATTAAGTATAATGGGTTAATAAATCCTAACTTACACTTAAAAACATTTGGAAATCTATACAAAGATTTTTTCAAGTTAAACACTTTTTCCATTACCAAGATTTTAGTAAAAATTCTATCTAGAGATGATTTAGATTGGCATAACCAACTCAAATCTCATTATATCACTAGTTTGGAAGATCTAGCTAATTCTCTAGTACAAGTGTTTCAAACTAGTGACCTCCCTATAAATACATTGGCTCATATTTTTTATTGTAAGAAACTTGAGACATAAACCACATAATATTTCATCAAATGGTTGAAGACCTTGTCCAAAAAATGTAAATAAAACATGGAAAATGATAACCTCTTTCATTTATTCACCAATTATATTTATACTAAGTTGCAATATTAGGTCCAAAATCTCTCTCCATGAACTTTGGAAGAGGCCATTGACCAAGCCAAGTGCCAAGATTTCCTCATGCATCAATTCAATCCATCCCAACCTTCTATGGGTACTCGCATGTACATTAACAAAATCATCATGCTACTAATGATGGTTACATTGATTGTTATTATACCATAAATAATATTCAAGTTATTATTCCTAACTAGGCTCCAAAATAATCTTTCCCTATAAACCACACCCCTAATCCTCACTTTTATCCAACAAGTACAATCAATTTTTATAAACATTTATCCTTAGAAGAGCTACAAAATAATATACCAAGGTCTCTTTCATGATAACTTGATCCCACTTGCCCTATTAAATCATACTATGATCTAAATAAATTCTATTGGTTTCATGCTAACTTGGGTCATTCTCATGAGACTTGTAGGTAATTGCATAACTTAGCTATGGATTTCATCCTCGGTCCTAATTTTGACCATGATTATCTAATTTGTGAACATGACAAGCTTATGACATTTCCTTCAAATATCATGAAACACAAATCAAAACTCAAGCTTTGAACCATGATAATGCTCATCTAGCCATCTATAAAGACCCTCTTCCAAATCACTAAGAGAATACTAATAAGCCTACTCCTACCAATAATTTTGATAGTATTATAGACCCAAATCCTAAGGAGAATGTGGTTGATATGACTAATATGTGACATGTAGTTGTATTCATTTATTCTCATACCACCCACATGTACCATTCATCTCACACTTTTTGTGTTATCCAAGATTCTTCATCCACTAACCTCACAAAGCTGGGGAAAGAAGACCTTATCTCTTTTGATGAACCAATTATAACACCTCCATTAGATAACACTTCTCATACCATGTATACAACTTTTCCAACTTTTTTTCCCATTTCTAATGATACTCAATCTTCTACTACCATTTTTCTAATCTACCTCAAACCAAACCTGCATCAAATACATCATCCTCTCATGACAGTAAACTAACTTGTCAAGGAACCTATCAAACCTATAAAATCCTATCAACATAAATTTGCATGCACTTATTCTCCTCCTTCCAAGGAACTCATCCAACAATATGCACCTTTTTCTAGTAGTCCTCTTATGGGTTATGATGAATGGGATCCTATCATGGAACTTACTAAAGTCCCATCTCAAATCCCATTTCTTAAACTCATGCAAAATTCATTACATCACCTTAATCATCTTATGAAAATCCTGTGTGAAATAAACATCCCTCATACTCCTCTAGTAGGATGTGCAGCCATCTTATTTGCATTAGAATATAACATTTTAAAATAGTGAAAGGATATGTCTATATACATTGATGAAATAATGGACACTTCTCTTTTCCTCAAATTCCCCATTACATCTATGATCCTCAATTATATTTTTATTCATGCAGATGATTATCCCTTATTTATAAGCATCCAAATCATTGATAAGAAGTCAATCATGCCTTGATGAAAGAGTTTTCATGTACTTTTGTTACCTCTTTCAATTATTTTATAACCCTTAGATATTATGAGTTTAATCTTAAGTCCATATGTAACATGTGTCAAGGTTATGACCAAAGGTTAATACCTCCCTCAGGCTATGTGTGGCTCCATATCACCATCCCAACTATCACTATTTGATTTAAGGTTATGATCTTTAGTTTTTCTCTCCCTTATAACACCTTGCTTGGTAGGATATAGACTCATCACATGAGGGTTGTTACCTCTTTTACCTATGAATGTGTCAAGTTCCCTCACAATAGCATAATATAGGTTTCAAGGTAATACTAACCCTTGGATTTTTGAAAAATTATAAGACCATGGTATATTCAAAATCATAACCCTTAAGCCCTTTACAAATGTTCCATTCTACAGATCCAAATAATTTAACTTCCCTTTCAACTCTATGAGAGGTTACCATGGTCACCCCAAACTCATCAAGAATACACCACCTAAAATCTTAGATTTTGATGATGATGATCTTGAGGAGATAAATATCAAGATAAAAACTTCTAATATCTCTCCTCATCTCATTTCTCAGCATCTACCTTCTTTGAATTTGTGTTCTCATCAACCACCTTATAATGACATACCCATAATCTTAACTAAGACCAATGGTCCATTCATCACACCACCTTCAATGAAAAGGTCATTCCTACCTTTGTGATTGATGTTCATACACCTAACTATGATGATGATTATACCATAGATAACCCATTTATAGGAGGTCTTGTTTAGGATCATGATTCTGAAATAATTTTTTATCATTCTTCTTTGTTTTAGTCTTTCCATTTATCTTATCACATTTTTTCGTATATAGTTCCTAATTTTAGCATTTTCCATCTTATTCATAGGGTAGATATGGTACACACTCCTATATTTTTTAAATAACCTCCTAGGAGCATGATTATGGATCATGTTATGACTGATCCCTATCACTTCACTAGATACTAGGACCGCTATAGCTATCTTGCCCCTGAGATGCTATTTTTCTTCAACCTTATATGCATCCTTACCCTCTCTTAGTTTCACCTAGTAAAAATCCTATTCCCACTCCCTCTCTGGTTGACTATCTTCATGCTTATGTTCTTATTTCTCCTTCAGTCAAACCTCATCCACTCTCTTGACCAACCCTACCTTCCCTTGGTGATGGTTTTCTCCCTTTATCATATCCTACTTCTCTACCAACCAAATGGGTTGATCAGGTATATTTTGATATTTAGAGTTATCAATCACTAGACTAGAGACTATACATAATACCAACCTTCCCCATATTTCACTTCCACTCCATATGTTAGTACACACACAAAGTCTACTAACAAGCAATCATTCCTCCATGCATTGTTATCAGCTTTGACAATATATAGACACCTAACATCCTACTCTTCCTCATTCTATTGACAAGGCTATACCTCCCTCAAAAGTATTACATAAATATATTCCCAAATATGAATAGGTATATTGTGTGTGGCACCAATGAAGTACCCATCGCACTAATCATTATTACATCCTTCTACAACATCTCAAAGATCAACTCATGACCATTCCTATACCTACTATTCCACCTCCCGTAGGTTACCCTCATAAGAAGGCTCCCCCTTCCCTCTTGTCTCCTCCATCTATGTCCCTTTATCCACATGTATCTTCTCCACCTATGGCACCTCCACCCATGGATCCTCCTTCAGCCATGGCCCCTTCTCCCTTGGTGACTCCTTCATGTCCCATAGAGTCCACTCCGATTCCATATTTTGAGTATCCCATGCATGATGTCCCTCATGATCATGATCCCTCAGTCATGCCTACACTTTTTGTCAAGGAGATTTGACAAGAAGTATTTTATCACCTTTCTCTAAAGATTGATGAGACCCTCCCTACTATTAGAGTTTAACTTCATAGAGGCTTATCAGATGTTATGGATAAATCTACCAATATTTATGAGTATATCATGGTGTTCCTTCATTTATTTCTTCATTTTGTATTAGAATTATGCTCCAAATTTACATTTATCTATCTTATATAATTTGACATTGTGTCAAATTCTTATCTATTTTACATTGTTATTTATGTTTTATAATACATGCTATCTATGGTGTCATTTCTTTCCTTATGTTCTCTTATGGATTTTTTTCATGATTTCATTTTTTATTTTCTATATGAGTTCATTTCTTATGTATATCTTGTTATTTCTCATTATTACTTGCTACCTTATCTCTTGAACACATATAATCATTATTGTGACTTGGTTGTACAAACCTTGCTCTCCTTAATCATTTATTCTTTATCATGTGATCAATTAGAAAACTAGTCATCTCATTATACTATCATTTTATCGATCCATCTAGGATATCCCTTTATTACCCTGATCTCTTTCCACAAACTAAGCATACACATGGTTGAAACTTGAGATAACATGCTAGTTCATAGATAAGCCTGAGTGTTTTAGTCAATCATGTCTTTGGATATATAGCTTCATTTAGCCAAAATCTAAAGCTCATTTGTGTGTATCACTCTTTTTCTCATGATTGGTCATTTCAAGTTTGTATGGAGGAATAATCTTAAAAATACATAAAAATTAAAAAGCAAAATATTTTTAGCAAAAGGAAACATTACAAATTTCAAAAGTTAAATCACACTAAAAGATGTGATTCTAAGCACATATACTTTTTCTAATCAAATCTCAAACTCCATAGTTGGCCTCATGATAGAGTTGAGGTTTGTTGGGGTGAGGAAGGCCATTATATTGGGAAAGGATAATAAATAATCTCTTTTATTACTACCTACTTTCTCACGTTAATACTCAATATTTTCAATAGATCGATGAGTCTGTAAGAGGTCCTGAGGAATGGTGAACATGTTATGGGATGGTACTTCTATTTTACTTTCCTTGTTCAAAACAACTAGTGTGATTTGATATTAGTATCTCACTTATCTACCTACATAGCTTTGTGATTATTGTGAATGTCAGGGAAACCCCCAGAACAATAAACATGCTCCAATCCCTACTGAGTCAGGATCTTGCTCTACCAATTAGAACACATGTGATTACTTCTTGTATTAGCAACTAAACATGGAATTATACCAGCATCAATAAGTAACTAGAAATATGAAACAACACAGGAATTAAGAGACAATACACAATTGTATTATATACATAGAAGAATATACAATAAGGAAGATGCCACTTCTTCCTCCACCTCAAAGGTTCGCCACACCTAAAGACCTTCTTCCCTCTCTCTTTCGGTCCCAACAATCAACTCCAATACAGAATTGATGTTCACCTCTCCAACCAGTCAGTAACACGCTGCCAGTTCACCAAGTACACAATCGTACTCCAAGTAGATCCCCTGCTCTCTGCTACCTGCAAATCACTAGACCTTACTCACCATGTAGACATCTCTACACCCCTAAATAACCCTTGTCCTTACCTCACCAAGTCCTTATGATTCTTCAACTAGTACCCCTATGGATCAGCTCCTTAACCTTGCAGACCTTGCAACTCTCCCTGATCATACACACTCAGCACCCCTTTGGAACTAGGAGGATCTACACTAGCTCTCTCTAAAAGCTCTATGGCTTTCTAGCACACTTTTACAATACATCTCATGAGTCCATATATAGATCCCATGCTTACAATAATTAGACTAACCTAATTACAATAATTAGACTCGCAACTCAAGACTACGACTAGCCTTCAACATGCAAACTAACAGTCTCAAAATAGACTCTCCCAGATTTGTCATGCAAACTGCCTGTTCTTGCACAAGCTGCCGATGTCGGCGCCTCCATGACCTATGTCGGCCGATAGGTAACTGACGCCAGTTTCTTCCTCTTGCCATCTGACTGATGTCAACTGATCAGACTGACGCCATTTCTCCTGCAACTGATTCTGCAACTCCGCATCCTCCGTAACTTCTCCTATTTGCATCTTGTTAAAGCTTTTATCTCCACAACCTAACAATCTCCCACTTGGAGATAAAAAGCTACACCTATACCTGTACCTGTACACCGTCTAAATTATTCCCTGGCTTGTATCCCTCTTCAAGATCCATCCTGAAGACCAACCACCACACAATCGTGATGCTATACCTGTCATTTAAGTAACCTGCCGCATCCGAACCTACACATCCATGTAGTGAAGAACTTGACCCTGCATAACAAGAAACCCTGCTGCTAGTCCCACTAAACTGCCCTCCAGTACTCCTTCCCTGAATTGGCTCCATACTTTCCGACAACCCCCACTGATTGGGAAAACTCAGGCCTACAATAGACCTCATGTGATTTTGAACCCTGTTTCAAGCTAAGCTTGAACTGTCCAGCCCTTGGTGTGCTTACCAATTCTGCATCCTGCATAATGAACCTCGCCAACACCATCTTCACATTAGCTCCCACTGGAGATAAAATCTCCACGTCTCTTATGCCAAAGAATTTCACTGCTCCAAATTCTTCATGACACACCTCTGAACTAACCTTACCCTTAGCTCAACAAATACCTGTATGTACAAACCTACTAGTAAATCACCCACATACAGTAACAAAATGATGTTGCGACCATCATCTACCTGGTAAGACAAACACAATAGTTACACTGACATTGACTAAAGCCATGCTTAGTCATCCACCTGTCAAACCCTATACCACTGTCCTACAGCTTCTTCAAGACCTTATGCCTTGGCCTTCTGTCTCTTGTATCCATCCACTCTCTTCTTTAAAATGGGAATCCATCTCTCTCAGTGCTTACTTCCAGCTGACAACTCTACCAACAAATACCTGTTTGGTTCTTCTCCAAGGACTCATACTCCTCATCCATGCCAAGCTCCCACTGTATTTGGACTCTACCTGCATTACTTCTTCCATCTTCCTGGTTCTTGACCATCAATAAGCAATATAAAGAAGGTGAACAATGAATATGAGGTTCACTTACCCTTTCTGACCTCCACATGAGCATTTGAGACTTGTTGTCCACCCAATATCCATTCCAGTGACCGATCTCGGCCGTCTCCCAGTCTGCTCCTGACCGATGTCGGTTCCCTGCACTGACCCTGACTGCCGACATCGTCTCCCTGGCCGACGCCGGTATCCATTCTATCGATGTCAGTTCCCTCATGGCCGACGTCAGTCTTCCTATTGCCGATGTCGGTTACTGTGTGATCGATGTTGGTACTTGTGTTTGTCTGTAAGTGATAACTTTTTACCCTCGAGCTCTCCATGGATCAAAGTCCTAATCAAATCAACCTTGCTCTGCTCAGAATAAATCAGTTCTGTCACCTGATCTCTGTCTGTCATCTCCTCCATGAACACCAAGGCTTTCCAGTTCTTTAGCTTGTCAAAAACATCTGTCTTCCACTTCAAAACCTGCATTTTCATTCTACATATGTGACTAAGCCTATGAAGCCATGTCTCTGCAACAGAAGGTGAATCAGCAATATAAGTAGATAGATAAAGGATACCTACTTTCTTACCACCATCTAATTCAAGTGTATCTGTTGTGAGAGTTATAGAATATCTCCCATCACCCAAATTTCCTGAAGAAATTAGACTCATCTCCAAGACTGATACCTGCATGACTTCCTTCAACCACTGTGTGTCATCCATCTGCAATTTCAGCTTCACTTCCCCTTTGCCAATTCTTTGGCAAGGCTCACCAGCTCCTCTCCCTGGGGCTGCATGGAAAGAGGCAACATAATCTGTTATCCAAGATTCAAATTTATCCAAGAAAGCTTCCAAAGCATCCTGTGCAACAATGCCTGCAACATCTACATCTTCAGTTCCTTCATGCTGATCTGCAACCAACCAACAAAATCTTTTTCTCTGCTCTTTCTTTCCATCAATCAGACCATTCATGTTATTCAGTTTCTCCATTCGTAGCTTACTTCCTTCTGCCATTGCTATACTCCCACTCAATCAAAAACCCCTGTGAGCAACTTGTAATCAACAAACACTACCAGATCTGAAACCACCTGTTAGTAACCCAACCAAAAGTTCTGATACCACGTGTCAGGGAAACCCCAAAACAATAAACATGCTCCAATCCCTACAGAGTCAGGATCTTGCTCTACCAATTAGAACACATGTGATTACTTCTTGTATTAGCAACTAAACATGGAATTATACCAGAATCAATAAGTAACTAGAAATATGAAACAACACAGGAATTAAGAGACAATACACAGTTGTATTATATACATAAAAGAATATACAATAAGGAAGATGCCACTTCTTCCTCCACCTCAAAGGTTCGCCACACCTCAAGACCTTATTCCCTCTCTCTTTCAGTCCCAACAATCAACTCTAATATAGAATTGATGTTCACCTCTCCAACCAGTCAATAACACGCTACCAGTTCACCAAGTACACAACCATACTCCAAGTAGATCCCCTGCTCTCTGCTACCTACAAATCACTAGACCTTACTCACCATGTAGACATCTCTACACCCCTAAAGAACCCTTGTCCTTGCCTCACCAAGTCCTTATGATTCTTCAACCAGTACCCCTATGGATCAGCTCCTTGACCTTGCAGACCTTGTAACTCTCCCTAACCATACACACTCAACACCCCTTTGGAACTAGGAGGAGCTACACTAGCTCTCTCTAAAAGCTCTATGGCTTTCTAGCACACTTTTACAATACAGCCCATGAGTCCATATATAGATCTCATGCTTACAATAATTAGACTAACCTAATTACAATAATTAGACTCGCAACTCAAGACTACGACTAGCCTTCAACATGCAAACTAACAGTCTCAAAATAGACTCTCCCAGATTCGTCATGCAAACTGCCTGTTCTCGCACAGGCTGCCGACGTCGGCACCTACATAACCGATGTCGGCCGACAGGTAACCAACGCCGATTTCTTCCTCTTGCTATCTGATTGACGTCAGCTGATCAGACCGATGCCATTTCTCCTGCAACTGATTTTGCAACTCCGCATCCTCCGTAACTTCTCCTGTTTGCATCCTGGTGAAGCTTTTACCTCCACAACCTAACAGTGAAAGGGTATCCTTTGTATATTGATGGTCACTAGTCACTTAGTGTCTTTATATAGTCTTAGTGTGCCTCATGTTTCTTAAGGTTTCTTATAAGATGACTACATTTTGATTTTTGCATTCCCTCTTTCATTTTCAACAATCCTAATATTCCCTTTGATAAATATTTTTTTATTCATTCTTCACTCCGCCTAGGGATTCCATTATTGAGTTGTAGTGTAAGACCTTGGATAGGACTAGTCCTTCTTAAAAAATTGCCAAATTATCATTCTAAACATACCTTTTATCATATTTTTCTAATTATTTCTACCTCATTGGTGTTCACTTTGTGAGTTGTAGTGTAAGACCATGGATATGACATGGTCTTCCTCACAAAAATTTATAATACCAAGTTAATGAATTTACATGTGTAAAATTTAAGATAAGTTGTGATTTATTATGAGTTATATGTGATAAACATGCTTCCCATCTTGATATAGTATGTTTTATGCTTACAACATTGATCTTTCACTTTTATCTTCTTATTTTCTAATTACATGTAAGAATACAACCATTTTTCTTAAATTTTTAATACTTACCAACTTGAATTAGTGTGATAAATTTAAGTTCATTTCACTAATTTTGTTTCTCATTTATACTTCCCAATGTGATTTAATATGATTGATTAACTTAATTGGTTTTTTTTTTAGACCATTCAGTTTTCATGTGCCTTCCATTTTATTACCTTATTTTCATACTTCCCTATGTGATATAGTGTGATTTTACTTGTTTTAATTTAGTGAAAATATTTTCATGGTTTAAAAACATTTTGTTATCTCTTTTTACCATTTTTGGTTCATTATACTTAGTCATCTTTTGATATTACATATTTCCCATCATGATATAGTGTGTAGTGCATTTGTTTTTTATTAATTATACTTTTCCAAATCATTTTTTTCCTTTTTATTATTAACCATGCATGTCTATTACATAATTATATAAAATAAAACACTCCATATATATTTCCCATAGCATCTACAACAAAAGTAAAAAATACATGTGCTTGAAAGAAATATATCCATGAATCAATACCAAAACCAAATATAAATCATGAGATCAAATCAATAAATCTCTATATAAGATGTGCTTTTTACAATATAATGATAAAAAATACAAAAATACATATCTAAAAGTCTATGGATAGGATCCATCATGCCTATCCTATGGCCTAGCCACACTACCCATGGATGCCTAAGACTATCCACTCTACGTGGTGTGTTGTAATAAGTTAGTATGGGACCTCAACCTTGATACTTATAATTATAGATTGAACAATTAGGTCTGTACCTATCCAAGTTAAACTATTGTATCCATGTGTGTGGCTCTCTCCTAAGCCAAAGCCTTATATACCTATGCCTCACCTACTCCCACCCATGACGGTGGTTATAATCCATTCCTAAGTGATTGTAGCACCTTGTAGCTTCCCCCACTAATCTAGACCAGCCTAACTAAGCTAGGATAGATATTACCATAGGATCATCCAACATGGTGGGGTCATATGGTATTATCACCCTGTCTAAAATATCATGGGGTGCATCCATGACTAAGGATCTCCATCTAAAATCCTTTATTGTAGGATCTATAAAACCAAAAATAGATAGGTAATAGATAACATATATATGTAAAGATATATATTTATCTACTAAAATTTCATGCAACTAGTATGTTATATAAAAAATTAAAATTATAACATTTCTTACCAATCTCAGTCTCACCAACCACCATCTATCAATCTTCTTACCCGCTGAGCATGGTCTCTCTATTTACTCATCCATTGAGCATCTATAGATTACCTCCCTATAAATGTGAATCCTATGGTCACCACTTTTACATGTCATGATCCTCTCCTTAGAGGTGCCTCTACTATCATCTCTATCCTAGGCTAGTTGTTGGGTCATCTTATGTGACTACCCTTATGTTTGATCACTCTCGCTAGTGATGCCTATATTTGTGGTGTATCTAAGGTGGTCACTACTACTCCTAATCTAGTGCTCATTATGGCACATACTACACCCCTACATCAACATCCATGTCCTTTCCACCTCTAATTACCTACTATCATGCTTGATTAGTCTATGGTCTCATACATCATGGCTTGATCATGAGTATCTAGACTAGTGCTCCTCCTCCTCTCCCCTTCATCTCTCTAGCATGCCATGCCAAAAAAGTAGGCACTATTAGAGGAAATTATAGGTGTGGGAGTCCAAATTTCCTTATAAATCATTTCACTAATTTTGTATCTACCCACCAGGTATAATGGTCGGTGGTCTGTACTCAATCAAACCCTATCACCATGATCACCCAACTAGGCCAAATAATAACAGTATGTATGTATGGATGCCACAAAATCTCCCATTATTTTTTCATCTATAGTGTTTTTACATGGATTATGACCCCTAATACCTAGTCCTACTTATATGTAATAACTTGAGGTAACCTATCATCAACCATAATAGGCAACCCAACTAGTTGATACATAGGGAACCTCTCATATATCCATGAACTAAGCAAAACCATGGGTCCCATGGTCTTCTAACCTTTGGATAACATCCTATAAATATCATGCATGACATGGAACTAGATGATAGACCCAAAATCATATAATTACCCTTGATCTAAAATGGACTGGCATAAGGTTCTTATATACATCAGTACCTTGCTATCTAAATTATGACACAACACTTATGTTATCACAAGTCTAATCATGACCTTTTGGATGTATGAAAGATGTGTGAAATACACATAAAATATATTAAACCTAAACCCTAGGTATATCCTATCTGATCATGTATCCCACTTGGATAGTGATCATTTTTCTTTGATATCATCTAGTGTCCTTGTGATCACTAGTGTCCCTCCTATCAGTAGTCTAAGTAATGCATAAACATCATCCAGTGTGATAACCACCTCTATGGTATCCCCATCCACCACCCATAAAAATATATTGGTCAACCTTTACCATGTTTCGAGGAACATGACAACAACATCAAAACTCAATGGGATGCACCTCATCTTCATGATGCCTCCCAAACCTAGTGTAATTAGTCATGCTCTATCTATGTCTATAAACTACTCCAACAAATCCAATAGCCATGATGTGTTGATAAATTACCAATATATCAAAAATCTTTAAAAATATCAAATAACAAAGGATGTATTGGATCTCCATGTCATTTATAATCAAAATACATTTTAAATATTCATAACACTCAGTTGATTTAATTTAGTTTTTCCATTTTCTATAGAATCAACCTATTCAATACTGAATTGACCCTATCAAATTCCTACTAAATTAACCTATTTAGTATTAAATTGACCATCTCTATGCCTTATAGTACTAAATTAACCATCTTTTTACCCTGTCGTACTACATCATACACCTCAAAAATAACTAAGTTGACCCACTGTTAGATAGGTACCCCTACTTTAGACAACTAAATCAAACTACTACTATATAGTTAACCTATTGGTTCTCTTTCACCTTGTAGACTAAGTTGATCTAGTTGAATATATTCATCCACATCACCAAATTCTTGACCAATTACCATAAATGTATTGGGCATTTATTGGTCTGACTCATTCCTACCCAATACCCCATTTTATGCCTAATGTCCCTAAAATTTTCCTAAGATTCATTTTAAAGCCTAGATTTTGCCTACCATTAAATTTTATATAACCCACTTAATTTTAAATAAAAATATTCATAAAAATGAAATATTTATTTGATTACTTGTGCTTTACTCACTATGGTCACTATGCATCCTCCCTATCTCAGCTATTGTCTCTTCACAATATTGGCTTTTTGGTCTCTCACTAGGTCTCTCAGAGCTCTAATTTCTCATAATAATAATAATGTTGAATGAGTTATTTTTCACCCCTATATATATTTACTATTCCAAATTGTTTAAATTTCAAATATTTACTATCAAATTTCTTATTTTCATCATATATTTTTATCTACTAACTCTTTTTCTAAACCATAAGATGTTTTAAAATCCTAACATCGTAGAGAATATTTTCACTTATTATAAGTCTATGTTGCAAAATTTTCAATTTTTTGCTTTTTATAATAATTTTTATAGGTTCTCATAATGTTCTCTACATTTGAAACCTTCACATTTCTTACATATAATTATTTATCTATAATATTAAGGTAAGTAAAGGAATTTTTTATCAATTATATATTTTCATTTATCTTATTTTTTTCCTTACTGCACTTTATTCAGCTTCATCATTATGTGTTGTTATGTTCTATTTCTTGAAGCACCATCCCATATTGCACCTATGTGACATGTGATGAGATTAAAGTGAGGCATATGTATACAAATAATATTTTAAAACTTTATCAATTATTGATGCTTTGTATCTTGTAATAACCCATCGAGTCTCAATCTCTCTAAGTTCACCCCTTAAGGGGTGCATCAAAAAAGGGGTGAGTAGACCATTGGTGCTTCACAAGATTATTTTCCCTTTTTAACACTTGTTATCTATAC
Source organism: Torreya grandis (assembly GCA_037957365.1). Classification (NCBI taxonomy): domain Eukaryota; kingdom Viridiplantae; phylum Streptophyta; class Pinopsida; order Cupressales; family Taxaceae; genus Torreya; species Torreya grandis. The sequence continues at coordinate 4,217,612 of JARHVA010000435.1, forward strand.
ACCCATCTCCTAAAAACATTTCATTTAGCTTTGTCTCCTCTTTTGAACCCTCCTCTAGTCATTTTCTACCTTCATTATCCCTTCCCTAGCCTAAAACCCTTTTTAACAGTTTAAATTACATTGTCAGCCCCATCGACCTTGTACTCTAATTTATAAAAATTATTAGGTTTTAGGACAACCCCTAGCCAATGTATACAATAACCTAATTCATTTTATCAATAATGATACTAGGTCAACTAGGTTAACCTTGTTAGCATAAACTTTCAAAAAGTACTAGGGTTAGATCTGCCTATATAAACACATCCATTTCATCATTTCTAAAAGAAGAGAAGAAGAAGAGATATATCTTGCACATCTTCTTATCAATCATTATACTTGAGGATCAGAGCTTAAGGTTTCATGCTTTCTTTATATATATGGATCTTGTCACATAAATAAGTATTTTGGATGCATAGATAGGTTGTGTAGCCTATACATGATTTATATTTTTCATCCTTACATACCAAAACAACTTATTGTGAAGCACCTTAGCCAAGGGAGAGATTGAGGCTCAATAGGTTCATCTTCATAGGTAAGTATTCCTAACTTTGTTCCTCCTTTATAAGAGTAAATAAATATGCATTTATACTTCTCTCCCATGCATTGGGATTTTGTATACATTGACATGTGTATATGTATTCTATATATGTTTAATTTTCATGTTTTTTACCCCCACTTTATGTCACAAGATTTAGTGAGCACTAGATTAGAATTTTACTTTACTTGTTATTAGTTTAGTGAATATGAAAACATAGGACCTAGTTAAGGTTATTAAATAGTTTTGATTGACTGGAGGCTTTGGAACCATCCCTAATGAATTTTTTATTTTAAATGATCCCTTGGGTAATTTCAGCAGATCCATATTGGTCATGAACCAAAATATATAATGTATCCATAACATAAAGTGTATGTAGTATTTATATTCTATGAGGTAGGATTGATTTATAGATCAATTGAATTTCCCATTGCATACAACATCATCTTAGGATGGTTATATCGATAGTAGTGTTTATGTTAGATGTAGGTGTATGTATAAAATACCTATTAGAATAGGATGTGACCACATAGATGTATATATGTTTTTCATCACCTTCACTTTGGTGTGCTTAGATATGGGTTAAAGACTATCACTCCTTGTAAAATGATAAAACTCTTGTCCTTCATCTTCATATTGGATGTGGGGAAAATGGGTTAGTGGGCACACAATGTAAAGCTACCCCAAATATCAATTTATCAATGAGTGTTGCCCACATAGCCAATAATTTTAAGAGGACCTTAAACTTATATAGTTCTCCCCTACATGTTGGCTTGTATGAATCATGTAATGTGATATGCAAGCAAAAAAATGACCTAGCTTGTAACTTGGTAAATATTTCTCTTGGGTTATTTCTTTCGTAATTCAGACCTATAGATATGTTAACCCTATGATTTATATGGAAATAAGATAAAATAGGAAATATTTTCTCACTTAAGTACTTGATTGAATGATTTTGGTATGTTGCCTAGTGAGTTAGTAATAAGTTCCTAGGTGGGGAATGAATAATTATTGATCTTGTATGATACCAATCCCTTTGGAGAATATATCACTTAATAAAACTTAGCTCAACCATTAGGATATGTTTCATTTAAAAATTAGATGACTTTTAGGGCACTAGACACTTACATTAGATTAAGACACTTATGTAAATGTAGGTATCTATCTAGGATGCAAGTGTCTAAGGAGAAATAAAATAGATACATGATCAAAACTTGTATAGGTATAAGATAAGTATTTTTTATGAACTCAGGGAAAGATAGAAGGGTTGGTTTATCAAAATAAGAATTATTGGGATAAGAGATAGGCTAAGGGGCACAAGAGAGTATATGTGAGGCTTGTATAAGCAAGAAAGGTATAAAACTAAGAGGAATAACCAAGGTCTAAGTTTTCCAAGTTTACAAGACTGAGGTGATATATAATTTATAAATATTATCTACAAGTGCATGAGGAAATATCAAATTAACTAAAAACCATAGTTGTGGGAAGATTCTATGACTATAACTGGCAAGGTAAATGAGTATTTTGAGTGTGAAACTATATTTGAAGCTTGAATAATATTGGAAAAAAATACCTTAGTGTGGATAGGAGAATAGGTTACTCTTGTCTAATGAGTGTTTGTTACTTTCCAATGTCAAATTGGGATCTAGGGTTTATGGGTTTTGTTCATCTTCATTTGTATGTTTTATAATTTGTGCACTAGCTTCTAATCTAATGCAGAGACCATGGTATGATTGTTTTAATCTTTAAAACCCTAGTTCTTCATCATGTGAAGACTAATAGAAATCAATGGAATATAAAAAGGTTAGGTTGAATTTTGGTGTGACCTCAACACCCCATGTGTTGAGTGTTACCTACATATGAATAATTCAAAGAGGGATCAAACTTCATGTAGCTCTCCCTTGTTATGGTGTGTGAATAACTGGTGAAATATGTTATATGTTGGTATAATAATAATGCAATTAGATTATTTAAATATGAATTTTGACCATGTATATATATATTTATACTTTATCTCAAGGCTAGTCAGATTGTATATAATCAAAACTGCGAGAAATAGGGAATTTACTCTCAACATGAAATTAAATTTTAGTGTTTTATAGTGTGTGAGCCTCTTCCATACAAAATGGTTTTAAATATAATTTTATAGTAGTATATTTTGAATTCCTTTGGATGGAGCTTAGTATGGACATAGAATAACCTTTGAATAACTTTTAATTTCACAAAAATAGTTCTTATTTAGTGGGATGACAACAATGGGAACTCATAAAAGAGAGTGGGGTAGTATTGTCCAATGGGGTGATATTTTCCAATAAGGAAAAATAATGATGATAAGTGTCTAAGATGGCCTAAGTAAGTTTTGGGTCTATTTTCATAATAGATATGTACATTTTGGGGTCATAAAATAGCTTGAACAAGTGAGTCTTATGCTCACAAGGTGGAGGAAAGTGATCAAAAGGGGCCCTAAATAGGTTATGAGATAATTTATCAAAGGGTGGTCACAAGTTCATTATTTTAGATTAAAATTTTAAATTATGTATCCAGAAAAAAACCCTTATTTTAATAGTACCAAAAATGGACAAGGATTTCCTTGTTTGCACAGATTCATCTCTTAAAGGTCTTAGAGGATTTTTAATCTAATAAAGATGAGTTATTACCTATGAGTCTAGTAAGATCAAATATGATGAGCTTAATAATGTAACTCATGAATTATAACTTGATTCATAGTGCACACATTACAAGTGTGGAGGCAATACCTTATTGGTTGAAATTTTATACTCAAAATTGACCACCTGAGCTTGACCCACATATTAACTCAACCAAGTTTGAATGATATAAAAAGGTGTTAAATATATTTTTTGGTTTAGTAGAATTTTTATATCACATACATAAAATGGAAATAAAATAAAGTGAATGATGCATTTGGTAGAAGGCCACGTTTGCATTCAATGTCATTTATGCAAGACAACCTGAAATGCCATATTTTAGAACTTCCAAAGTAGGATCCTTGGTATAAAAAAAGTCACATAACACTTCAAGACAAAAAGATTAAGTTTAAACCCAAGTATAATGATTATTCAGTGGTAGATGATGGAATATTATTATACTAAAAATTCACCTATGTGCCAATTAGAGGAGTAATAGATCAGATCTTGCTTGAAGCACATAAGGCCATATATTCTACTCATCCTGTCTAAAATAGATGCAAGTCTATGAACCTTTCATTATTGGTTAGGGATGAAATGGGAAGTGGTCAAGTATGTTTTATAATTTTTAGAATGTTAACAAGTGAAATTTGAACATAAATATTTGGCTAGATTGTTGTACCCTTAGGACATCCTTGAATGGAAATGCAATGTAGTGTCTATGGATTTCATTGTTGGGTTACTATTATAGCTCAAATTTTAACCCTTGAGAGGGTTATTTAAGCCATCTCAAGGGTTAAATTTGAGATAAAACATTTTTTGCATGCTTGGTCGAAGAAGATTGTTAATCAATTAAAACTTTTTTGGTTTTTATCTTTAATACACTAGCCTTTTAAGGAATTTCAATAAACATCAATGGTGACTATGAATACACTCAACTAGTTTTAATAGCCCAGGTATCATTTTAAGAAAAGATCTTTTATTTTTTCCATTCTCATGAGGTTTCATGGTTGATTTTGAGGTGGATTTATATTTTACTCAAGTTGGTGACCTATATTAGTAGTATATTAACCCTTACAAGTAGCCTAATGAGTCATATTAGACCTATAATGAGCCATATCCATCTTACAATGATCGTACTTTTCTTTCACATGATTTTAGAGATCCACATCACCAACCCTATGATCAACATCCTTGGCATCCTAACTACTCCTCTAATCAACCTTGTCAAAGTAATGTTACTCCTATAAACATATAATATTTTCAATTTTTTTCAATTACTGATGCTTTTTATCTTTCAAGATCCTATCGAGTCTCAATCTCTCTAGGTGCATGCCTTAATGGGTGCATCGAGAAAGGGATGCGAAGGGCATTGGTGCTTCACATGATTTTTATCCCTTTTTACAACTTTTTATCTACACACCCATCTCAAAAAAACATTTCCATAAGCTTTACCTCTTATTTTTCACCCTCCTTTACTCATTTTCCACCATCATTAGCCCTTCCCTAACCTAAAATACCTATTAACTATTTTCATTACACTATCGACCCAATAAACCTTATACTCTAATTGATAAAACTTATTTAGGATATACGTCAACCCGTGGTTGACCTAGGCCAAGGCCTATTTATTTTTATCAATAATGATACAAGGTTAATTGGGTTGACCTTATCAACCTAAACTTTTAGAAAGGACTAAGGCTAGATCTACCCATAAAAACACATCCATTTCATCATTTCTAAGAGAAGAGAAGAAGAAATACATACATACATACATATATATATATATATATATATATAGAGAGAGAGAGAGAGAGAGTACATCTACTTATCTACCATTATACTTGAGAATCATATCTTAGGGTTTCATTCTTTCTTTAGAGATATAGATCTTGTATTATGGAGAAGTATTTTGATGCATTGATAGGTTGTGTATCCTAGAGTTGATTTATCCTTATCATACTTACATACCAAAATAACCTCTTGTGAATCACCTTGTCCAAGGGAGATATTGAGGCTCAGAAGCTTCATCTTCAAAGGTAAGTATTCCTAACTTTATTCCTCCTTTTTAAGAGTATATATATATATATATATATATATATATATATATATACTTATATATGCATTTGTATTTTTATCCTATGCATTAGGATTTTGTATACATTGACAAGAGTATATGTCTTCTATGAATGTTTAATTTTTATTTTTACTACCCCACTTTATGCTAGAAGATTTGGTGAGTACTAGATTATACTTTAATTTATTGTTTATTAGTTTAGTTAATATGAAAACATAGGACTTTTTTAGGGTTATTGCATATTTTTGCTTGACTGGAAGTTTTAGAACCCTCCCTAGTGATATTAATATGGTAAAATATCCCTTGGCTAGGTCTAGTGGATCCATCTTGATCATGACCCTAAATATCAAATGTATCCACAATCAAAAGTGTAAGTAGGATTTATCTTCTATGAACTAGGATTGATTTATAGATCTACTACATTTCCCATTACATACATTCTAGTGAACCCAATATGAATTTAACCCTTATAGGTTTTCTTTTATGCCACAATTTATATCACTTTATTATATTTTTCCATATTTGAAGTACTATATCAAACCAATTGGTATAGTTATAACTCTTTGTGCATAGGTTTAACACACAATCACTTCAAAATGACTCTATTCTATCTATGTATGTCTTCATCAGCTACATGTTACTAGATTAAACATGTCAACATAGTACTCTTATTAAATTCTAGATTATAAAACACTATCAAACTGATCAACTTTGTCTTCTAATTCTTTATACCAAAATATATATCTTCAAACACTATCAAACAAGTTGACCTTACTCTTTTTTATTCTTCAACATACAAGATTTTGTAGAACTAGGTTAAACTAGTGAACCCTGTTTGTAGAATTTAAAAGTAATAATCAAGGAATTTGAGCATAAAATTTACAATCTTATCCATATTCAAGACCACCAAGGTTCCTCTCTTTCCCCTCTCTATCATTTTATTACTTTATTTAGTTCTATTTTTAATAAGTTATCAGTCTTCAAAATTGTAACCCTATAGCTAACTAGGTTAGCTTGGTTGAATTAGTTATGTAGTTTGACTTTTGTCTGAGAGACATAATTTACCTATTCCAATATATTCTTAAAGACCTTATTTATATAAAATATTAGTGTCCCAGTTGAATCTATTCTATAATGTCTCCTAAACTAACTTTGTACCATTTTGAATCAAAGAATTATCAATTATTTATTAGTAATTAATTCAAATTTAATGTCTAGTTGTTTTCATGCTTATAATAACTCACATAGCCTAAATAGGTGGTTGTTCAAATTACCCTTATATTTATACTCTTTTAATATTTTTCATACACTACCAAATCACATAACATTTAAAACACATTTAAACATTTATCTTCTCAAGGCCTACTTGCTTGGATTTCATCAGGAAGGCAGAAGTAACCTTGGTTCTCTAGATAAGTATGAATACATGGTTAATGGTATATATTTTCAAATCACTTGACACCCTTATTGTTGTGTATTGTGAAGTGAGGGGGTAGGCCCCAATACCAAGATAGTACCATTACCAACACATATCCCTTTCAACCCAAACAACATGAAACCATCCATAGATTGCTTTTTTAGATCCTTATTTTCATCCAACTCTCCTATCACATTTTAAATCAACACTTTATAACAATCTAATATCACTTGGGATGAACACTTAATTAGCATTTACTTTTTATTCAATTTCTTACTCTATGATCATTATATGTTGTATTGTAAAAACTTGCATTATTTATCATTGGTGTAAGTTTTCATGCTATGTTCCCCAATTGAGTCACTCACATTGATCCAATTGTTTGTGTGTTTGATTTCATTATTGCTTCACTTATCTTGAAAAATGTTTTACTTATTTTAGCACACTATCATTCTGGTCGATATAATATCTTAAAAACTATATTGTCCCATTGTCAATAGTACACATTCAACCTATAAAACTATGTATCCTTATTCAATTTGAATTATTTCCCTATTTACAATACAGAGTTGACCTAAAATAATCTATATTCTTCTCTTATAGTTAGGTTATAAAACATAGTCAAATTTCATGATTTTATATCCTCATCAACTTGTTTTCTCCCCTACCTTCAATATAGAGTTGACTTAAATGACTTTTTATTTTTATTTACCTCTTAGATTATAGAACATAGTAGATTTACATGAATCTGTATCTTTTTTTTTTGCATTCACTTTTGTATCATCATAATCCTCCTTAGCCTTTCTCATCATGAACTTCTTATTTGAGAATAACACTACGTTCAACTCAATAGATATGATGAGTCTTACCCACCCTAATACGTTTTACCATAAACATCTTATGGCTCCTACTCTATATGAAGGTAATGTGGATGTGGAATTCACAATAAAAACTATGGGACCTATCCTAATACATCTTTAGTTCACAACCATCTTTTTTCTATAGAAGATCAACTTGAATTAGTGTATACTCTGGAAATTATTTTCTTCATTAATAAATTTCTAAACATCAAATAAAATATCGATCTAATATTTATCAATTTATGATAAATGGTCAAATAGATGAACCCCATTCACCTTCCCCCACATTCTAACATGGATTCGAGGGAAATAGCTTCTTTCTGTCTCAACCTCTTCCTTCTATTTTGACCCCTTCTCATACTATAACCTCTTCTTCCTTTATTTCCTCTGTCTCCATGCCAAGTATCTACACTAACATGATAGGTTCAACATCTAGTGGAAGTTTACCAAGACCTAATATTTTTAATTATTCCACTAGCACATAATTCACTACCCATGGTAATCATGCCACTAGTGCTCCTTATTCTAATCCTTCTAGTAGTGTATCTTTTGTAACCCAGGCAAATAACGCTACTAGTGACTTATTTGCTAACAATTCCTATCAATCTGCTAATATCATGCATGCCACCAGTCACAGTGGTACCCAATCCAATAATACTAGTTATAATGGTTTACATGCTACAAATAACACCACTCAACCCTAATAGCTTTTGTTACAAACTCTTAACCAAATAAATGCTTTCCAATATGATAATTTCTACCAAATGATGCAAATGAAAAATCATCTTATCCCTCTCCAAAGTCACCCTCAAAAGGTTTTATGAGTAGTGCACAACCAAAATTACCCCACCTCTCCTTTAGGATTCTAATGGAAATCTTATTCCTCAACCTCCTCTTGTTAACAAAATAATTAAACACCTTCAAAATAAACCTCTTATGCCTCAAATTGCTAACATAGATATAAGAGGTATCACCCCTATGTTGAGGTGTTATAAATTATGTCTCCAATATGTCCAAGATTTTATACGAGATAGAAAATAATACTCATGAGGTTTCTTTTATGATAGAATTTCAATGAAAAAGTTTGCCTTGTTACTCATGCATGGAGCTTGTAGTATTTTCTTGGTTAGGCAAGTTGATAGATGATGTTGATAATGTGATCATTTTGTAGAGGCCATATGGGGTGTCAAGAGTGATTTTATTATGTATAAAAGTGATAGGTTTCTATTTGGTTCATCCTTGCGGTCATGTCATGGCATAAATCTAAGTAAATAGATTGATGACATCAACATTTTCACATGTGGAAGGGTCAAAAGGAGTTGGTCACATGGATCTAATTATTTTTATGCCAAGATCATATGGTCCAACTTTAAAGTCATGATTATATGTGTATCAAAATATATAATGTTGAAAATTTGTCTTCTTGAGCATATTTATCTATTTTCCATAGGCAAATTTGGATTAAAAAGTGACCATTGGAATTCAAATATTTGAATTTATAAAGGAAAACTAGTCCTCATTATTTTAGCTATAAATTTTGATGGATGATGAATTTAATGGTGATATTAAAATAAAAGTGGCAGATAAATGTAAGAGAAATCCATGAAAAATAATTTAGAGGTTTGATTGATAGTAAATTTGGATTTATTTTGGTCCAAATTTGACTAATGGTTTGACCATCTTCTACAAGTGACATGGGAAGGATGTTTGAGTTTTATTGATAGTGTTTGGATGTTTAAAGGTGAATTCTCTATTGCATAGTGTTGTAGACTCCCTAAGAGTCATTTTGAATAATTTATTACAAGCTTACATTTGATTTGTTCATGGAGTTTTAGTATATAAGGAAAATGTTTGATAGGTTTTATATATGTAGCGGTGAACAGGGATGAATGTAAGAACTTGAGGGTGTATTAATGGTCATATGGAATGGAAATATATGATTTGAAGTGGTCTTGTGTTCTTAATTTTTAATGATAAAGTGATAAAGGGGTGAATAGGTCTCCATGAGACCTAAAAGGCCTACTAAGGCCTAATTAAAATGTTTAGTTACTTAAGGGTGATCTATGGATTCTATGGTTGACATATAAATGTGGTATTGAGATATGTCTTAGTGGAATATGATCCTGAAGAGTTAATTAATGTATTAAGGTTTAGAAAGAAGGTGATGAACAAGTATACTCTATAAATATAAAAATCAAAGGTGATGGTTTCTAGAGTTAATATGTGAAAGATAGTGACAAGTGAGTGTGCTTGGTGGATGAATTGAAGTGTAGAGTAGATTTAGGAATGTGTATATGACCTATAGGTCATATTTATAATTTTATAATAGTTTTATTTTAAGGTTGAATATTTAAGATGAGAGAAGACATATAGAGTGATCAAAGAGGGTGTTTTGGATGTATTTCTTGTGTGTGAATGTTTAAAAGAGTGTGAAAGATTGAAGAGACGGTTTTTACATTTTTTCCCATAATATTGAAAGGAAATCATATTTTTTTGAGCTATTGATATTATAGGTGTCATGTTAGTGATCAACATATATGGCAAGTTGGTGCTTCTTCATGCTTAGGGGTGAGTGCTCCTTATGAAGTAGGTGCTTCAAAAAAGGTATCTTATTTGTGATATCTTATAAGATAATTAATCCATGTGTTTATAGGATTGAGAGTGGGTTTTATCCCCCATAAGGGTTTCCCATATAGTTCATGATTTTTTTATTGATCTTGCATTATCTTTGTTATTCATTGTAGTGAATAATTTGTATGATTCATGAATGTATATGTTGAATGGTTAAGAATTTAAGTAATTGGAATTGAAGTTGGATTATCTTACAACACTAATTCACCCCCCATAGTGATTGTACCTATAAAAATTGGTATGAGAGACATACCTTATTTTTATGTTTAACTACTTGAAGGTAATCCAAGTTATAATATTGTAAGTCAACATATGTAAGGTTTATCTACAATGAAAGAACCATTATTAAATAATTATATTTACACTTTTTGGAGTGAAATTATGAGAACATACATAATTTCTCTGGGTTTTTATATTTGGAAATCTATTATGGATGGTTATACTATACCAACTACTCCTCTAACTAATGTAGCTATTAAGAAGTTGACTGAGAACAATTATCAAGATATGAATGCTATCATTTGTGGCTTATCAAAGGATGAGTTCACCAAGGTGATCCATTGTAATTATACCAAGGAAATTTAGGTAAAATTACAAACTATTTATGAAGGGGATTCAAAGGTTAATTTATCTAAATTATAGACTTACTGAAGGTAATTTTAGGGCCTCAAAATTGAGGAAGAAGATACTATGGCATCTTATCTTCTAAGGGTTGATGAGGTAGTAAACATGATCATAGGTATTGGAGAGAAGATTCAAGAAGTTATTTTATTAAAAAAGGTATTAAGGTCTCTCACCCTCAAATTTGATTTAAAAGTATTTGTTGTAGAACATATTCATGATCTCACTCATATGAAGATGGATGAATTGTATGGCATCATTACTACCTATGAGATGAGAGTCAATGAGGATAGACCACATAAGAAGGAAACAACCTTCAAAGTGATCAAGGAGATCAAATCTAAGAAGAGAAATTTTAGTCTTGAAGACTTTAATCTTAATGAAGATCAACTTAAAGCTATGATTGTAAGTAAATTGAGTGTAAGATTAGGTAATTATGAAGAGAAGCTTACTTTTAAATTTTTTTCATGTGTTAAAATTAGTCATTTTGTAGTGAAGTTTTTAGATAAAGGCAATTTTGAACATAAGGAAGGTCATAAGGAATCTCATGAGGATGAGCACAAGAAATCTGAGGGTCTTAACAATTATAGAAAGCTAGTCAATAGGATAAATGGAAAGAAGGAGTCATATAAAGGAAATAAGAGTCTTTATCATGAATAATATAGTAACTCATCTACTAAATAATAAGGAAAAACATTAGAAAGTGATGAGTCATCTCATGATGAAGATAAGGAGACATTGTTCGTGGCTCTTCAGGATGATGAAGGTGAATTCTCTTTAGGTAGAGATCTCTTTGGTGTAGATAGATCAGAGGAATAAGATGAACATGTCACTCTTGAAGATAAATATCTGAATACCATGGAATAATTGAATATTATACAAGGTAAGAATATAAAACAAGCATCGTTGATTAAGACATATAAGGAGTAATTTCGGTTCTTTGAAGAAAGTTTGAGCAATGAAGTCAAGGAGCATGATGATATAAATAACCATATTGAAAGTAATGTTTATAACCTTGTTAAAGAGATAAAAATTAAGGATAAAAAATGTGTCAAATACAAATCAGAGATACATTCTTTTCAGGAGAAACTAGATCAAGCTATGAGCAAGCTTGAGACATATCAAAAATTTGAGAAAAGTAAAGTTGACCTTGATGACTTATTGAGTAGTCAAAAGGCCTAAAATTATATTTCAAGCCTATGGTTCCATGAAGATAATTATAAGGATAATAATATTGAGAAGACAATGATATTGAATAAAAATACTACTCATGTTAAGGAGAATGATCGTAAAGACAAAGAAAATGACAATATGAATAAGAAGAATCAGACCTTAAAGGTCAATAATCAATCAATAAATGATGATTTTGGTATATTGAAAATTAATCCTATCAAGAAATAAATTGATATGAGGTATGCCAATTTCAACAATCATTTCTCCTCTTGCAATCAATTTAGTCATAGGTCAAGAGAGTATAAAAGACCCTCAAGAAATAAATTTGTTTGGAACTATGATTTGAATCATCAATGAAGTTGTTTGAATGGATTTGAGGGATACAGTTGTTATGAAATAGGGAACATTGTAATATTTTGTCTTGATAAGGTAATAAATAATAAGTATTTCTTAAGAAGTATGGTTTACTACAAGTTTCAAGAGAGAGGTCATATATCAAGGTTTTGTAGGAATGGTGAGAATTTTACTTCAAAGAGAGTAAATCCTAACATGAATAAAAGGAAATATAATGAGTGGAGACCTAAGGATTTGAATGAAAAATAATCTCAAAATCTATCAAAAAATAAGTCTTATCTACCCAAATGGATAAGAAAATCAAGTAGGATTGTGAATCAAAAGGAAAGAATGATGTTAAAAACTCAATCAAAACCAGATCGATGATGAGGCAGGATTGAAAGTCAAGTGAGAGCATGGATATGTGGGAGTATCCTAAGTTTTGAGACATTTAATGCCTCTATGATAGATGGGTGTCTCTACCTATGCTTCTTAGAAGACATATTTTTGTGGAAGCAATTTTTTATGATCTAAATGATGTATAAGATGCCAATCAGTATAGAGGTATATAGAATTATTGATTGGTATTTAAAACTAGTGCCATTTTAATATAAAATTAATTATATTTTGTTTTCAAGACTTTTTTTATCACATAAGGTCATTTATTAAGGGGTGAAACATGTTCATGAGCTTGCTCCATAGGTTTGTGGTGAAAATCTTCAAGAGTTTTGTTCAAGGACATTGGTCCTAAATGCATTTTTTAGTCAATTTTTTATGCTTGGTTTAGAAGGACAAAACATGAATCATGAATGAAAGGTTGATATGGAGTATGAATAATATGTGTACAAGTGTATTACAAGTGGTTTCATGTGCTATTTTGGTCAAAGGAGTTAGTTATGTCCATTTGTTTCATTCAATAATTTTGGTTAGTGTTCACTACCTAATATGTACTCTTCTTGCAAATTTGATGATTTCAAGGCTTAATAAACCAACCAAGGGTGGAGTATATTTTGTTTTATTATGACCATATACAAAATGTGTTGAAGAAATATCATAAGGCCTCAATGATCATTCTAAGGTGTTTTGACATAGTGATTGATGTGTACACAAGGTTTGCATGCATTATTTGACTAGTTCTAGGTGTCAAAGAAAGATTGGTGAGTGATTAAGACTAATTTGAAGAATATAAAGGCTTTTTGACCTCATAACATTTTTCTCCATGTGTTTTCAAGTTTTTAAGGTTTCTTGAAGACAAAATAAATATTTTTTATGCCTCTCAGGTATCATAGTCTGTGTATAAGGGCTAGATGGATAAAAACCATTTCATGATTCTATGGATTCACATAGGATTAAAACCTCAAATTTTTTTCCAAAAGTGTGAATTGATGACCTCTAACTGTGACAAAAATTTTAGGAGTTGGTGTTGACTAGAAAGTGGTAAGTTGACCATATTTATTTATGATGCGCTAATTTTTACATCATGTGAGTTGATGACCTTCCAAAGTGATTTGAGGCCTAAAGCTTATTAATCCACTAAAATTGACAAAAGGGTTGTCAAAAGGTTTTTTACATTCATCTGGAAGTATATAGTTTGTCCTATGATTGAGTATTTGTGCAAATGAAGGGCTAATTGATATGTCAATTTGTGAATGAGTTATGGTGTAGAGGAAGAGTTAGATGATCATTAATGACATGCATGATGGGAAATATGAGTGTACTATAGATATGAAATTTAAATCCATAAAAGTTCATACATAGAAAATTATGGGCTCTACAAGGTTCATGTAGGGCTACTAGGCCTTTAGGCAAGGCTAGCATGAAAAAATGGACTTTTTGGTCATTTTTCCAAAAATACCAAGGCATGAATGTTATCATATGAGTTTTATATTATATTTTGAACATATTTAATGTTTTGAGTATGGATTTAAATAACTATTGATGATCATGGAGTTGGCTTATGAGAGAATACTTGAAGAATAAATATGAGGTTTCATCATGATTAGAGATGGTCTGAAGGTGCTCAAGGGGATTATAAGGTTGGGATAATTAGGGAGAGTCCCTATTAGTGTTATTAATGTGTGATAAATTTCATTTTCTTAATATTTTTTTATTTCTTCTTCATATATTAGGGCATGGTCGAGATGGTGTGTTGTCAATCAGCAAGACTGTGAAGATCTTGTAAGAAATGGTACGCATAGTGATAGGAGGAGTTTATATCATCTCTTAGAGGATCTAACTTATTTATTTTGTCTTTTAAAACATTTTTAAAAAAATTAGGTGCTCAATATTAGTAGGTAATAACACTTTTTCATTATGTCAAAAGGGGAGAAAGTGTTAACAAAAGGAGTATGTGCATAGTCTTGTGTTGGTGTTAACATCAATGACAAAAGGGGAGATTATTGAGGTGTTTTAAATTATGTCTGTAAGATGTCAAATATTTTTAACGAGGTGTAAAATAGTATTAATTAGGTGTATTTTATGTTTTAAGGTCAAGGACAAAGTGTGCCTTATTACTCATGCATGGACCTTGTAGTATTTTCTTGGTTAGGAAGGTTGATGGATGATGTTGATAATGTGATCATATTATAGAGGCCATATCAGGTCTCAAGAGTTCTTAGAGTGAGTATGGAAGTGATATTTTTCCATTTTTTCATCTTTATGTTCATTTATTCCTAGTTGGTCTTTTGGAAAATCACGCTGAGTGAATTGATTGATGACATTAGCATTCACACATGTGGAAGTGTCAGAAGGGTTTGTCACATGGATCTAATCAGTTTTGTGCCAATATCATATGGTATAAGTTTAAAGTCATAAATATTTGTGTATAAAAACATATAATGTTGAAAATTTGGCTTTGTAAGCATATTTCTCTATTTTCCATTATTAGCCAAATTTGCAGTAAAAAGTGACCATTAAAATTCAAATAATTAAATTTACAAAGGAAAACCACTCCTTATTGTTTCAACTATAAATTTTGATGGAGGATGGATTTGATGGTGGTATAAAAATAAAATTCATATATAAATTTAAGGGAAATATAGGAAAAATAATTTTGAAGTTTGAATGCTAGTACATTTGCATTTATTAGGTCCAAAGTTGACTGAGGATTTGACCATTTTCTGCAAGTGACCTGAGAAAGATGTTTGAGTTTCTCTTGATGGTGTTTGGATGTTTCAAGGTTAATTATATATTAGAGGGTTTTTTATACTCCCTAATAATAATCTTTATTTATTTTGGATGTTTTATCAATGCATATTCAATATGAACAATTGCTTTAAAGTTGACTCTTGATTCATTGTTGGTGTTTTAGTATACAAGGCAAATGTTTGATAGGTTTTGCATATGTAAATGTGAGTAGGAATGAATGTAATAACTTAACGGTGTCTTATGGGTCATGTGGAATTGACCTATATGATTTTAAGGGGTATTTTCTTCATATATTTTCTCAATGAGGTGATAAAGGGGTGAATAGGTCTCTATGAGACCTAAAAGGCCTACTAAGGCCTAATTGAAACATGTAGATGTATAAGGGTGATATATGGATGTTATGGTAGACATATGAAGGTATTACTAAGATATATATTAGTGGGATATAATAATTAAGAGTTAAGGAAAGTATTATGGTTGACTAAGAAGGTGATGAACAATTATAATCTATAGAGTAAAATCAAAGGTGATGGTTTCTAGAGTTGATATGTGAAAGATAGTGAAGAGTGAGTGTGTTTTGTGGATGAATTAAAGTGAAAATCAGCTTTAGAAATGTGTAAATGACCTATAGGTCATATTTTTGATGTTATAATAGTGTTATTGTAGGGTTTAAGATTGAAGATGAGTGATGAAGTATAGAGTGATCCAAGAGGGTTTTTTGGATGCATTGCTTATGTACGAAAGATTGAGAGAGTGTGAAGGATTGAACTAAGGTGTTTTACATTATTTATACATCATATTGAAAATAAATAAATGTTATAGATATATTGATATTATAGGTGTTGTATTTTTGCTCAACATATAGGATAAGTTAGTGTTTGTTCATTCTTATGGGTGGGTGCTCCTTATGAAGTAGGTGATTCACTAAATGTATCCTATTTGTGACCAATTATAAAAAAAATATTCCATGTTTTTTTAGTCTTGAGATTACATTTTATCCCCCATGAGGTTTTCTCATATAATTCATGTGTTATGTGTTTGATCTTGCATTATCTTCCTTGTTTATTACAGTGAATAGTTTGTATGATTCATGTATGTATGTGTTGAATGGTTAAGAATTGAAGGAATTATAATTAAATTTGGATTATCTTCCATAACTAATTCACCCCCCTCTCAATAATTTTAACTCTAATAATTGGTATCAAATCTATACCTTATTTTCAACTTTAACCACTTAATGGTGATCCAAGATATAATATGATAAGTAAACATATGCAAGGTTTCTCTACAAAGTAAGAACTATTGTTCAATGGATCTAATTATAACTTTTGGTGTGAAAGGATGAGAAAATACATCATGTATCTAGGGTTTGATATTTGGTAACCTATTATGGATGGTTATACTACACCAACCACTTCTCTAAATAATGTAGGTAACAATAATTTGAGTCTAAATAATTATAAAGATATGAATGTTATAATTTATGGCCTATCAAAGGCTGAGTTCACCAAGGTGATCCATTGTAAGTCTACCAAGGAAATTTGGGTCAAACTTCAAACTATCTATGAAGGGGATTAAAATGTTAAGTTGGCTGAATTATAGACTAATTGAATGCAATTTTAGGGCCCTAAAATTAAGGAAGAAGATATTGCGACATAATATCCTATAATGGTTGATGAGGTATTACACATGATTAGAGGTCTTGGAGAGGATATTGAAGAAGATATTTTAGTAAAAATGTTATTAAGGTCTCGCACCCTCAAATTTGATTCAAAAGTATCTATTATATAAGAAAGTCATTAGCTCACTCAAATGAAGATGGATGAATTTCATGGAATACTTAATACCTATGAGATGAGAGTTAATTAGGACCAACATCCTAAGAAGGAAGCAACCTTCAAAGTGATCAAGGAGACAAAAGTCAAGAAGAGCAAGTTCAGTCTTGAAGACTTTGATCTTAATGAAGATTAACTTAAATCCATTATTACAAGGAAATTGAATGTAGGATTAAGTAAAAATGAATGTAAAATTCCTTTTAAATGTTTTTCATGTGGTAAAGTTGGTCATTTTGTAGCTAGGTTTCCAGATAGAGGAAATTCTAAACACAAGGAATCTCATTAGGAATCTCATGAGGATGAGCAAAGGAAATTTGGGGGTCCTAACAAGTGTAAAAATTTATTCAATAGGATAAATGGAAAGGAGGAATCATAAAAATGTAGTGAGAGTATTTACAATGAAGAATATAGTAACTCATCTGATGAAAAAGAAGAAAACACATCAGACAGTGATGAGCCATCTCATGATGAAGACAAGGAGACATTGTTCATGGCTCTCAGGGATGATGAAGGTGAATGCTCTTTAGGTAGAGATATATTTGGTGAAGATATCTCAGAGTAATAAGATGAGAAATTTAGTCTTGAAGAAAAATATTTAAATACCATGGAAGAGTTAAAGATTCAACAAGGCAAGAATAGGTAACAAGCATCCTTGATCAAGACCTATGAGGAAAAAATTGGGTTCTTTGAAGAAAGGTTGAGAAATGAAGTCAAGGAACATGATGATATAATTAAAAATATTTAAATTTAGTTTTATATCCTTTCTAAAGAGGTAAAAATTAAGGATGAATAATGTGTCAAATACAAATTAGAGATAGAGTCTTTACAAGAGAAACTAGATCAAGCTATGAGAAATCTTGAGACATATCAAAAATTTGAGAAAGTTATAGTTGACCTTAATGACATATTGAGTATTCAAAATTCCTCAAATGTCAAGTCAAGCCTGAGGTTCCATGAAGATACTTATAAGGATAATAATATTGAGAAGATAGTGACATTGTATCAAAAGACTAATCATGCTAAGGAGAATGTTAGTAAAGTCAAATAAAATGACAATATGAACAAGAAGAAGTAGAACTTAAAGGTCAATAATCAATCAACAAATGATGATTTTGGTAGATTGAAAAATAATCCTATCAAACAACTAGATTCTATGAGATATGCCAATTTCAACAATCATTTTTACTCTTAAAATTAGTTTGGTCATAGGTCAAGAGAGTGTAGAAGACCCTCAAGAGATGAATTTTCTTAGAACTATGATTTGAATAATCAATCAAGCGGTGTCAATGGAGTTGGGTGCTAAAATTGTTATGAAATATCACACATTGAAATATTTTGTCCTAATAAGGTAAGAAATAATAAGTTTTTCTTAAGAAGTATGATTTGATACAAGTGTCAAGACAGAGGTCACATAACAAGGTTCTACATGACTGGTGAGCATTTTACTTTAAAAAAAGTCAATCCTAACATGAAGAAAATGAACTATAATGAATGGATACCTAAGGAGGTGAATGAAAAATAGGATCAAAATAGATTGTTTTTTATGACAAAATAGGGAAAAATTTCGCTTGCTAAAGAACAAGCCTTATCTGCCCAAATGGACAAGAAAATAAAGCATGATTCTAAGTCAAAAAGAAAGAATGAAGCTAAGAAATAAATCAAATCCAAATTGATGATGAGGTAGTACTACAAGTCAAGTGAAAACATGGAGATTTTGGAGTCTTTTGAGTTTTGGGACATTTATTCCTTTTATGATAGATGGGTATTTCTACCAATTATTTTTATAAGACATCTTTTATTTATGGAAGCAAGTTTGTATAATATAAATGGTTTACAAGATGCCAATAAATATAGAGGTATTTAGAATTGTTGATTATTATTTAAGACCATTTATATCTTGATAAAAAATTAATGATCTTTTATTTTCAAGACTTGTGTTAATCATTGAAGGTCATTAGTTAAGGGGAGAAACATGCTCATGAGCTTGCTCCATAGGTTTATGGTGAAAATATTCAAGAGTTATATTCAGGGACATTGGTCCTAAATGCATTTTTTATTCAATTTCTCATCCCACCCATACTCACCAATCATCTCAGACTTTTTGTGTTATCCAAGATTCTTCTCCAACTCACTTAACAAAGTTGGGGCAAGAAGACATTATCCCTTTTGATGAAATAACTCAAACACCTCCTTTATATTACAATTGCCACACCATTTATTCAACTTCCTTAACCTCCCTATCTATCACCAATGATACTCAAACCTTATAATACCATTTATTCTAATCTATCTCAAACCAAACTTATATAAGCTACATTGTCCTCTCATAATAGTTAGCCAACTTGTCCCCCAATTAAACCTCCCACATCCTGTTAACATAAATTTACATACACTTCTACTCCTCCTTTTTAGTAACTCCTCTAATAATATGTACCTCTCTCTATTATTCCCCTTATGGGTTAATCCTATCATAAAAATTACTAATATCCCTTCTCAAATTCCATTTCTTGAACTCAAGTGGAATTCTCCACATCATCATAATCATCTTATGCATCTCTTGTTTGAAATGAAAATCCTTCATCCTCTCCTAACAAGATGTGAAGCCACCTTATCTAGGTTAGAAGATAGGATTTTACGATATTTCAAAGAGATGTCTATAGACATTGATGAAAAATGGAAACTTCTATTTCCCTTGAATTCCCTATTACTTCTATGATTCTTGATGAGATTTTACTTTGTGTAGATGATATTCCCCTCTTTATTAGTGTTGAAATTGGTGATATCTAATTCAAGTGTGTCTTTATTCATGAGGGTTTAATTTCTTGTGTTCCCTCCCTCAACTTCATTAAAACCCTTGTGTACTCTGAATGTAATCTTAATTTTACATGTAGCATGTGTCAAGGGTATGACCAAAGGAAAATGTATCCCTTAATTTGTGTGTATCTCCCTATCACCATCCCACCTCTCACTATTTTAGTGAAGGTTATGATCTTAAATTTTCATCTCTCCTAAAATATCTTTCTTGATAGGTTATAGCCTCATCACATGAGATCTACCACCTCTTCTACTTACCAATGTGTCAAGTTCACTCATAATGGTGAAATATATAGGATTCAAGGTGACAGTAAGGCTTGGAATTTTGAATGTATTAAAAATTCCAAAGATTGAACCCTTGATGAGTTGATGAATCTCAATGGTTTAATTTCCCTATTAACTCTATGCAAGGCTATCATAGTCACCCCAAACTCATCAAGAATATACCACCTAACCTCTTATATTATGATGATGATGAAAATGAAAAGATAAACCAAAAGATTAAAAAAAATGATGTCTCTTCCCATCTCATTTCCAAACTTCCATCTTCTCTAAAGTTTCATTCCCATCAACCACCTAATGATGATATACTCGTAGTCTTAACTAAGACTCACCACTATATTAATCACACCAATTTTGATGAAAAGATCGTCCTTAATTGCATATTTGATCTTCATACACCTAACTATGATGATTTTTACACCTTATATGACCCATTTATAGGATTTATTATTCAGGCTTGATATGCTAAGATCATTCATTATCATTCTTCTTTATTTCAGTCTTTCCACTTATCTCATCACATTACATTTTATCTAGTTCCTAATTTTAACATTATTACTCTTGTTTTTAAGGTATAGATGGTGTGTATGCCTTTAGTTTCTAAATAACATCTTACAAGAATACTTATGTATTTTGATATGACTAGTCCCTATCACTTTGATAGATACTAGGACCCCCATAGTTGGCTTGTCACTAAGATGCTTGTTATTATCCTTCAACCCTCTATGCATCCCACACCTACCTCAACAAATCCCAATATGAATAATATTCCTAGTTCCTCTCTATTTGAGTCTCTCCCCACTTTTGATTCTATTGATCTTATAGTCAATCCTTTTCCAGTCGCTCCACCATCACCACCTTCCCTTGGTGATGGTTTACTTCCTTTACTATAGTTGCTCCTTTACCCACCCAATGGGCCAATCATCCATACTATGATATTCATAGAGTTTTGGGTCATTGGAATAGATAATATAAATTATACCATCCTTACATAGCTTCCATTCCAATCCATTTATTATTACACACACAAACTCTAGTAACAAGCATATATATTGCTTCCACGGCATGGATAATAATTCTTCTATGTATTTTCATAATATTTGACAATATATAGACAATTTGCATCCTACTCTTCCTCAACCCACATAAAATTTTATACCTTACTCAAAATTATTACCTAAATATATTCCCAAATATAGAGAAGTATATTATCTATGGCACCAATAAAGTACCCATCATATTGATCATTATCGCATCCTTCAATGGCATCTCCGGGATCACCTTATGACCATTCTTACACATACTATCCCACCTCTCATAGGTCACCCTCATGATAATAATTACCCTTATTCCACATAATATCCTCCACCTATGGCCCCTTCTCCACCTATAGTTGTTCCACCAGTGGTTCTTCCACCAATGGATCCTCCTTCGCCTATGGTTCTTTCTCCACTGATGACTCCATGTCCCACAAATTGCAATCTTATTCCTTTTACTGAGTATCCCTTACATAATTTCCCTTATGATCATTATACTTTAGGTACACCTACACTTTTATTCAAGGGTATTTGATGAGAATTATTTTCCCAACTTTCATTGAAGACCAATGAGACCCTCATTAGAGTTAGATTCTAGCTTCACAGAGATCTATCAAATGTTATGGACAATGTTTATCAATAAATATACTAGTATTTATGAACACATCATCATGTTCCTTCACTTATTTATTAATTTTTTATTGGAGGTGTTATCCAAATTTACATTTATTTATCTTTCTATCATTTGACATTATGTCAAAGTCTTATCTAACTTACATGGTTATTTAATTTTACACTACATATCGTATACAATGTCATTTCCTTCCTTATGTTTTCTTATGGATTATTTTCATGATTACATGATTTTTCTCTCTAAATTAATTTTAAAATACAAAATAATGTATTTTTTTGGGATACAATTCACAATCAAAGGCATACAGGCTCTTTGATCTGGAAACAAACAAGGTAATAATAAGTAGATATGTAGTGTTTGATGAAAAGAGTGGAATCAATCCACATTATAAATAGGAAAATGATAAATAAAAAATTCCTATAATATTTTCATATATTTATGGCTAAATTTAAAAGTAATATAGTCAAATAGGACCTCTAGTACCACCACCTACAGTTTAGCATATGCCCAAGTGGTGTAATGGAAAAATATGATATGATAACATGAATAGAGTACCAATTACATCCATTTCAATATCGAGGACTCAAATAATCAATTGAGAAGAGGATAACATATCCTTATGAATATTGTGTAAGAAACATATGATCCCTCTACAGTAACAAAGTCCCGATAGTCTAGACCTTGGAAAGATGCCATAAATGCATAATATCAGTCACTGATCAAGAATAACACTTAACATCTTGTTGATCTTCTACCAAGGAATAAGAATATAGGTTTTAAATGGATATATAAGACCAAATATAAATCATATTGTGGTATTGATATATGCAAGGCAAGGATTCTTACAAAAGGGTATGCTCATAAAGAAGCATTGATTATAAGCAGACTTTTACTCCCATAACCAAGATAAAGACTATGATAATGATTTTTTCTATGACTGCATAGTTTGGATGGAAAGTACATAAAATAGACATAAAAATATATTTTTCAATGGATATTTGAAATAGGAAGTCTATATGACTCAACTTAAAGGATTTGTGGCACTTAATCAAGAATAGAAAGTGTGTAGGCTTATCAAGTCTCTCTATGGGATAAAATAGGATTCTCAATCTTGGTACATCAAGATTGATGAGAATATCATAAAACATCAATTTAATAGGAGTCCATATGATCCTAACCTATACCTCAAACAAAATGTGGTGGGAGGTTGTTTTAGTTATTATTTATGTCAATGATTTAGTCATCACTTGAAGCATAATGAAGATGATCGATGCAACTAAGAGTGATCTCAAGTGATTAGTCACCATGAAAGATATTGGGTTGATACACTATTGTCTTTGTTTGGAGGTATGGTAGAAGGAAAATTAATTTTTTTCATAGATAAAGTATACCAAGACATTGCTTGAGAAATTTAAGATGATGGACTATAAGCCTATTGCAATATGTATGAAGACAAAAACCTCAATTGTCTCATACAAATACATCACTAAAAGTAAATTTAACTCTCTATTAAAAATTAACTGGGACTTTCATTTACTTGACATATACTAGGTTAGATATTAGCTATCTTATCAGCTATCTTTCTCGATTCATATAGGAACTAAAGGTGACACATTTGAAATCATCAAAGCGATTATTTAGATACATCAGAGGTAAATTTGAGTATGGCCTAGAATATAAGAAGAATTATAAGTTATTTTTGATAGGATACATGGATGAAAATCATGAATCTTTTATTGATGAAAAGAAATCCACTTTTAGATTTGTGTTATTTCTAGGTTCTGGTTTGATTTCATGAGGAAGTAAGAAGCAAATTATGTTTCTAGATCTTCTACATAGGTATAATATCATGTTGTAGTAGGATATATCTATGAATAAATATGGATACATTACATTCTTTTAGGACTTGGAGTTCCTCAAACTTAGCCTACAATTTTGAATTGTGATAATCTGGGTGTTCTACATCTTATTTGTAATCTAGTGTTTCATGAGAAAACCAATCACATAGAGGTTCAGATTCATTTCATATGTGAACATGAGCACAATATACAACTCTAGTATTTCCCCACTTAGGATCAATGTTCAAATCTCTTCATAAAGTCACTTTCATGTGATAAGTTGGAGGCATTTATAAATTCTCTCTCTTCGTCTCTTTAGGATATGATCAATTAAGGGGGGAATGTTAGAATAATTAATTTATCATAACCTTTTTTAATAAATGTCTCAATTTATTATACCTTTGATTGACATAGGTTAGTTAAATGGGGTATTTCCTATGTGTGGTTAGTTGTGTTGTGAGTCATAATCTCCTATAGATTAGGATATCTTATATGACTTAGTGTTGTATAAATAAGCACCTCTTGTAGTGCTCTTCCTAATTTAATTAAATTTCAGATTTTATCCTTCCTCAAAAAAATTCTAACTCCCAAGTCACAATGAAATTACATGTGTCAAATTTGAGATAAATAGTGATTGATCATGAGTTACACATCATTGGCATACTTTCCATGTTGATATAGTATATATTATGTTTAATTTATTCACTTTTCACCTTTATCTTCTTATTTTCAAATTGCATGTAAGAATACAACCTTTTTTCCTATGTCTTTCATATTTCCTAGATTGAATAACTATGATCAATTTAAGTTCAATTTTTCCAATTTCTTTTTTATTTAATACTTCTCAACATGATTTAGTATGATTGAATGACTTAATTTTTTTTATTTTATAACATTTAGTTTTTATGTTCTCAACTCCATTACATTATTTTCATACTTCCCAATCTGATATAGTGTGGTTTTACTTGTTTTAATTTGGTGCAATTTTTTTTCATGGTTTAAAAACATTTTGTTATCCTTTTTAACATATTTGGTTTATTATACTTAGTCATAATTTGTTATTACACATTTCCCATCATGATATGGTGTGTAGTAAATTTATTTTGATTACATATACTTTTCCAAGTCATTTTTGCCTTTTTATTTTTAACCATGCATGTGTGTCACATAATGCTAGAAAATAAAAAACTCCACATATATTTCTCATAGCCTATACAAAAAAAAAAAGTACATGTGATAAAAATAAATATGCCCATGTATCAACATATACAAACAAATACAACTCATGAGATCAAAATACAACTATAAAAATCAATATATATATATATATATATATATATATATATATATATATATATATATATCATGTGTTTTATATAATATAAAAGTAAAAAATGCATGGCTCCATCTCTATGGCTAGGATCCATCATGCCTATTGTATGGTTTATCCATGCTACACATAGATACCTGAGACTATCATATCCAAATGGTACACTATAATGAGTACATACAAGATCTAAATTATGCTACCTATCCCTAGAGGTTGGCCATTTGGGCCTATACTTGTCCAAGATAGATCATGGTCACCATATATGTTGCTCTCTCTTAAGACAAGGCCTGTCAGGCTTGTGCCTCTCCCACTCCCACCCCTATCAGTGGATGAAATACATCCCTACATGTCTATAATTACCTCAAGTCCTCCCCAATCAATGTAAAATAACCTACATGAGTTGGGGTAGATGGTACCATAGGATCATCTAGCATAGTGGGGTCATATGGTGCCATCACCCCATCCAAAATATCATGGTACATAGCTATAACCAGGGATACCCATCTAACTTCCTTAGTCATAGGATCAACAAAATCCAAAATAAATAGACATTAAATCACATATAGATCAAAATATATCTAATACAATCACATTTAAGTAGTATGTTATATCAAAACTTAAAATTATAACATTTTATCACTAGTCTTGGTATCACCAACCATCGTCTCCTCATCTACTCACCCATGAGCATGGTCTCTCCATATACTTATCCCCTAAATACTACCTCTATCATTCACATCCCCACCAATGTGAATCTATGCCTCACCACTTAGGCACATTATGAACCTCTCTTCAGAGGTGCATCTATCAAATAGCTCTATCCTAGACTAACTACAGGGTCATCTTATGTAACTAAACTCACTTATATCCACTCTCACCAATAGTTCCTCCATATATGGTATAGTTAAGGTGGTTTTTAATACTCCTACTATGATGCCTGATGTAGTACCTATTACAGCCTTACATCAACATCCATGTCCTCTACTTCTTTGGCCACCTATTATCATGCTTGATAAGTCCATGATCTCACATGTCGGCTTGATCAATGGTATCTCAACTGGTGATCCTCCCCCTCCTCTCCCTGTAGACTCTATAACATGTCTTACCCAAAATTTAGGCATTATTAGAGGAAATATTAGGTGTGAGATAATAAACTACCATGGAAAGCATTATACTGACTGTGTCTCTACCCACTAGGTATAGTGGTTCATGATCCACACCTGAGTCAGCCTTGTTGCCATGGTCTCCCAACTAAGCCAAATAGTATCAATGTGTGTGTATGGATACCACATGATATCACCTTATGTGATTATTTGTAAATATAGAATGTGGGGTGTAGATGATGTTATCTAGTCCTAATTCCATCTAATCACCCAAGGTAACCTATCATTGACCATATAGGGCAACCCACTTGGTTGATACATAAGAAACCTCTTATATATCTAGTCACTAAATAAAACTACTAGTCTTATGGTGTTATACCATTTGGATAACATCCCATACATATCATGCATAAGTTATACCCAGATGATAGACCTAAAATCATATAACACCCCCTGATATGAAATGGATTGGCATAAGTCTATCGCGTATAGTGGTACCTTTCCATCTAACTTATGACATATCACTCATGTTATCATATGTCTGATCACAACCTTATATATGTCTATAATCTACATGATATACACATCAAAAATATTTACCTAAAAACATGGGTATATCTTAAGCACATCACCCACCTAACTAGTGACCATCTCTCCTCAAGATCATCTATTATCCCTATGATCATTGGTGTCCTTCTTATCAGTATTAAAAGCAATGCATGGGCATCCTCTAGTGTAATACCCACCAATATGGTATCCCTATCCACCACCCATTGAAAAGGGTTAGTTAACCATTCTCATGTTCTAAGGAACATGATAGTGAGATCAACATGCATCTCATCTAAGGCCCAGTGCAAATAATCATGCTCTATCCACATCTGTCAACCACTTTAGTAGATCTAATAGCCATGATGCATCGACCAATCACCAATATCTTTGATGTCTCTATAAATTATCAACTAAAAAAAGATGTATCATGTCTCTATGTCATTCATAATTAAAATGTATTCCTAAAATTTCACAATACTTAACAGGTTTGATTTAGTTTGTCCATTTTTTACATAATCAACATATTCACTACTAAATCAACCCTATGATTCATTTGGGATACTACATCAATGATGTAAAATTATTACTAAATTGACCTATCTAATACTAGATCGACCACCTTCTTGCCTTATAATACTATATCAACCATGTTATACATAGTTAGCCTTTATCAACAATACTACATTGGCCATTTCAAAACACCTAAATCAGCCCATTGATATGCGTTTACCACCCTCTTAGCCAACAAAATCATCCCACTACTAGGAATTTTACCTTATCAATCTCCCTCACCTTAAGGACTAAGACAACCAGGTCAACTCTAGTCATCCACGATAATGACTTTTTGACCATTTACTAGAAATAACTTGGGTATTTATTGGTCTAAATTTTCCTACCCAATACCCCATTTTACCCCTAATGTACCTAAACTTTTCCTAGAGTTTATTTTGGTGAATACATTTTTACTACCAGTTAATTTTTTATAATTAACTCAATTTCAAATCAAAATATCAAAAAATTCAAAAATTTTAATTACTTACCTATGTTGGACTTGTTGCGATTATTATGTGTCCTTGTCTTAGTTGTCATTTCCTCACCTTGATGGCTCTCTGGTATCTCACTAGGTCTCTTGGAACTTTTTTTTCTCATAATATTAAAAATGACAAATGAATTATTTTTCACCCTATTTATATTTACTATTCAAAATTATATTCCTTTAACATATTTACCATCTGATTTGTTAGTTTGATGATATCTTTGTCTCTACTAACTATTTTTCCAAACCATAAAACGTTCTAGAATACTAACATCATAGAGAATATTTCCAACTATGTTATGTCTATGTTGTAAAAAATCCAACATTTATTTTTTACTAACTTCTACTAATTTTCCTAATGTTCCCTACATTATAAACGTTCACATTTATTGCATATCCATCTTTATCTACAACACTAAGGTAATTAGAGGTATCTATTTTTTAATTTTGTCTTTTCATTTATCTTATTTTTTCCTTATTACACTAAATTCATATTCAAAACTATGTGTTGCTATGTTTTTTTATTGAAGCACCATTCCTTGTTACCCCTATGTGATACGTGATAAGCTTAGAGTGGGGTATATGTATAGACATAATGTTTTCAAACTTTATTAATTACTGTTTCTTTCTATATTATAGGAATACATTGATTCTCAATATCTATGAGTGCATGCATTAAGGGGTACACTAGGAAAGGGGTGGGTATACCATTGGTGAATCATAACAGTGTTTTCCTTCATTACCACTTATTATCTACACAACCATCTCCTAAAAATATTTCCCTAAGCTTTTCCTCCTATTTTTCACCCTCCTCTAGTCATTTTTCACCCTCATTAGCCTTTACCTATCATAAAAACCTTTTTTATGGTTTATATTCCACTATCATCCCCATCAACCTTGTACTCTAATTGATAAAACTTATTTAAGGTCTAGGTTTCCCCCTAGATGACCTAGATCGAGTCATAATTTATTTTTATTAATAATGATATAAGCTCAATTGGGTCGACCTTGTCAACCTAAACTTTCAAAAAGGACTAAGGTTAGATGTGCCTATATAAACACATCCATTTTGTCATTTTTAAGAGGAGAAAAAGAAGATATATATATATATATATATATATATATATATATATATATATATATATATTGTGCATCAACTTATCCACCATTCTAATTGAGTAACATAGTTTAGGGTTTTATTCTTTCTTTTGAGATATGGATCTTGTCTTCTGGAGAAGTCTTTTGGATGCATTGATAAGTTTTGTAGATTAGAGATAATTTATCCTTATCATCCTTACATATCACATAAACCTCTTATGATGCACATTATCGAAGGGAGAGATTTAGGCTTGGCAGGTTCATCTTAAAAGTTAAGTATTCCTAAATTTATTCCTCATTTATAAGAGTAGATATATATGCATTTTTACTTCTCTCCCATGCATTAGGATTCTATATACATTGACATGAGTATATGTATTCTATGCATGTTTAATTTTTATGTTTACTACCCCCACTTTATGCTACAAGAATTGGTGAGTAAAAGATTAGAATTTACTTCACTTTTTATTAGTTTAGTGAATATGAAAAAATAGGACCTAGTTAGCGTTATTGCATAGTTTTACTTGACTAGAGGCTTTGGAAGACTCCCTAGTGATATTATTGTGGTAAAAGATCCCTTGGCTAGGTCTAGTAGATCCATCTTGGTCATTAACCTAAATATCTAATGTATCCACAACTCGAAGAGTAAGTAGGATTTATCTTTTTCAAGATAGGATTGATTTATAGATATGTTGCATTTCCCATTGCATTACTATTATATCTTAAATTTTCAGCCTTGGCAGGGTGATTAAATCCATCTCAAGGGTGAAAATTTGATCTATAATAGTTTTAGGATGCTTAGTAGGATAAAATTATCAATAAATTGAAGATTTTTTGGTGTTCCTCTTTAGTAC
Organism: Torreya grandis; assembly: GCA_037957365.1. Classification (NCBI taxonomy): domain Eukaryota; kingdom Viridiplantae; phylum Streptophyta; class Pinopsida; order Cupressales; family Taxaceae; genus Torreya; species Torreya grandis. Next base: position 4,247,500 of record JARHVA010000435.1, read on the forward strand.
ACCAGCCCTTGGAGGCATTTCAATAAACATCAATTAAAACTCTAAATTCAATTGGTTTTAACAACCCAGGTATTATTTTAATCAAGGCTCTTTCATTGTTACCTTTCTCATGAGGTATCATGGTTAAGGTTGAGGTGGATTTTTATTTTACTCAAGTTAGTGAGCTATATTAGCAGTATATTAACCCTTATTTGCAAGCTAATGAGTCATATAAGACCTATAATGAGCCATATCCATCATATAATGATCCTACTTTTATTTCACATGATTTTAGTTATCCACATGACCAATCATGTTATCAACCTCCTTGATAGCCTAACTACTCCTCTAATCATCCTTGTCAAAGTAATGTTGATCCTACATCATCCTTTTCAAAATTCAAACAAATCATACTAAACCATGGAAGGATGATGAAAATGATTGAAAGATAATTAGAGATTGGTATAGTTTGACCTATCTATGACATTGATGATAGAAGAGATTTCTTGCAAAAATTTTGGAGTGGGTGGCCAGATGATGAAGAAGTAAACCATCCAAGACATTAAAAGGCTAGAGATTAAGGAAATGATATACTTATTAGAGGATAATTTAATTTTTGGGAGATGAATCATATCCTATACATTCAAGATCCTTCTTCTACCTTTCTTACACCTAAGGTCCCAACTTTCATTCCTTAATATAATCCTTTACTATACAATATCCTCCTATTCATCCTCAAGAGATTCAAACTTTCCCATATTATAAATCAATCCAAGAGTGCATTCAAATCAAAGAAGTGTTTTCTGACACTTTTAAAGAGATTTAATCCAAGGTAGAGTCTTTATCTATGCAAACCCCATCCCTACCTCCTCAAGAACCTAAAGCATTTCCATCATGGAAGTATATCTAAGAAGGTATTCAAAACAAAAAATAAATCCTTGTTAAGATGCTTGAAATACATAAAAAATTTCCATCTTTGAAATCGAATCAAAAGAACATTCAAATGATGAATTAAGCCCTTGTGGAGAAATTTTAAAGCTAAAACATTTCAATGTTTGAGGGATTCATTGGTGAATGGAGGGAAGAGAAGGAGAAACACATTGATCATGAGAGTTTAAAACTTTTTAGTGAGGTTCAATAACCCCTCCTTGAGGAAGATAGTCAAATTTTAGTTGTGGATCATTCCCAAGCATGGTAAATTTTAGTGGTGAATATTTGTTAATTCATGAATATTCCAAATTTTGGATTTTGGTTTTGGCAAATTTTTAGGGATGATAGATGGGACTAGATTATTAAAATTTTAAGTATATAAATTATTTTTAGGGTCAAATCAACAAATATTTATATCATTTTCTTAGAATATAATTTAATTCACCACATATATATACCCCTTCCCTTTATATCAAACAAGGAAACAAACAAAATCTAAACTAAGAAACCAGATGACAACATTGAATAATGAATGCTAATAGTGTTAATCAGAGGAGATAAATAATAGTACTAAATGGAAACACCTATAATATTATTGAATGGAAGTGATGAATGGTAGACCAAATGATAGTGCCAAATTAAATTGTAAGAACATTCACCATGGTTAAATCTTAAGGGCATGGGAAGAAGAAATGAAAACAAAAAAATCAATGATTGTACTCCTAAACCCTACCACTACAAGGTGAAAAAAATAAGGGAACCAAGGTTAAAACCTAGATAGATATAACCATTAAATTTATCTCACCTATTAAAGGAAACCAAAGTGAATTTCAATGGAATGTACAAACAAAACACTACATGTGTACCTTTACATTTGTTTGGCTATCCTATAAAAATAGAAAGTTAACATTTTATTAAAGGAGAGATTTTTCAATATGAAGAGAAATAGAATTTATAAGAGGTTTATAAATGGAATTAATATTTCATGTTTTAGGAGTAAGCAAAAATGATGGTGTATCTTTTGCAAGTATTGCCTTTATTTTGAAAACATGATGATATGAAAAAGATTAAATCAGGAACTGGTGATGCTACCTATGGTAACCATGTCATGGATCCAAAATAGAATTATAATGAATCCATAATCATATGAGATAGATAAAAAATGGTTGATAATGTCTATTTTGAAGATGTGGTGTACAATTTACATGATAGGGATAGTGAATAAAAAGAGATGGCAATTGAATAATGATCAAACAATAAAGAATATGAAACCCTGTTAGAGGTAAAATCAGTGAGATGGGGGTGAATTAGTGAGCCTAGATAATCCAAATTCCATTTTAAACCTTTCAAAACTCTTAATTGGTTACCACAAGTTTTCATGAACCATACACATCATTCATAGAAAAGAACAAGAGAGACATTACAAGATCAAGCAAATAACACATGACATATGTGGGAAACCCTCTTGGGGGATAACACCAACCAGAACTTGAAATTGGACTAATATCCTATAATTACAAGAACCAATTGATACCAAATATAACTGATCAAGGAACTACCATCCCTTATTTTAGTGAGATTGTAATCCCACAATGAGCTTCTACACCTATCTAGTTGAACTTCCATAGCAACTAGACCTTTAAAAAGTTACACCTTACATAGAGGATACTACCCTTTAGATGTTTACATGACAAAACAATACCTAAGAACACAACCAACTTTGAATTAATGTCTATAACACTTGATGATATACCTCTACTTATCATTCTTCACCTTTGCTCACACTCAATCTTCAAATCTATAAGAGCACTATTATGACATCATAAATATGACCTACAGATCATATACACCATCATAAACCTACTCTAACCTTCAACTCATTTATTAGGAACCCACCCTTTCCTTCTCTTCAAAAAAATATGCTTTCAAAATAAATATTCCACTTTTGATTTTAGAAACCAACACATTTAGTTTCACTATTTATAGAGCATTCATAATCATCATCATGGTCACTGAACGGGAATAAATTAACCCTTAATGAAACTATCTCATTGAGACACATCTCAAAACCATCCACATAGATTGGCCATAGCACCCATGGGTCACCATTAAGCAAATTCACCTATCAAATAGGCTCTTGTAGCCCTTATAGGTCTCATGGAAACCTATTCACCCATTTACCACTTCATTGAGAAAAACAAGAACATAAGCCTACTTTAAATTACATGGTTCCACTCCTTATATCCCTTTTGACATCCTCAAATTATCACAATTAACTCTTCTCACCTCTAGATATGCTTAATCAACTCAAACATAGACCTTATACACATGAACACTATGAATAGACACATAGTCAACTTCTTAAGCAATGTTCATACTCTAGATAGATTGATTACACCTTTAAAAACCATATAGATGATTATAATGGAGTCTAAAACACTCTCTAATATCTAAGTCATCATGAAACATAGAAATAACATCAACACAATCTCAATTATCCTTCTTGGGTCACTTGTATAACATGCATAAACACACAATGGACTTTGAACCTCAATATCTTTGACTGTATATACTTTCAGATCTTTAAATCTATATTAACAGATACACCTTGTAGTATTCTATAAGTTCACTTTTTTCACCATGATCAAATTCTATGTGAATCAAAATTTATATTCAAAATATAGATGACTCATTTTTCCTTTGTTAAATTCAAATATTCAAATTCAAATAGTCATAGTTAAACCTTGAACACCATGCTATCATCTCGTGTCTTCACCACTCAGATTAAACATGCACTATCAATATTATTCAAACTTTAACACATAGTGTGTTAATTCCCAAATGTTAAACTTATAAGAGTTGACCTCATCTTGTGAAATCTTATAATATTGACTTAACAAATACCTTCAATCTCTATAGATTAGCTAGGTCGTTATCATGCAACACACACCATTTGATCAATCTATACAAACACCTGCTCATCATTAGATCTTTATCCTTTAGCTTTGCTCAATTTTAAACCTTAAACACTTATCCTCATCTCCCTTGTTCTTGACATCTTAGGCTGAGCATGTTTCATTGATCCTTTTATAAGAAGCTTGATCTTTACTCAGTTTAAGCATCAAACACTTTTCCCCATTTGACTTACTATGCACTGTAGATCTAGATGTATGAACTCCCATGAACTATTGATCTTTGGAAGAAGGTCAATATTTATCTCTAACAAACATTAAACAATAGACACTTGGCACCATCTCATAGCATCCTAACATTTTTGAATAAATTCACTCCATTGATGTTGTTCGAACTTTACCTTGTGTAAATTTGACTATGTATGGGAACCTTTGTAATCTGTCTATAAGTTCAACTTTTTACCTTCAAATATTTACTTTGCTTAGATGAATGATTTTAAATTTGGTCCATATGATCTCCTCACATATTAGAATCCAACCATGTGACAAACTACTTATAAAACCTTCACATGTGTGAGATACAACTACATTAATATGCTCACTTAGATTTTTCTACCATAGAACCAACTATGCCAAAAACTTGTTTGGAAGACCAAATTTGCATATTCATATCATTTGATGTGATTCATACCATGATTTGAAATTTATTAAAAATCAACTAGGAATAAAAATAAACAAATCCATATTATCATTTTCTCCTCATACCTTGACACAAGTGAAATATAAGAACATCAAAATGCCTACTCAATTTTTCTTACCACAGTGCAAATTGGGCTAAGTATGGGAGAACACTGTCAAACTACTTGGGAGCCCATATTTATACTTATATATCTTATGTTTCACTTCATTTCATGACTTTAAATTTATTTCATAGTAATTGGGCATAAATTTGATCATAACCATATGACCATCTCCCCTTGACTCATCCACATGTGGCAATGGTGACGTTAGCAAACTGCCTACTCATTTTTTTGTTACTAGACCCAAAATGTCTAAATGAAAACAATGGTCAACAATATGAAATAAATAAATGTACACAAGCATTAAAATTATATAAAACCTCTTATAAGACCCATTACACATTCTAAAATCACCATACTCATCCCTGAACATCTCCAACCATGCTAAAATTGGAGATCAACCAAGCATACTAGGCTAAGTACATTTCACACTTTGTCATTATCACTTATAATATTAAGGTACTTCATCCAATCACATGAACACCTCCATTACATCATTGAAAGATATCCAAAAATCTCTCACTTTGTCATTTATGTCAATACCCATCAATATAAAACTCACCTTTCTTCTCTCTCTTTAAGCACTCTTACAATAAGAACTTACTGCCCCTTTGACACAATGACAAAATAGTCACCAAATGATATTGAAGACCTAAAAATACCATCAATATGAGAGGAAAATCTTATAAATATGATACAAACTCCCCCTATCTTGAGCCTACCTCTTCTTACCTTGACAACTTCCTCTTATTACATGCCAACATTCTCTTCAACCAAGAACTGCAACCTATGAAGAAATAACACACAAAAATACTAAAATCTAATGGAACTCATGAAGAAACATCTGAGAGGTACTATCCATAATAAATCTGAGCCATTGCATATCCTGAGCATCTTCAAATATCCACACATTATGAAGAACCACCGCATAGGTTTACTAGCCTTCTCTCTCAAGTCACCTCAAGGACCATAAACAAAACTTCATGCCACTCACCAAATAGGAAGAATGAATTAAACCAACCTAAGAAATCACATTTAAATATTCAAACCTTGTTCTTTTTGATAAATTTAACAAAACACTCTTCCTCTTATAAGGCCTATCTAGTCTCTTGTAGTCCTACTTGGAACTTGCATATCCCACAAATTTCAATAGACATACTATCAAGACCTAAAAATTCATATCTAGAGTAGTCTCATATTCCCCTTTAATCACACCAATTTTCAAAACCTAGATCAAGCAATAAAAACATACTTCCTTCAAAAACTAACTTGCTAACTAGGCCTCCATCTTGACAAAAACATGAATAATTTGAAAACCACAAAACTTTAAATCTTTGTAAATATTTATTTAACAACCTCTTTATCTCATTAAACATATTAATAAGCCTTAGAATTCAAATCATAAGGCAAACCACTTTTTTAGCATAGCTAAAAACAAACAGAGTCAACAAACCTCCTTCTGGTCAATACCCATCTCTATAACTTCTTGTACCCCTGAAGACAACCACTACACACTTTTGGACCAAGTTTTGAGTTTCCAAAAATTTGATAACCTTGACTTCCTATACCATGGATTTTAACCTACAAATATATATATAAAACCAAGAGCACACAAAAAATTCCAAAAGGCACAAACAAGATCATCAAGAAACATAACCATCTAGAACACATCACAAAGAAGTGCGTAGACCTTTCTGAGCATCAAATTCTTCTTGATATTGCATAAATCTCATTAGGCTACTTGGAAATACCCATTTTGACCCTGTAGAAATTATATGCATAGAAACACTTACTTTTCCAGTTAAAGAAGTCTTTTATGAAGCATAGATAGAGACACCGTACTTCATAATGTCTTAGAATAGTGTGCAAATAGGAGTTTCCCACAACTACTAATATTCCTTCTCCTCCTTGGTCATCTAATACTTATATTTATTCTTATTGTTATTAGTCTTCAAATAAGTAACATGCTCATCTACTACAATATTATCCTCTATGATTGGATTGACAATACATGGAGATAATATATATTTATGACTCACCTTTTCATCTAAAGAATCTAACTTTCAATTAGTAACCTCATCAATAGCCATAGACAATTGATGTTATTTTCATGATAAATTTTTATCAACAATAATATGTTCACTTGGATCCATACACACTCAAAACTAGCCTCAACAAGTATCTTGGTCTCTTTATTTTCACCATAAGTAGACAATGAGAACCCTTAGCATTTTTAACTTATGTAACATTTTCCACCATAGTAAATATATTACTTGGTCCTACAAACGCGTCATGACTCACACTTATCACCTTTATCTATTATGAGTTAGCATGACTTCTTTCTTACACTCTTAAGATCTTGATTAAATATATTATGTATATCTTGTAGGCCTTTGCTTTTATAATCTAGAAATGTGGCCTCTCTACTAAAAATTAAAGCACACTATACATTTTCCAAAAAATGTATCTTTCCTTACCTTACTTTGACAAAAAAATATAATGTTTCTAATGTCATGACAAATGAAATAACCTCTTCTTTTTTAGAAAGACTCACCTTGTTTAATCTTATGTGGACAATGGTTTGCAAAGCCTCCCACATCAAGACAATTGAAGCACTAAACTTTGTTCACTTCTTTTGACTAAGGACCCCCATCATAGTTCTATAGAAACTCATTTTTAATAGGTATCTTGCATTCTCTATCCCTATGACCAAATTGATTACATATGTAATAATAACCTTTGAATATAGCATACCTTATGACATTATGTTGTATAGTCTGATTTGTCTTCATTCTATTTGAACCAACATTTCTTGACTAGTTGGTGACATTCAAGGGATGAACCACCTTATTCTCATTGACCTTCATGTCAACTTGAGATTAAACTTTAGACTCTTCACTAAAACCAAATCTAGATCTATCACTAGTAGAATTTTGACTATTTATAAGTTTATCTAGATCATTAGAAATATTATTAAACTTGACAAATGATTTCACCTTTATTTAAGAATTATTTAAATCATCTTTCAAAGACTCATTTTTAGAAACATACGTTGAACATTCATCTTATTTAGCTTTCAAGCTTATAGATAGGATTTCCAATTGACAACTGAGATGCTTGACTATATATTCATTCTCCTTGGTATCTTCATTCATTATTGATTCAAACACACTAAATTAATCCTCATAGTATTTGATTTGAGACTTCATCTTCTTATTTATTTTCTTTTCAATCTTCAATTCTTTAAGATCATTTATAAATTTAGTCTCATAGTCTATCTTATGTTCATCATCATCTAAATCACTCTAAGTAGACTCATTTTGATGTAAGAAACTTCCTTCCTTAACCATAAATATAGATTCATCTTCAACAAAACCATCATCCTCATGATCATATTCTAAGTCACTGTCTTTTCTCTCATCTGATGAGCTATAGTCTTCTTTGGTGTAAATACTCTTCTTGTTCTTGAAGGACTTCTTGTTGTTATACTTTCTAAATCCTTTATTCTTACATGTCTTCTTGTCTTCATCTTTACCTTCACCATGATCTTCACCACTATTATTGTCATGCTTAGGGAACTTATCAGATAAATGTCCTATCTCTCCATAGTTGAAACATTTGAAGGGTAGTTTACCCTTATACTTCCCTGAGCTTATGCTCAATTTCCTAGTAATCAAAGAAATTAATTCATATTCATCAATATCAAATATATCATCATATTTAGGTTTCTTACCTTGGAAATTATTCTTAGGCTTCATCTCTATCTTGAATTTTGCTTCCTTCTTTGGTGGTATATCATCATTTAATCTCATCTCATAGGCAGTAGGGGTGCCATGCAATTGATCTATCTTCAATTGAGTAAGATCATGACCTTGTATAGTAGATATTTTTAGATCAAACTTGAGGGATAGAGACCTTAATACCTTTTATACTATAGTATCTTATTTAGGGTTTTCTTCATAACCTTTGATGATGTTCACAATCTCATTAATGATTTGTATAAAGGATGCCATAGCATCTTCCTCCTTCATTTTAAGACTCTCAAATTATCTTTTATGAGTCTACAACTTTACCAACTTAACCTTTGAATATCCTTCAATGTTTCTTTAAAATATTTAAAATCGATTACCTTGGTGAACTCATTCTCTATAAGACCACAAGTAATGGCATTTATTGCCTTAGAATTATTCTCAAATAGCTTCTTGTCTACAACACTAGATGGAGTAGTAGGAACAACATATCCATCCACAACATATTTCCATACATCAAACCTAGGGACACAATGAATGTCCTCATCCTTACACTCTGAAAATCATAATTGGATATATTAAACATCAGTGCTTGATTTTTAGAGAAACCTCCTTGATGAATACCCATATTATACTTTAGATCACCTTTAACCTATCAAGACTTTACCAAAGGACCTACTTTGATATCAATTGTTAGAGGTATAATCACCAAGAGGTGGGGGGTGAATTAGTTATCCTAGATAATCCAACATCAATTTCAAACCTTTCAAAACTCTTAATCATTTACCACAAGTATTCATGAAGCATACACATCATTCCTAACAAAGAAAAAGAAAAATAATGCAATATCAAACACATAACACATGACATATGTGGAAAACCCTCTTATAGGCAAAAACCCACTAGAACTGTAATTGTACTTTATCTTATAATAACAAAAACTAATTTAGACAAACTATAACTGATCAAAGAACTACCATCACTTATTTTAGTGAGACTACAATCCTACAAGGACCTTATACACCTATCTAGTTGAGCTACTACAATAACTATAAATTTAGCAAGTTTCACCTTGTAAGGAGGATTCTACCCCCTCAATGTTAAACTTCCATAATAACATGTAAGATTACATCCACCTTTGTATTAATGTCTACAACACCTGATGATGGATATCTACTCATCACTCTTCACATTCACTCATAATTAATCTTCAAATATGTAAGATCACTATTATGACATCAAAAATATGACTTATAGGTCATACGCCATCATAAACCTACTCTACCCTTAAACTCATACATTGGGAACCCACCCTTTCCTTTACTTCACAACACTATGATTTTGAAATACAAATTCCACTTCCAAGTCTAGAATCCAACACACTTGGTATCACTATTTATAGAGTATTCATGATCATCATCATCTTGGTCATCTAATAGGCATGGATTAACCATTAAGGTATCTATCTCATCAAGACATATCTCAAAACCATCCACATAGATCAACCATATCACCCATGGGTCACCCTTAAGTAGCTACACTTATCAAATAGGCCTTTGTAGCCCTTATATGTGTCATGAAGACCTATTCACCCATTTAAAACTTCATCAAGAAAAACAAGAACATAGGACCAGTTTCAATTACATGCATCCACTCCTTATGTCCCCTTCAATATCCTAAAATGATCATATTCAACTCTGGTCACCTCTACATATGTTTAATCAAATCAAACATAGACCTTGTAAATAAGAACACTATAAAAAAATACATAGTCAAATTCTTAAGTGTTGTTCATACTTAAGATAGATTGATTACACCTTAAAAAACCATAAATATTATCCATATGGAGTCTAAAACACTCTCCAATATCTAAGTCATTATGAAACATCAAAACAACATCAACACAAGCTCAATTATCCTTTTCATGTCACTTGTAGAACATGCACAAACATAGTAAAATTTGAACCTCAATATATTTGATTGTACACACTTACAGATCTTAAAATCTATATTTCTAAATTTGACTTGGAATCCTCTACAAATTTTCTTGTAACACCATGAGAAAATTATTCCTAGATCAAAAGTTATAGCCAAAATATAGAGCATAGGCTTTCCCTTTGTTAAATTTAAATATTCAAGTGAAAACAGTCATAGTTAAACATCAAACACCATGCTATCATATTATGTCCTCACTTCTTAGATTAATCATTCACCACTAATCTTATTCAAACTTTAATGCATAATGCACCAATTCCCAAATGCTAAACTTCTAATAGTTGACCTCATCTCATGCAATATTGTAATATTAACTCAATGTACACCATCGATATCCATGAATCAGCTAGGTCTTTATCATAGAATATGAACCATTTGATCAATCTATATGAACACTCACTCAATTTTAGATCCTTATCATTTACTTTTACTCAAAATAAAAACTTGAATACTTATCCTCATCTCATTGCTTCCTAAGATCTTAAAATGAACATGCCCTGTCAATCTTTTTATAAGTATCTCAATCTATACTCAGTTTAAGCGTCAAACACTTTGACCCATTTGACTTACTACATATTGTATATCTATATGTATGAACTCCCATGAACCATTGATCCATGGAAGAATCTTGATCTTTATCTCTACTCAAAGTTAAGCAATAAATACTTGGCATTATCTTGTAGCATCTTGATATCTTGGAATAAATGTGCTCCATCTATGTTGTTCAAACTTTACCTCATGTAAATTTGACTTAGTATAGAACATTTTAAATCTATTTGTAAGGTCAAATTTTCACCTTCATATCTTTTTCTTCACTTAGATGCATGATCTAAAATTTGGACCATATGATCTCCTTGCATAGTAAAATCCAACCATGTGACAAAATACTTCTAAAACCTTTACACATGTAAGATATAAATCCATAAATCTACTCACTCAAATTTTTATTACACAAAGCCAACTATGCCAATAACTTGTTTGAAATACCAACTTTGCACATGCATATCTTTTCATGCACTTCATCGTATGATCCTAAATTTGTCAAAAATAAAACAGGGCTAAAAGTACACAAATGGCATATCTTTTCATTCACTTCATCGTATGATCTTAAATTTGTCAAAAATAAAATAGGCCTAAAACTACACAAATCCATATGATGATTTTCTCCTCACACATTCATGCATTGCAACATCAAAATGCCTACTCAACTTTTCTTACCACATTACAAATTTGGTTAAGTATGGGAAAACACTATCAAACTATCTAGGAGCCCAAATTTTTACTTGTATATCTTATGTTACACTTCATTTCACGACCTTAATTTTATCACATAGAAATTAGGTAAAAATGTGATCATAACCATATGACCATCTCCCCCTGACTCATCCACATGTGGCAAAATGGTGGTGTCAGCAAACTACCTGCTCATATTTTCTCTTACTAGACCCAAAATGTATAGATGAAAACAATGATCAACTAAATGAAATCTATATATGTACACAAGAATTCAAATCATATAAAACCTCTAATAAGACCCCTTACACATTTTTGAATAATCATACTCATCATTAGACATCTCTAACCATACTAAAACTGAAGATTAACTAAGAATACTAGGATAAGTACATTACACACTTTTTCATTATCACTTAAAATATAAAGGTACTTAATCCACTCACTTAGACACCTCCATGAAATCACCATGAAATTTTTGACAATTCTCCAATAATCTTCCCCTTTGTCATTGATGTCAACACCCATCAATATATATCTCACCTTTCTTCTCTCTCTTCAAGCACTCTCACAACAAGAAATTTCTCTCCTTTTAACACAGTGACAAAGTGGGCACCAATTGATCTTGAAGACCTGAAAAGACCATCAATAAGAGATGAACATCTTATAAATATGATACAAACTTCCCCTTACCTTGAGCCTACCTCTTCTTACCTTGACAATTTCCTCTTATTACATGCCAACATTCTCTTCAACCAAGCACTGCAACTAATGAATAAAGAACACAAAAAAATACTAAAATATGATGAAACTCACCAAGAAACATCTAAGATATATTTAACCTAATATCTTTGACCCATTTCATAACTTTAGCATCTTCAAATCTTCATACACCATGAAAAACCACCATACAAGTTTACTAGCCTTCTCTTTCAAACCTCCTCAGGGAACACCAACAAAACTTCATGCCACTCACCAAATAGGAAACATGTACTAAACCAACATAAGAACTAACCTTAAAATACTCAAACCTTACTCTTTTGGAAACATTTGAAAAAAAAACACTCTTCTTCTTATAAGGCCTATCTAGTCTCCTTGTAGCCCTACCTAAAATTTAAAGAGCTTAAAAAATTTAGTAGACACACTGCTGGGTGAATATTTTGTCAATCAACATACTGATCAACAAAATAGGTCTTATCAACCATATCAAGAAGATTGGTCGTCTAGGTGTGCAACTTTACTACATCAACTGGAGACAAATCTCTCCTCTCATCAAGGGGAGGTTCCCTATAGATATGTAGGAGCTATATACAAAATAAGTAAGCAAAAAATAACACATGAGGGAATAATAAACCATCCATCTCTCTTTTCTTCAGAGATGATGCACACAGACAAAGGAGAAAATCATGGTGTAAACACTGAAGGCACTTCTCTTCTTTTAGAAGTGTTCTTGCAGGAAACAACAAGAGTTTTTTTCAGGTTATGAAATAACCAGTGACCAAAGGGTGTAGTAACAACATGATGAAACAAAATGCAAAGTATCCACCTCAACTACCCAAAGAGTATATCACAAAGGATAATGGGGGCACAAATTCACCCTAAAATCCTCAACACAAAAAGAAAATAAAAACACAGACTGAAATCAATTGTGAAAGCACAAAGTCTTCCCATAGTTGGTTTCATGACACTTCCCTATTACATTCACTAATTCTACTTACCAAATTAAATAAATAAGGACACCTTCAAAAGATAGATGTAAGAATGATCTTCTAAAATGACACAAGTTAGAACAACACAAAGTCTGTGAAAAACCTACTTTCTAATTCAGATAAAAATGAAAATGAAATTACAACCTGAGCTCAAAGTCTCAGTCTTCCTCTTTAAAAATGGGTAGAGTTTCACTCTTGTAAAATGAAAAGTCTCCTTCATAAATGAGAGATATTACAATATTATAGCAACTACACTAGGATTGGCACCTTTTTCCATGGGACGGCCCATGCTGTAGTCAATGTCTTCAATGCATCTCTAGATTTATCTGGAGAGACCATGTTGAGAATAGTGCACTGTCATAACTATGGCATGTCCCTTCATCTAATATGTCCCTTCTTTGGTATGGATTGTTTTGTCCTTTATGTTGATCTTCTCTTACCTATAACAATTTAAATCCTTGAGCTCTCTTTTCATTTAATCACTTGGTTCTTCCTTTAAGTTCCGTGCTCTATTTGAATTTCCATGGATTTTCCCTTATTATAAATTTGACGTTTGAGGGGCCGTCAATGGTCGCCAGCTACTTGAACCATGTTGAACCTTGAAATTGTGAACCTATGAAAGTTCATTGGTCCATTATGTCTCTTGTGTTCCATTACTTCCTGGTTCAATCTCTTTCCCGCTCTTTGGTTGAACCATCCGTTGAACCACTTGTCTGCTGCTTCTCTCTTGACTGAGGCTGCCTTTAAACTTTTAAACCTATGAACCATAGAAATTTGAACTCTTTCTGTTCAAAGTTTAATTAATTCATTGGTTCATTCTATGTCTCACTCAATCATTGCTTTATCTTTCTAAGCTCTTGGTTAAACCTTTGAACCTTGAACCAATTGACCCATTCAGTTTAACGGTTTAATAGTTCAATCAGTTCATTCAGTTCATCCTTTAAAGTCCTTTTTGTCCAAGTCTTTGAAGATTCCTTTCTACATCTTTGTTTAGCCTTTAGAACATCCCAAAGGGAAGGTGTCCCTTTGAGTCCTTAGAAAAGGTCCCTTTTTTGACGTCAAGTGTCCCCCGCAAGGGTATCTACCCTTCGAGATCTTTTGGGCAGACTTCAGGCTTCAAATTTCTCGACGGGTTCTTGCTTCTTCGATAGGCTTTTGGCTCTCAAGTTTTTTTCGTTGGGATTTTCCTTCAGACAAAAAACCTGAAAGAATTCCTTCAGACAAAAAGTATAAAGGAATTTTGCGTTAATGTTTTTCCAAGAAAATTATTCCCAAAAGAATTCTTTTAGCGTCTTTTACTTTACCATTTCCATCGGACAAAAAGTTCGAAAGAATTGTTCCTTTTGGGTCCTTTGAACAAATCCAAAGGAATTCTATCTTTTCTTTGACCTCCAAACCAATGCTACCTGCCCTCCACAAGGGCACCTACCTTTTTCACTTTGGGGTAGCCCCTTGAACCTACTGATTGAACCAACTTTGGTTCAACAATTCAATGGTTTAATTAGCTCATTCTTCGTTATTTGGCTAATTCCTTTTGATATTTTACACCAAGCATGTTGAACCCACTTGGTCATTGAACCTATTGAACCTTTGAACTAAAGTGGTTCAAATTTCAATGGTTTAAGCCTTTGTCCTTTATCATTTTCTTATTAAACTCTTTTGATTGAACCGAGGCATTAAACCAATCTTGGAAATGACTAAGTGTTAGAAGCTTGTTCTTTTGACTGAACTCACCTGCAGAAGCTTTTGAACCTATTGAACCTACTAATTTCAAGCATGTTGAGTCTATAGAAACATATCTACAGAGTCTATAGAAATCAACCTGTGAAGCCCACAGAACTTGGCCTGCAGAGTCTGTAGATTTTCTTCCTGTAGAGTCTATAGATTTCCTTCCTATAGAGTCCATAGATTTAAGCTTGTAGAGTCCGTAGATTTCTAAAAAGCTTGAAAAAAAGGAGGAATTTGAAAGCTCAGAATAAATTTTGAGAAGGGAAGAGAGAAATTTTGGTCCTATAGGACCAAGATATCTCATATGTTATTCCAAAAATGAGTGAAATTTTTAGGGACCAATAGCTGGCTCCATTTGGGGAACTTCCTTTAGGTGAAAACTTGAAACATAGCTGAGGGGAGTAGAAACCAAAATCTCCAGTGCTTTAAAGTGTGCCATTGGGTTACAGAGTTGTGCTACCTAAAAAGAAAGGCTCCAAAAATGAAAATGAAAAGAATAAAATAGTACTAAAGACTATACAGATATACATATGTATAGGTGAACTTATTTGATACTTCAAGAATTGAAGTAATTCAGACGCTGCTCCTTGTGCAGTGAAGAAAAGGGAATGCCATCCTGATAAACTACCAGGAAATCATTTTGTCCCCAGAAATGGTGATGGGTGAATGGAGCTCTCCACTAGGAAACCAATTTTTTGTGTCTTCCTCTTGGTTCTTTCTTCTTCTTGCCCCATTGTAGGATGTGGTCTTTAATTTGAAAACCATACCTCCTTGCTCTCTTGGCAAAGGGTTTCTTTTGCTAATTTCAAAGTATAGCAGTATGGTCCACCATTATAACTTGTTATTCTACTTGTTCAGTCTAGCACATGCTTTGATTGTTAGCATCAAACTCCTGACAAACCATCAGCTCAACATCTCCTTTGGTATGAAGGAGTTCGACCTCTTCACTCTGAGCAGTTTTTAATCTAAGCAATAGAGATCCACATATAGCTATGGAAATATTACATCCATCAGATTCCAAGATATAAGCATCATCAGAAGCTGATATTCTATCAGATTTCTCTTCATGGGACATGGAAGATCCTTCTTGATTTTTGATGTGCCCTACCAATTCTTTTAATGCCTGATTTGGATCAAATCTTGGATTGCCAGCCATAGGACTTTGATCAGCTAAGACATGAGCATCCTCTATGGTGAAGGAATAATTACCCTTGCCTGAAGGCTCAAATAGAAATTGAGCAGTAGGGGCTAACATTTGGGTGATCACAATCTTTGCCTCAAACAAGTCCACAACTAGCTCTTCACCAATGTTTAACTGCTCAAAATTGGCTTACAGGGATTCAAACTCAGTCATTTGAATTTCAAATTTTTTGACATGATCAATCATGTCAAATGATTGAGATGGACTTAGAAGAGAGGATGGGAGTTCATTCTTTTGGTTTTTGGGAGGGGGAAGACTGATCTGTGAAGTAGAAGTAGAAGGTGTAGAGATGTTTGATGTACTAACCTTCTTGGCAATCACTGAGTCCTTTGACTTGGAAAGGTAGAGTGGTTCCCTGCTTAGCAATTAGAATTACAAGCTAAGTTTATTCCTCTATTCTTTCTTTATCATCTTGATGGGCTGACTGATTCTCAGACCAGGTGAATACTACGTAGGATTCCTCATCTGCTTCACCTTCACTTCTGGGTTCATCATAGTAATTCAAGAAACCAATGTGGGAGTCACCAGCTGATTCTTTTTGATCCTCCATGAATAGACCAACATCATTTCCTTACTTTAACTTAGGTTGGAAATAGGAAACATGTTTTGTTTCCAGATATCCCACTACTGAGTTGGTTGGAGGTGCTTCAAGGGAAAGGTTCCTCTATGGGGAAGGAATATGATTTGGTTACCCTTAACTTCTATAGCGTTGCCTTGATATGGCTGATTAGGGAATGTCCTTCTTGGTACATCTCTATATGAAGGAGCAGAAGACATACCTTGTGCCACTTGTCTTTTCAAGGCTAGCAGTTCATTTGCCAACGTTTGCACCATTGGGTCAGTGGTGGCTATGGGTGAGTATTCAGAAGATGAAGAGGGTTTGCCTCTATTAGGATCTCTCATCTTTCTTGCCAAGATAAGGTCATCTTATAGCTCAGTAGCTAAGTCCTGAGAAACCTCAAGGTCTGTGTCTAGCCCATCTCAATAGAAAACTCACTGCAGGCAGTTGTGAGTTGATGAAGAAACACATGAGATTCTGAGGTGTTAGCTAGGCGATCATGGGAATCCTGTGCCTCAGCTTGTTGAATTTGGCAATGAAGTCCCTCATAGGTTCTTGGGGTTCCTTCTTCATCTGAGTGAGCTAGGCCAACAAAGCATGTGCATCCTCTGTAGGCTTAAACCTAGCTTCAAACTTGGCTTTGAGTGTATCATAGTCAGTCACCGATCCATCTTATAAATGGTAGAACTAGTCTGTAGTAGCACCTTGTAGTGTCTCCATGAATATCCTGACAACTATGTCTTCAAATTCCACCCCTATCACACCACAGGCTATGCTGAAGGTTGCAATGTGTTCATCAAGGTGAACTCTTCCATCTACAAAGAATTTGGGGAAGTTCTTTCTTGAGCTACATGGAAGTTCATGTAGAGGTGGACTCAAGTTGAGTGGGCCAAAAGAGTTACCCCAGGGGCCTCAAAATTCGATGATTTAATTATGAAAAATAGGGATAACAAAAATGGGTGGAGTGGCTAGATTACAGAACAAAAATGGAAAAGAACTAGCCTTAATTCAACTTGAGGCTTGAGGCTTCAAACTACACACTCTTTTCCAATAGCTCTGGTTTTGTAGACTAGATAAAATAATGGAGATGGAGGAAAATGGTAAGGCTATAATGATAATGGGTAAGACACAGAACAGAGTCTTTAGAGTCTATAATGGATAAGGGTTACAATGATTATGGGTAAGACATAGGTGATGTTTCTATATAAAACTTGAGGTTCTAAATTACACAAAATTACTGTGTCCCCAGCAGAGTCACCAAAAATTGTTGGGTGAATATTTTGTCAATCAGCGTACTGATCAAAAAAATAGGACTAATCAACCACATCAAGAAGATTGGTCAGCTAGGTGTGCAGCTTTACTACATCAACTGGAGACAAATCTTTCCTCTCATCAAGGGGAGGTTCCCTATAGATATGTAGGAGCTATTTATAAAATAAGTAAGCAAAAAATAACACACAGGGCCAGAATAAACCATCCATCTCTCTTATTTTAGAGATGATGCACATAGAAAAAGGAGAAAATCCTAGTGTAAACACTAAAGGCACTTCTCTTCTTTCAGAAGTGTTCTTGTAATAAACAACAAGAGTTTCTTTTAGTTAGTGAAATAACCAATGACCAAAGGGCATAGTAATAGTAGGATGAAATAGAATGCAGAGTCTCCACCTCAACTGCCCAAAGAGTATATCATAAAGGATAATGGGGACACAAAGTCACCCCAAAATCCTCAACACTAAAAGAAAATAAAAACACATATCGAAATCAATTGTGAAAGCACAAAGTCTTCCCACAATTGGTTTCAGGACACTTCCCTATTACCTTCACTAATTCTACTTACCTAATTAAATGAATAAGGACACCTTCAGAAGACAGATGTAAGAATGATCTTCTAAAATGACACAAGTCAGAACAACATAAAGTCTATGAAAAACCTACTTTCTCATTCAGATAAAAATGAAAATGAAATTACAACCTGAGCTTAAAGTCTCAGTCTTCCTCTTTCAAAATGGGTAGAGTTTCGCTCTTGTAAAATGGAAAGTCTCCTTTACAAATGAGAGATATTACAATATTATAGAAACTACACTAGGATTGGCACATTTTTCCATGGGACGGCCCATACTGTAGTCAATGTCTTCAATGCATCTCTAGTTTTATCTAGAGAGACCATGTTGAGAATAGTGCACTGCCATAACTATGGCATGCCCCTTCATCTAATATGTCTCTTCTTTGGTATGGATTGTTTTGTCCTTTATGTTGATCTTCTCTTCCCTATAACAATTTAAATCCTTGAGCTCTCTTTTCATTTAATCACTTGGTTCTTCCTTTAAGTTTCGTGCTCTATTTGAATTTCCATGGATTTTCCCTTATTTTAAATTTGACGTTTGAGGGGCCGTCAATGGTTGCCAGCTACTTGAACCATGTTGAACCTTAAACTTGTGAACCTATGAAAGTTCATTGGTTCATTGGTTCATTCTGTCTCTTTTGTTCCATCGCTTCTTGGTTTAATCACTTTCTTGCTCTTTGGTTGAACCATCCGTTGAACCACTTGTTTGATGTTTCTCTCTTAACTGAGGCTACTTTAAAATTTTGAACCTATGAACCATTGAAATTTGAACTCTTTCAGTTCAAAGTTCAATCAGTTCATTTTGTGTCTCACTCAATCATTGCTTTATCTTTCTAAGCTCCTGGTTGAACCTTTGAACCTTGAACTAGTTGACCCATTCGTTTCAACGATTTAATGGTTTAATCAGTCCATCCAGTTCATCCTCTGAAGTCCTTTTTATCCAAGTCTTTAAATATTCCTTTCTGCATCTTTGTTCAGCCTTTGGAATGTCTTGAAGGGAAGGTGTCCCTTTGGGTCCTTGGAAAAGGTCCTTTTTCTGATGTCAAGTATCCCTCGCAAGGGTATTTACCTTTTAGGATCTTTTGGGCAGACTTCAGGCTTCAACTTTCCTGGCGGGTTCTTGCTTCTTCAGTGGGCTTTTAGCTCTCAATATTTTTTCGTCAGGCTTTTCCTTCATACAAAAAGCCTGAAAGAATTCCTTCAAACAAAAAATTTGAAGGAATTTTGTCTTAACATTTTTCTAAGAAAAGTCTTCCCAAAAGAATTCTTTCAGCTTCTTTTACCATTTCCATCAGACAAAAAGTCTAAAAGAATTGTTCCTTTTAGGGCCTTTGAAAAAATCCAAAGGAATTCTATCTTTTCTTTGAACTTTGAACTAATGCTACCTACCCTCCGTAAGGGCACTTGTCTTTTTCTCTTTGTGGCAGCCCCTTGAACCTGCCGATTGAACCAACCGATTGAACCAACTTTGGTTCAACGGTTCAATGGTTCAATCAGCTCATTATTCATTATTTGGCTAAGTATTTTTGATCTTTTGCACCAAGCATGATGAACGCACTTGGTCGTTGAACCTATTGAACCTTTGAACCAAAGTGGTTCAAAGTTTAATGGTTCAAGCCTTTGTCCTTTATCATTTGCCGATTGAACTCTTTTGATTGAACTGAGGCACTGAACCAATCTTGGAAATGACTAAGTGTTAGAAGCTTGTTATTTTGACTAAACTCACATGCAAAAGCTTTTGAACCTGTTGAACCTGATAATTTCAAGCATGTTGAGTTTGTAGAAACATATCTGTAGAGTCCATAGAAATCAACCTATGAAGCCTGCAAAACTTAGCCTACAGAGTTCATAGATTTTATTCTTACAGAGTCCGTATATTTCATTTCTACAGATTCCATAGATTCAAGCCTACAGAGTCTGTAGATTTATAGAAAGCTTGAAAAAAAAGAGGAATTTGAAAGCTCAGAAAAAATTTTGAGAAGGGAAGAGAGAAATTTTGGTCATGTAGGACCAAGATAGCTCATATGTTGTTCCAAAAAAGAGTGACATTTTTGGGGACCAACACACACTATCAAGACCTAAAACTTAATAAATGGATTTATCTCATATGCCCACTTAATCACACTAATTTTCAACATCTAGATAAACCTTTGCAACATATTTCCTTCACAGACCAAATTTCTAATTAGGCCTCCATATTGATAAGAACATGAATAATTTGAAAACCACAAACCTTCAAATCTCTATGAATCTTGATTTGACAACCCATTTATCCCATTCAAAATATTAAGAAGCCTTAGACATCATATCATAAGTCAACCCACTTTTATATCATATCTCAAAACCCTAGAATCTCAAAATAAATAGAGTCAACAAACCTCCTTCTAGTTAATGCCCATCTCTAAAACTTCTTACACACTTAGAGACAACCATTAAACACATCTAAATGAAGTTTTGAGCTTCCACACCTTTGGGAACATTAACTTCCTATACCATGGCTTTTGACATGGAAGAAGATAGATAAACCCAGGAACACCTAGTCAGGGATAAATCCCCAACTATAAAGGAGAAGGGTGGAAGGGGGTGAGGACCCCAATATGTGGTTGTATTTTTTAAACTTGAAAAAAACATGGGAAGGACCTAATATATGTTTTAAACAAATTATTTTCCATTTGAAAAATTAATTAAAAAATAAAAATTAACTTTAAATAAATTTAATTAATTAAAAGTAAATTATTCAAAAATAAAAAAAATAGTGGAGGGGATGGTTCACCCACTTCATATTAAAGATTTAAATTTGGAAAACCATGGGGTAGGGAGTGATAGGGCCCCACAATCCTAGTTGAGCCTTTCAGATCAACTAAAATGTGGGGGAAGTCACGAGTCTCTCCCCCGACCTAGTCAGGGATAAATCTCTAACTATAAAGGAGGAGGGTGGAAGGGGGTGAGGTCCCCCAATATGTGGTTGGATTTTTAAACTTTACCAATACATGGGAAGGGGAGGATATGGATACTCAAGACCAAATCAGGCCCTAACCATTAAAATGCATTCTTCCCACCATGTTGACCTACTCACAATTAATAACTTGATTATAAAACAAAAAATATGAAACAAATTCCCAAGTCTGTTTTTGAGGGAAATACTATATATGAAAATTTACTATTCAGATGTGGTCTAGATAATGGGTTAAATTTAAGAACCAATATTAAATTTATTTAGGGTATTCAAAAAATAATGACTAGATATGAGAAAACCAACTAACCTACAAAAATAAAAATCAGACTCTAAAAGACAAAAAAGGTGTAATGATATCTATGAAATTAGGGCATGTTGTACATGTAACAATAATACATTCCTACACTATTTGAATTATCACACATTATGAGAATCATGAGCCCTTTATAATGTATCTTTTATTTTTTCACACATTACTTTGTAATGTTGGTTTCTATTTCACTTAACCAGAAATTATATTTTGACACTAACTTATACTTCTATTGGCAAGCAGGATTTTCTATGAAATACATAATCTTACCATTTCTATGCACTAAATGTTTCACATTTCATGATTAAAAACATATTAATATGTGTCAAATATCCAAATTTCACTTGATATGTGTCACATAATACTCACACCTCCTTATAGTAGGATTATGAATTATGTGACTATGAACTATTCAAAAAGCATCTTTAAATCTTCACATATATCACACTTTCAAATTAAAATCATCTAAGATCTTAGTTTCTAAGTTATTCAAAATAATCCACATGTAAAATTCAAAACATCTCATTACCTTGAAACCCTTGATTTCACATATCACTTAACTTGGACAACTTAGAAAAATTCTAATAACTGTTTGACAACAAGCCAACAAAGAAATACCACACATCACATTTTTTATAGTCTTACGACCCAAAATAGTTTTCATATTATAAATAAACTTTAATAGAAGTAAATAATTTCATTATCATGAAGTAATGAAAAGGATACCCTTGTTGGAAATATTTTCATTGATGTCAAAGGTCTAGCAGTATTGGTGACAAAGGCCTAGTAGAATTTAATGTCTAAAGCTATTTTTAATGTTCATATCTTAGCTAAAGTTTGTTAATATTAATTAAATATTAATGAATATATTCTTGGTTGCATAAAGACAAAAGAGGGCCCATGAGGAATTCAAAGAGTCACCAAGTAAAGACAAAAGAGGGAAAGGGAACATTTTCCCATGAAGGGTCACCTTGAGGAATTCAAAGAGTCACCAAATAAAAACAAAAGAGGGAAAGGATGATTTTCCCCCTGAAGGGTCACGTTGAGGAATTCAAAGGTCCATGCAATTTTGGTGCCATTTTACATGTGGATTGAAGGGTCACAAAGTGTGAATGCCAAAGGTCATTTGGAAATCTATAAAAGGAGGCTTGGGAAGCCATTTGTAATATGGGAGTGCATGGTTTATAATTATTTTATATATCTTAAAAGAGAAGAGTAGATTAAAAAAAGAGATATAGTAGTGTTCTATCATTTGTTGAGAAATAAACATTGAGAGAGATGTTTTTTTCTACACAGGAGGGGTTGGTGCTCCTGTGGGTGGGTGTTCACAAATTATTGATGTGTTGGTGCTCAATAAAGGGGTTGTTGATCCTACAAGTTAGTGATTGTGAACTTTGTAAACTTGAGTTGGTGCTCATTTATATGAGATAGTTCTCTATTTTTTTCCCCATAGTGGGTTTCCACATAAAAATTTGGTCTCTCTCTCTCTCTCTCTCTCTCTCTCTCTCTCTCTCTCTCTCTCTCTCTCTCTCTCTCTCTCTCTCTCTCTCTCTCTCTCTCTCTCTCTCTCTCTCTCTCTCTCTCTCTCATGTAGTGCATGTTATTGTTTTAGTTTTATTGCATATCTTGAATTTATGATTAAGTGTTTAAAGAAAAGTAATTTGATTAATTAAAATATTTAAAAGATATATGATATACTGATTCGCCCCCCATCTCAGTATATCCTATGCTTAACACTTTTCACTATTCTATTCAACACACACCTGAAAGCTTATAAAAATATCAAATAACTAATCATTGAAAGAGTGTGAACCAACCACAGGGTGTAACATTCCCAATTTTAAAGACCACATATATATACAAAACTAAGCACCATTTATAAATTTAAAAACTAAGATAATTCAAACCAATGAGATAAATACATGTGGATAATGTAGATTCACTTGTAAATTGAATATGAGAATAAGATACCTGAGGGGTAATAAAAACTAAGTATAATATCCATATAAGTAACACATAATGACATGTGATGGTTCAAGCTCATTTTATTATAAGTCAATAAGTCAAAACAAAAATCAAAATATAATGGGAAAAATAATTTAATTAAAAATGAGAATAGACCTTTCACATTTAATATACTTGAACAATGAAACAATTTTTCATATTGAAATTTGTAAACAAATCTAAAGGTTGATTCCTCTACTAATTATTCAAAATTTATAGGATATTATCAAAAACTAAATTCCCTGTAGAAACATAGAGAAATTCCAAAAGCTAATTTAATCATTTTGGAAATAAATTTTAGTGTAATTAAGCAATGAAAAGATTCCACAAATAATTATGGATTATTATATTTTCTCATTTAGTACATCACAAGTGTACTCAAATACCTTGTTCATCCAAGATGCATTGGCCTTAGGTTCAAAGAATTACACTACCATTTTTTTAGGAATTTAAAATTATAATATCTATTTTTGATGAAAAAATCCCTTCATTAACTAACATCTATATTCAAATGACATAATGGCCTTAAATAAATTAGGACTTCACAAAAATTTAATAGAACCTAAGATATATCTCTATTAAAATCTCTTATGTAATGATTGTACCATAATTATTGTACTATAAAATATGTTATTGTCCTTGAATAAAAATAACCAAATAGCATTCCTATCTATCTTTGAAATTGAAGGTTATTACTAATTATCCTTACTTAAAATAATATATAACCAAGTGTGTTTTTCTATGAGGTTTTGATATAATATCTTCTAGAGTCAAACAGTTTATAAAAACTCACCAAAACTTGAATAAATTTAGGCCACATATGAGAGTCCAAAACCTTTGAAATCAAACTCATAAATAAAATTTTGTATCACAAATTACCTAGAGTATTTAAAAACATAACATAGATAATGTATCTTACCCATGTAATTCATTTTATTTTATGATAATAAGATACCATTGGATTAAAAATGATTCTAGATTAAAATAAATGCAAATCTAGAGGTCAAACCAAAAGGAAAAGAAATAAAACAACAACCTAAACTAGAGTAACACACCAAAACAAAAGAAATTAACATAAGTTAAGTAGGAATAATACGTAAAAGACCTTAATAGGCCAACTAATTATTGGAAAGAGTGCTTGAAGAACTAACCATTCACAAGCAATGGGGCATCCTCACTAGTTGAATTCTTGAGCTTGAACGCATTCTCTCCCAAGATTTTAGAAATTTGGAAAGAACATAGTTAAAGAACATAAAATTTACTATGGTGTTTGATTTTATCATGAGCCTTATTCCAAAGAAAGATAAAATAAATACTTATAAAGGCCTTTAATTTGTATCTATTGTCAAACCATCATTTGATGACTCCTTTGTCCTTACTAAATTACAACAAATATGTATCTCATTTCTCTTATAAGTTTATAAATTTCAAGAGTTTATCTTTAATTTTGTCATCAGTTTCAAGGTAATCTTTCATGAATTGTAGGGTGTAAATATTCAAATGTATGGGAAAAAATAAAACCTTGACTATACAACAAATGTTATGGGGATGTGTCTAAGGATGAATTAATCTTAATTCTATCAAATCAAAATGTACACTTTAGTATTTTATGCTGATATAAAGGATTTTTATCCAAAATATTATTAATAAAATTTGAAGAAATCTTATTCATATATTCAGAAACACCATTACCTTGTAGATAATACCTAGTGGAGAATTTAAGAATTACCTTAGTATCACCCACATAATCATTAAATTGTAAAGAGGAAAAAATAGGGCCATAGTCACATACTAGAGTAAATGGCATTCCAAATTTTATAATGATGTGATCCTCAAAGAAGCTGATCATGACTTTAGTGTTATATTTATTAAATGTTTATGATTCAATCATATGGTTTCGATAGTTGGTTTTTGTGAGAATTAACTTGTATCAAATGAAAAAATTAATATTGGTGGCTCTAACAAAGTCCAATTCCCATTTTTATAAAATGATAAAATTCAACAACTAGCGACAAAGGTATATCATGGTTGTGTTCTCTATGAGATTCAACTTTAAAAAAAATGTCCACTTATCACATGGTAATGATCATCCTTGAAAATATGATGCCAATGAAATCCTACCCAAATTATTTGGTGAGTTGTAGCACTTCATGAACCATATATAATTCTACATTGTTTGTAAAAATATTTTAGTACTTTAGTTGATTCAACTTTGTTTAAACATATCAAGTAGATGACTTAATGATTATTCCTATAAAAATCCTTGATATAATCATGAAATTTTTTTCTCTTTAGGCACAATTCCCTTCTTTGAGTGGAATCTAAGTAGTTTTGAAACTCATCATTAATAATGAATTGCGCCATATATTTATGGCATACAATATGTGTTTATATTTCAACTATAATTTTAATAAATTACTCCCCTATCTTAATTTTCATGGTATGGAATTCCATGTCAAATTACTATGAAATGGTCATATATATTCCTCTTTGTTTACCCAATTCATTTACCATCGACATTGCCTTTACATACGGGTTAGGTACAATGGCAAACACCTTTCTACATAAAATATAAAGCTTGAGATTTTTTCCTGATTTAATCAAATAAAAATATTATTCATCAATAGTGTAATAAATTAGTTCAACATTTATTAGTGGATATATCATGAATGATACTAGTATTTCATCTCCAACATTTATTTTGAGTAAGAAAAAAACACTTGAGTGTTCAAAGGTAAAAGAATAGATATAGAATGGTTGGGTATAATATGAGATTATTATCATTCAAGTGTTTTTAATCAGATTACTAATTTCTAAAAAATATCTTGTCATTTTTCAGTGCATTCAATCTTCACGTCAATATTCAACATATTCTTTTAGTGGTCTCACTATTTGAGCAAAACCTGAAATAGATTTGTGAATGAAATTGATCTTACTAAAGAATGAATTCATCTCATTTTTTGGGATAAAATATGATTTTTTATAATTTATTTCACTCTATTTGGGTCTATTGATATGCCTTTTTCAAAAATGATGTGGCCTAACAACTTGATTTTTGTGACCGAAAATATACAATTCTTAAAATTTATGGAGATGCCATGTTCTATATATATTTTAAATATCATTATCAAGTCTCTCATGTCATATTATAAATTCTTCCATATAAATAATAATTCACTTATCGACTATATCCTTAATTTTAGTTTACATAGCACACTAAAATGTAGCTCCTGCATTGATTAGGCTGAACAACATTATCTTGTATGTGAAAATTAGCCATTTTGTTGTGAAGGATGTCTTGATTATATATTCATAATTCATCAATGCATGTTTATAACCATAAAATCCATCTAAGAATGACATAATTTTTTAACCATTCACTATTTTCAATACCTCATCTAGTGATGGAAATGGGTAATTATCCTTTTCCAAGTCTTATTTTAGGTTCCTAAAGTCCACACACAATTGTATCTCTCTACTCTTATTTTTAAATAGAACAATATTTACCACCCACATGGTGTGTGTGATAAGAAAGATAATTTTAGCCAATAATAACATTTGAATTGAAGATCAAAAGGTTCTAGGAAATGATTTAGATGCCTATGTCTCTAATGAAAAGGCTTAACCCCTAGTTTGAAAGGAATGGTGTGAGCTAGGATTGAAATTTAAAACACATTTAAATCATAATAAATCCAAACTATGACATATATATAGTCCTTAATGGCTTATAAAATTATAATTTTCTCTATTTTTGATAAAGTTATGCCTAAATGCACATTCAACAAATCTTATATGTACTTGAGATCAAAATGTTAATGTAGAATAAATTTTAAAGGGAGTTTATTTTATTTTGACCTTGATATTCCACGTCAAACATACTTTTCAATGAAACCATACCTTATGATATGTTATTTTTTTTTAGATTTTTCACCACCTCTTCATCTACCTAAAAATCATGTCTACCAAGCTCATCTATGATTTATTTATTATTACGCATGCATATTCATGATGAAATCAATGATGTGTTGATAATCATTGATAACTTGGAGAATTATGATATTTTTGGGTATGGAATGAGTACAAACTAACTCTACAAAAAACCTCTTCAACCTGGAATGTGTAGTTAGACCTAGGGTAATTTTAATTAGTACCATAGCATCATTTGGATTATTTATTCTATGAGGAAAAAAAATGTATATTTTGTTAGGTTGTGGAGCTAAAAGATTTAATTATTGCAGACATGGAGGAGGTTGCTGAGTTCCAAGGATACCGGCATCGGTAGTGGGACTGACGTCGGTCATCTACAGTGCAAAAGGGCAACTGACATCGGTAGGAGTTGGCCAATGTCGGCCATCTCCAGGCAGATAGGGACCGACGTCGATCACCTGTGGCGGTTCCATAACTATTCGTTGCACGGATAGTTAGTTCGTTGAACTGAGAGTTTGCATGTTAAGGGCTAATTATAGTCTCGAGCTACATGTCTAATTATTGTAATTAGAGGTCCAATTATTGTATGCATGGGATCCTATTTAAAGACCCATGAGGCATGCATTGTAATTAAGGCAAGTAAAGCATTGAAGCAAGAAAGCAAGGTCAAGGAGATCTGTAAGGTGTAAGGTCAAGGAGATCAGCTGAAGCTATCAAGGAAGGGTTAACAACTCAAGTTGTTGAGTTGGTTGTGGTTGAGCAAGAGAGAGAGGGAAGAAGTCCTTGAGGTGTGGCAAGCCTTAGAGGTGGAAGAAGAAGTGGCATCTTCTTTATTTTATTTTCTTTTGAAGAGTATTTAATACAAGATTGTGTATTGTCTCTCAAATTCTATGTTGTTTCAAGTTTCTAGTTACTTAATCATTCTAGTATAATTCTATGTTTAATTGCTTATAATAAAAGTAATCAATTGTGCTTCCACAGGTTCTTAACAGTTGGTATCAGAGCTAAGGTTGCAGGGAGCAGGTTATTGTTTGATTATAGGTCATTCTCAGGGGTTTCTGATTGAGTGGGAGTACAGCAATGGGAGAATAAAGTAAGCTATGAATGGAGAAGTTTAACGGCAAGAATTATCAACATTGGAGGATGTAGATAGAAGATTATCTGTATCAGAAAGATTTGTACTTACCATTGGGTGGGGTTGCATGCAAGCCCACAGATATGAAGGATGAAGAATGGAATGTTCTTGATCGAAAGGCTCTGGGATCCATAAGGTTGAGCCTTGCATCATCTGTGATTTCCAACTTATCACAGTGTAATACAACGGAAGAGTTGATAAAATCTTTGGCAAATTTATATGAAAATCCCTCTACTTCAAATAAGGTATTTCTTATGAAGCAGTTATTTAATTTGAAAATACAGGAAGGTGGATTGGTATATACTCATATTAGTGATTTCCATGGTTTGGTAAACCAGTTAGCTTTAGTAAATATTGTTTTTGATGATGAAGTAAAGGCTCTCTTAATTTTATGCTCTTTACCTGAAAGTTGGGATAGTTTGGTTATGGCAGTAAGTAATTCTACGTCTGCTTCTAAAATCTTAAAAGTTGATGATTTTGTGAGTGTAATCTTGAATGAAGAAATATGCAAGAAAAGCATAGGTGAATCATCAAGGAATTCTCTAAGTGTAGAAAGCAGGGCAAGGCAAATAGAGAAGGTCGAGCAAGGGAAATCAAGGTCGAAGATGGGAAGGAGATTCGAATCCAGAGGTATCACCTACTGGTTTTGTGGAAAGAAAGGACACACAAATAAAGAGTGTTAGTTGAGGGATAAAGAAAATCAACATGAAGGTAATGAAGAATTAAAATATGCAGATATTGTGGCACATGATGCTCTCATACTTTCTTTGGATAGTCAGTTAGAATCATGGGTTTTAGATTCTAGTTCTTCTTTTCATGCAACCCCAAATAGAAATTTGTTTCATGAGTATGTCTAGGGAGACTTTGGAGAGATTTATTTAGGGGATGGTACACCTTGTCAAATGGTTGGCAAAGGGAAAGTGCAGCTGGAATTGCAGACAGGCAACACAAGGGTGTTGAAGGAGGTTATGCATGTCCCAGTCCTAAAGTAGAGTTTGGTTTCTTTAGGAAAGTTGGGTTATGAGGGATGCACAATAACCATCACAGTGGATTCTTGGAAGGTTACCAAGGGTGCACATGTTTTAGCAAGAGGTAAGAAAGTAGGTACTCTTTATCTATTTACTTGTATTACTGATTCTACTTTTGGTTTATCTATTTCAGCTGTAGATTTGAAGACGTGGCTTAATAGGCTTGGTCACGTGAATAAGAAGGGAATGGACATTCTTGAGTCAAAGGGTATGAGTTCATATTTAGAGGGCATTGATTGAGTTCAATGTAGGAAAAGGAAATTTGATGCTTTTGACAAGAACATGGAAGCCTTGGTGTTTATGGAGGAGATGGTGGACAGAGATCAGTCACAAGGGCTAAATAATTCTGAGCAGGGTAGTATGGATATAGTTTTAATCCAAGATGAGCTCAAAGATAAATAAGTCATCACTTATAAGAACACATAGGTACCGACGTCGATCACATGGAACCAATGTCGATCAGGTAGGTATCGACATCGGTCATGTGCAGACCAGCAGGGTCAATAGTGTCAAGTAGGAGAAGATCAACATCAGTTAGATAGGAACTGACATCAGTAGATGGGACACTGGCATTGGCCAGAGAAATGATGTTGATAGTTAGGGTTAGTGTAGGGAACTGACATCAATCAGATGTAGACTGGGAGATGGTCGAGATCGGTCACTAGAATGGATGTTGGGTGGACAGCAAGCTGTCAAGGAGTCTCAAACGCCCATATGGAGGTCAAAAAGGGTAAGTGAACCTCATATTCATTGTTCAACTTCTTTATATTACTTGTTGCTTACTGATGGTCAAGAACCAGGAAGATGTGATCAGGCAATGCAGGTAGAATCTAGAAATAGTGGGAGCTTGGCATGGATGAGGAGTGTGAGTCCTTGGAGAAGAACCAAATAGGTGTTTGTTGGTGGAGTTATCAGCTAGAAGAAAGCACTGATAGACGAATAGATTCCAAAGTTAGAGAAGAGAGTGGATGGATACGTGAGATAGAAGGCCAGGGTATATGGTCTTGAATAGGCTGTAGGACAATGGAGGTTTGACCATTGTATTTCTCTTTACCAAGTTGGATAATATTAGCTACATTATCCTGTTACTATATGTTGTTGCTTGTTGCAGGGTTACATATATAGAGAGTTTTAGAGCTAAAGGTAAAGTTAGTTCAGAGGTATGTCATGAAGAATTTGGGAGCAACAAAATTCTTTGGCATGAGAGACTGAAAGATCATAGGTTGATTTTGTCTCCAGTGGGAGTTGTCAGAAAGTTCAGATGTCATAGGGGACTTGGATGACACGTATAGCATCACAAGTTTTGTGGTGGTTGGTCTTCAAGAGTGATCTTGAAGAAGGATACAAATCAAAGGGAAAAAACTAGATGATGTACAGGTATAAGTACAGTTGTAGCTATTTATCTCCAAGTGGGAGATTGTTAGGTTGTGGAGCTAAAAGCTTCAACTGTTGCAGACATGGAGGAGGTTGCTGAGTTCTAAGGATACCGGTGTTGGCAGTGGGACCAACATCGGTCATCTATAGTGGAGAAGGGAAACTAACATCAATAGGATTCGATCGACGTCGGTCATCTCTAGGCAGACAAGGACCGACGTCAGTCGCCTATGGCGGTTCTAAAACTGTTCGTTGCATGGACAGTTAGTTCATTGAATCGAGTGTTTTCATGTTAAGGGCTAATTATAGTCTCGAGTTGTGTGTCTAATTATTGTAATTAGAGGTCCAATTATTGTATGCATGGGATCCTATTTAAAGACCCATGAGGCATGTATTGTAATTAAGGCAAGTAAAGCATTGAAGCAAGAAAGCAAGGTCAAGGAGATCTGCAAGGTGTAAGGTCAAGGAGATCAGCTGAAGCTATCAAGGAAGGGTTAACAACTTAGGTTGTTGAGTTTGTTGTGGTTGAGCAAGAGAGAGAGGGAAGAAGCCCTTAAGGTGTGGAAAGCCTTAGAGGTGGAAGAAGAAGTGGCATCTTCTTTATTGTATTTTCTTCTGAAGAGTATTTAATACAAGATTGTGTATTGTCTCTCAAATTCTGTGTTGTTTCAAGTTTCTAGTTACTTAATCATTCTGGTATAATTCCATGTTTAATTTCTTATAATAAAAGTAATCAATTGTGCTTCCACAGGTTCCTAACATATTTAATGCATGGAAATATTTTATCATATTCATCTTTTTTTTAATATCTTGATAAGTGTTTATCATTACATGTATACTGACTTCTAACTTGTGTTAGCACCAACTCTAAGTCCCGTAATACCTTATAATACTTAAATTTCTTATTAATTTTGAACCAAAATCTATGGACCAATACTTCCTACTCAACTTCAATATTTTTACAAAAAAAAATTCAACTTGAATGTAGCCAAATAGGTTTTTTACCTTAGATTAATTTCAACTCTAGCATCACAACTTTGTTTAGACTTGGAACCATAAAATTTAAGATCCATAATTTATTTTCCATTTTTCATTGTTGACTTTATATCAGGGGTGGTGTGGGAGTGTCAATTTCCTTCTTATTTCTCTCAATATCAAGAAGTTATAAGCTTTTATATTTGCTTTGCAATTCAGTCTTGGTTCTATCTTTAGTGGTTTGAGTACATACAAAACTATTTGAAATGAAAGTATCTTTAGCTCTAGTCTTTGTTGAATCTTCTTCACTAGAACTGACATGTTCAGTATTACCTCCTTATTTATAAATCTATTGTATAGATAATATGTTTAACTTAAAATTATCACAAACTATCACTCTAATTTCAATTGTATAGACTCCATGCTAAAACTCTTCATATAATATCTCATTGGTCTTATTGTAGTATGTGATAAAATGTTTCATTTTTAGTTCACTTTCAATCTTGATATGATTAGGCATACCACACCATGGGATCCACATATGAGTAAATTTAGTTTCCATATATCCATTTAATGTTTTGGAAAAAGATATGCTAATAAGCATACCATACATATCATGTATGTCTACCACTTGGATGCCAATGAATTATTATTACCCTATATCCAAAACTAACTACATGTGAATGTGATTCAATTCATCGACTACATTAACTTAAAATTTTTAAAACTAAATAATATTTTTATTTTATTTAGTAGGGCTCAAACCCTTCTTATTGAAAATGGAGAAAGGCATCACATTTCCTAAACCACCTGAATGCACTAAAACATTGTGTAAGTTTTTCCTAAAAATTAATATTATAAAGGGAAAAAGAGGTATTTTAATATTTTCCTTATAGATAGCAACATGATAATCTCCTAATTTACTATTTTATTTTCCCTTGAAAAATATTTAAATAAATAAATAAATAATTATAAGACATTTGGAACAATTCAAACATTGATAAATTAGCCTTGGTCATCTTGAGGTATTCAACAATGTTGAATCCATATTGTTTTTCCTCTAAATATTTTTTAACTTGTGTGTAGCATTATTATTTGATTAGTAATATGTGTTAGGATATTTAGGAAAAAATAAATTATTACTGTAGCTTTCATCAATTACAATTTGAGTGTTGTTTGGAGGAGTAGATATTATCCAACGTATTTTCTTTCCAAAATGTTTGAAATGATTGAACTTTGTCCAAATTTTCATGTAGATCATTAATACTCTCACCTAATAATTCAAAATTATCTATAATTAAGGTATCACATGGATTAATTTCACTTTGATTCTAGTTATTTTTAAATGTAGGCATTATCTTGAAGTTATCCATTTCTTATTGGAAAATATTAGAAACTAGTTTAAATTTAGAACAATTATTTTTGGTAGGAAAAGCTGAATTATGCACCCTAAACCAAGTGGTTAATTTAAAATAAAACAATTTCATGGATTTTATATCATTATTATTGGTCTAATGTATGTTATCAAGAGGGTTGGGTAAACCACCATTGTTAGGTCTAGTATTCCATTGACGATTAGTCATTTTTAAATTATAATTTTGGTTTTGTGGAGGGTTGTTTTTAGATTGGTTTTGATTTTGATTTACTTATAAAACCAAATTTTGTAAATTTCATATTTTGGTATTCAAATTTTCACTTTATTTTTTTCCACTACTATTCTGTGTAATTATGTTGACTACAACATTGGGGCATTTAAGAATGAAGGCAAAATAGGTGTCATTTGATTAGGAAAAAAATGTAGATATGAAAATATGATTATATATAACACCTTAGTCTTGTACATAAGACAAATACCAATCATGGATCTACCCTTCAGACTTATACCTTCTAATTTCTAAAAGGATCACATTCACCATATTATTATACCTAGCTAATTATCTTATAGTCCAAACCTATAATTATGATTTATATAAAGATTAAAATATGATCTATATCCTTCATTTTTAGTTTTATACCTTCAAAAAAATTCTATCCCATTAGACACTTGTGTTTACACAAGGAGAGTAGTGTCAATGTTAGTGTCTAGTTTCCTTATCAAGTGTGTCTACCTCAAAAGTCTTACAAATTTTAAATATTTAAAAATGTATGGGTAAAAATATTTTTCTTATCTAGCCTTTCCATGAGTTTATTTTCAAAATGTGTGGTATAAACATAAAACAAATACCATATATCATTATCAATCATAGGTAATAAATACTAAGTAAGCACCTATTCAAGCTCATTCAATAAATTGTATAACTAAGTTATACTACCTTATTCTTCCATATTTATATATCAGTCATATGGGAAGTCATATTATATTCTAAATCATTAAAATAATATTCCATGAGTAATATTAGCTAAGTTACAATCAATATCATTTCATACCCTTGCATATAACACCCACACTTAAGATAGAATTACATATGTCTGATACCATGATTGAAGTAATGGATATGTATGCAATGCTCACTGATAGAGGGGTCTTTGAGGTCATCTCAACTTCATGAATCCATTAACCCATTTTTATAAAGGTGACATGACCTAAGGTGAGGAACTAAGATTTTAACTATTCATAGTTATATAGAGCCTATGCATGTGATCTAGATACATAAAAACAAAGGTGACATAAAACCATAAAAAACACATGTGGTATATTATTAATACACATACTATTATTTACATGATATAACTATGAAAACTTTGACAAAAACATTGATGTAAGTGTCCACAAGTTGACGTAATTATCCAAGCCTCTAGAAATAATATTTATAGAATTTGATGATAGGATCCTAAGCATCGACCTACCAGATTCCACATATACACAACTCATATCCACCTACGCATATATAAATAATATAAGTATTATCCCTTACTTGTGTTGTAATTATCATAATATTGATTGGTATTGCATTTTATATTATTCCATTTGAATAATTTTAATTGGCCTGCTCTAGAATATTTTGATTCATCCATTTGTTTAGTCTATTATACCCATTTAACCATAATACCTTACCTCAAAAAGAGTTAAACATTTGGTGAACCTAACCTCCAAGTGTTAATCTAACCAAACCCTAGCTTATTTTAAGGTTATTTCGTTATTCAATTTTTCATATTAATATATTTGTTTTTCAAGTATGATTTTTGTCTGGGAATAATATAGCTGATGTTTGTTATCCTTATTTCCCTAGAATTAATGCTCTTTATTTTGGGTATGTTTGAAAAAAAATTGGATAAAAATAATTCATCCTCCTACGAATTCTCTTGATGGCATGATAACTACCATCCCTCGAATGAGTTCTATACTAACACTAATTTGAGGGGTAAGATGGCCCATACTATAATTTAAAGTAGCGTAGGAAACATAACCTTAATAAAACCCCTCTAATTGAATAATTTGATATAGTTTACATGATTCATATATACACTTGGGATAAAATCCTATACATTTCACACCAATTTTATAAATTTGGGAAAAAGTGTTTTCTTCAAATTTGTGACATATATTATACAAAGTTATGAATGAAAGGTTTATTTTGATATATGATTGAGATTGAAACACATTATAGGTACATATATCATTAACATTCACCAAAAATTTCAAATACATATTTAGAACACATTTGCAAGAAACACTATTTTAACCAAAAAGCATTATTTTGCCAAGAAGCATTATTTCGAGCCTTTCCTGGATATAGTAGATAGCTCTTTTAAGTAGTGATATTATGTTTCAATAACTTTTATCTCCTTATCACTACTCTAATTTTACATGTTTATTTGGTTATACCATTTAGCTTGGATTTATTATACTTTCATTTGAGTTGTGTAATTAAAATTCAATGATCTCAATGGCCATGTCACAACTCACCCTTGCACCAAATTGGGGGAATAATTGACATAAAAGTGTTACTCTTCAAATATATAAGATTAATATCTAAAAATATTTAATCTCAAATGATTATTAAGGAAGCATATTTACCAAAGCAAAGTACTAAGGGGCAATATGGCTTCATTGACACACATGTGTACTCCTTCCTTTCTTTGTTTACTTTTCAAGTATTTAAATTATTAAATTTCATATTACACGCACTAAGTTATACTATAACATGATATTATTCATAGTTCATACACCATCAAAAAACTTCACAAGGGCTGAAGCAAAGACAAGGTGTGTTGCACACACTTAGGTACTCATTTATTTCCTTTAACCTAGTAATTTAATACTTATGCACTAGTAGATTAAATGGGAGAGATGTAGATATTAAAATATGATTATATATATAATTTTAGTCATGTACACTTTAAAAATACCAATCAGGGCTCTACCCTTTAGTCTTAGACCTTCTGGTTGCTGAAAGGCTCACATTCACCATCTCATTATGCCTAATTACTTTTCTTATTATTTGAGCCTATCATTTTGATGACCCAGATTACCTATAAACTAAATAAATCTTAAATTATGATCTATATCCTTCATTATTAGTTATATGTATTCAAAACATTTCTATCCTATTAGACACTTACATTTACATATGGACACCAGTGTCAATCATAGTGTCTAGTTTCCTTATCAAGTGTTAGTACCTCAAAATTCATCGACATTGAAAATTTTATTAAATATATGGTTCAACCTATGTGTATTATCTAAATGTTTTATGATACATTTTCAAAATGTATATTATAAATACAAAACAAATACCAATAATCATTATTGAGAACACATGTAATAAATACTAATCATGTACCTATTCAAGGTCATTCAATTAATTGCACAATTGAGTTCTACTACTCTATTCTTCCCTATTTTTATATCTATCATAAGGTAAGTTATATTACTAGTCTAAATTTTTCATGTAATGACTAATGCATGATATTTTTCAAGTTATAATCTAGGTTATTGCATGCCTTTACATATGGAATATTACACCCTTATACACATACAACCCCACACTTAGGGGATAACTACATATGTCTGAATTCCTCCTTAGAGTATTGACTATGTAGGTAGAGGTGATTGACTAAGGGTTACTTGAGATCATATCGACATCATGAAACTATTAACCCATTTTTTATATGGTGACCTAGCATGAGGTGAGGAGCTAGGTTTTGAGAGATAATAGATCCCGTGCATGTGATCCAAATACATCAAAATATCAATGACATAAAACCCTAAAAGGAATAAGTAGCCACTTTAAAATATAATGACTATTCTATATAGGATGTAACTATTTAGACTTGAATATAATTATCAAAACAAGTGGCCATAGGTTGACACAAGTGTCGAATCCTCTTGAAATAATATTTCCAAAATCTGATGATGAGATCTTGTGTATCAATCTATCTTCTTCCACCTCTACATAAATTATATCTACCTACACATATATTAATAGGATAAGTATTATCTCTTCCTTGTTTTATAATTATCATAATATCAATTTTAATTTTAATTTTAATTTACATATTTAGTAACTTTTTAGATTAAATATATTATGTTATCTAAAAAAGTTTAATTGGCCTACTCTATAATAGTTGTATTCATCCATTTGATTAGTATATTTTACCTCATTAAACTTAATACCTTATCTCAAAAATGGGTTAAATATAACATTTTAAATCACTTGATTGTTTAATAAATCTAGGATAGCTTCTTGATTGCTAGTTACAACAACATGACCATTTACATTATGGGAAGTAATAGGGTTATTGTAAGAAGAAAGAACACCTAATTTGAGGGAACAAATTGATTCCCAAGAATGTAATTCAAAGGATATGTATTATAAATTTGGTTTTGATTTTAATATAGATCACCTAGAATTGCATTCATCATTGGGGTATTTTTCATGAGATCTTGATTACCCATTCAAATTTGGTTGTATGTACCTGGTTATCCTAATGAAGACAATGGATCCACATCATACCCATATGGAATCATTTTATACTCAATATTATTAGATTCATGATATTCTAAGGAAAAATATGAAACCACTACCTAAGTTCTTTGAAGAAACATATAGGCCATTAAATCTAAATCTCTTAAATAAATCTTAATAGCAATAACTTATGTTTGGGTGTAGGGGTATTTTAAGCTCTTATAGAACTTATAGAAACAAGTGTTTAACATGATCATGGGCTCATTTTGTTTTATAAGGGTTAAAAAAATAGATGATTTATAATTTTATGATCAATAAGTTCTCACAAATGGTATAAAAATATGATCTCAAGGTCATTCCAAGATGTAATCGATCCATCAATAAAACTAGAATACCAATCATAATGTATTTCATCCAGACTGTAAGGAAACAATCTACATGTCACATATTCATACTTAATAATAATTCATATTATGGAATGTTTAATAATATGGATGTGTTATTCAGTGGTTTAAATTTTACCATGCACATATTTTGGGAATAATTTCTTAGGATTCTTATGAAAATAATAGGTAACCCCTATATTATTCACAAGGAAGTTACCTCGACCAAGTAAAGAATAATCCATTCATGGTTTTCTAGGGATAAAAAATCATTTATAAAGATAAAAATGGTTTTTGGGTAACTATTGGTTGACTGGATAGATCTAATTTGATATTTTCCTTTGTGTGCTTTAGTTTTTCTATGTTTTAATGAGTTATAATAGCTCAAAAGACTTTGACCTCATGATAATTCTTTTATTTTCCAATATTATACCTAGAATGTCTCACTTTAGGTAATGTTTCAATAAATTTAGATCTTAATTTTAGGTTTAGTCTTTGCTTGTAGTGTCAGTTTATTGATGTGTCATATGGCACACCAACTTAGGTAGGATGAGAATTATCAAACCTCTGTATAAAAGAGATGAAATATACACAATGTTTGTATTAGTAGGTCTTGGATTATAGGATAACCTTGATGGCTTATGTGATACTATTTCATTTCAAAGGCCATGCTAAAATAAATTTTAAATTATAAAAAAATGATGAGGTAATGAAATTCTAATGATTTTTTGATATGGGTTTTAGTAACACAACAATAAACAATAAGCATGCATAAATTGTCTAGGAAAATTAGCAATTCATATTTAACATTAATAAATGTACCTAATTCAATAAATATTCACTTCATTGCATACATTCAATAGTGCATAAACAACATGAACAAGATTTTGAAATCAATATAAAACTTGTAAACACAAAT
Source organism: Torreya grandis (assembly GCA_037957365.1). Classification (NCBI taxonomy): domain Eukaryota; kingdom Viridiplantae; phylum Streptophyta; class Pinopsida; order Cupressales; family Taxaceae; genus Torreya; species Torreya grandis. Next base: position 4,287,058 of record JARHVA010000435.1, read on the forward strand.
TACAATTTTAAATTTACATTAAACCTACTCAAACATTTTATTTTAAATCAAAATATGAGGATTAAAAGGAAATAAATAATCTTGTTTTGTGATGTAGATAAATCTAATTTGGTTGATTAAGAAAATACTAGAAAATAAATCTTAAAATTGGAAAAAATACATGCACAAATAATGAACTAAAACCTTAAAAACCTTTCAATTTGACAAATATTGTGTAGAAAATACTTGTTAGCATTTATCATAACATGTTAATTTTTTTTTTAAAAAAAAATCAGCAACATAACAATGCATATTTTTTTTGGAGGAAGATAAAAATAAAATAAAAACTAAGTAAAAATAATTCAAGGGTAAGTGTAGAAATATGGTGGAGAAAAAGTGGCCTACCAATGGACATGTATTTTCATAAAATTGATAAATTTAAAATTTTGTAGATAATTTGAGATGGCTACAATCAAAATTTGAAGATGGTATAAGAATATGAATTGTTGCATTTAGAGTGTAGTTTACAAAAACCTAATTTTTGGAAAATAGGTTAATTATAAATAAATCAAACATATAAATTTGAAGAGGAAATCTGACTTTTTTTGGAAAAACAAAGTAGACAACCAGCCATGCTACCTTGCATTTTTTAGCATCATTTAATATTGTTTGAAACCCTTTGGTGAGAATTTTTATAAGATTAACTAGTTTGTGACCTATAATTATTTTTAATTTTTCAATTAATATAATGTTTTCAATTAATTTTAAAAATAAATAGATCCTAAAAAACTGACAAAAAATGGATAACTAGTTGTGTTGCCTCCCCTAACTATTTTAAAAATCAATGAAAAAGAGGTTTTTTTAAATGCATGTAGAAATAGGCCTAGTTTATGATCATATATTATTTTTAAAATTTTTATCAACTAAAAAAATACATAAACATATACAGGCATGTATATTTTTGGCATGTAGTAGCTTATAAAATCCATAGTTAGAAATCAACATAGATGGAAACCTTAAAATAGTCTAAAAATTAAAAACCATATATTAGTAAAGAGGAAAGCATGTTTTACATTATGTTAATAAATTTAGGTATTATCTCATTGAAATTCATAATGTATTTGGTGATGGAAGTTGACTTATCTTATTTTCTATCAAAGATCTTGGATTTGGTTGTGTGTTGACAAGTCCAAGACTTTGGCTTGGTAATCCATGCCATTTACAAGCCAAAATTTTTAGTTTATGAATTCAAACATAACATAGCATAACATGTATGCACTATAGTGCATAGTTTTATGTTGACATAGAAAAATAAATGAATTTAGTCTATGCATACATGTTTAAATTTATCTATGTATCTATTTACATTTATAATTTTTATATTTTTATTTCAAAGTGGGGAGTGTCATTATATACACCACCACAAAAAGGACATAATGGATATAATGATGTAATTTTAGTGAGTTTTCACCCATGAATAGTATAATTTAGGGTTTAACAAGGCCTAGTTTCATTACAAAATTAATGAACGAGTCAATTGTTCTAATGATGGAGGTAGTTATGGCCAATTTGAACCCATTGAATGTAACTACATATATAAGATGTGATTTAACATTAAACTATATTATATTTCCTAGTATATCGAGTGGATTGGTGTAATTAGTAATGAAATTTGAGATAAATTGAGACTCGTAAACCTAAATTTTACTATAAAATTTAATTTGGAGTTTTCAATCTCAATGTCATAACAAAAAAAACAAATACTCCATTGGTTGAATCCAAAGATAACTTGGGTAAGTTGAGGCCCTTAAACTTAAATTTAAATATAAAATTTGATTTAGGTCTTAATCAGCTCCAATTTCATTAGATAATAAAGCAATGAATCATTTGGTTCATTGATAGATGCAAGTTTGACACATATAAGATGTGGTTTTGGGCTCAATAAATAACTACGTCATCATATAATGAATGGAATAGTTAGTTGGTTTGATTGTGGAGTCCATTAGGTTCAAAATGATCCTGTTAAACCTAATTATGACTATACAATGTGATTTAAGGATAAATTGTCTTTGATTTCATCATAGATTAAGATAATTAGTCAAATAATACAATCAATGCCATTTTTTAATGATTGAGACACATGAACCTATTTTCAATTTTATATGATGTGATTTAGAGTTAAATTGACCCTAGTGTCAACATATAATGAACTAAATAGTTGATTCATTCAATCAAAGAGGCATTTGAGGAGAATTTAAGCCCCTTCAACCTAACTAAAAGAGTAGGATGTGAAATTATCTCTAATTCTAATATTAATTTATCTAATTAATCAATTGGTGAAATTAAAGATGTGATCTAGGCTAAATTAAGCTTGTTGAGCTTAATTTATGGCTCAATCAATTATATAGGATGTAACATATGGCTTATTTAACCCTAATGTTTTCATAAATGCAAACATGAAGGAAATTAGGGTTAATTTGAACCTGTTGCACCTAAATTTGAATATAGGATGTGATTTAGGGCTAAATTAGCTCATATTTCCTAACATATTGAGCCAATTAGTCAATTTTTACAACCCTAAACACTAAACCCTAAATCTTAATTTTCTCACAAGTGTATTTACATAAAGGTAATTGGGGATAATTTAAACTTGTTTAACATAACCACAAGTCTTTAATGTGATTTATAGATAAAGTAGCTTGTATTTCCTGACATATTGAGTCAATTATTTAATTGTTACAACCCTAAACCCTAAAAACTTAAACCCTAAGCATTAATTTTATCATAAATGAATTTACATAAAGGTAATTGGGGTAAATATAAACCCATTAAGAATAACTATAAATTTATGATGGGATTTGTGCCTAAATTAGCTCATATTTCCTAATATATTTAGCTAATTAGTCTATTTTTAGAATTAGTGATGCAAGTTGGATAAAATTGAACCTTATGAAACTGATTTTGCCTATACAAGATGTAATTTGGGGGTCAATAAACCATAATATCATAACAAATCAAACTAAATAGTCCACCAATTCAATAAAAAAGGAAATTGGGACTTATTTGAGCCCTTTCAACATAACTACAAGATCAAGACATGTTTTGGGGCTAAATTACGTCTGATTATGTCATGAATTGATCCAATAAATCAATTAGTGAAATTAGGGATGTGATTTTCGATAAATTGAGGCTAATTAACCTAATTTATGTATCAATCAATTGTATAAGATGTAACAAATGGATTAATCAACCCTAATTTTTATTATAAATGTAAACATGAAGGTAATTGGGTCCAAAATGAACCCTTTGAACCTAACTATAAGTATAGGATGTGATGTGGGGATAAATAAGCTCATGTTTCCTAATATATTGACTTAATTATTCAATTATTATAATGATTGATGTAAGTTGGATGAAATTAGACCTTGTGATCATAATTTTCTATATCTAGGATGTAATTTTAGTGTCAATCAACCCACTAGAATAACACCCTAAATAAAATATTCCAAAAATTTAGTCATGAAGTAAAATTGGGAAAATTTAATCCCTTTAAACATAAATATAGTTTTATAATGTGATATGGGGCTCAATCATCCCTAATTTTATCGAAAAGGCAATTGGGTGTAATATAAACCTTTTGAACATAACAATGAAAATAGGATGCTACTTGGTGATAATTGAACCTAATCTTAGCTATATTGGATTTGATTTGGAAATAAATCAAGAGGTAATTACATATTGAACCTAATCTTAGCTATGTTGTATTTGATAATTGAACCTAATTTTTTTAAACCCCACCTTCAAAAGTTATATGTTGTCTAGTCATGGGCGATGGATCTCATTTAATTAGAGTAATAAGTTAAAGAATAAAACACTAGATCAATTAAAAGAGTTGAGAGAAAATTAAAAGGTATAAGTGTAAGAATTCCAATCAAGACAAGGTACAAACACTATCCATAATGAGAAAAATATCATATATAATGATGAAATTGATAATGATGAATTGAATAACAATGACCAATGCTTACCTAAAAGTCCAAATTATTTCCCAAGTCCACATTCAAAGTATAAAGTTTTATATTTTATTAATGATGAGTATATGCATGATGATTTACCCCATAATAATTAATAAAATTACATGGAAACACACAATGATCAAAGAAAAAATGAATATAATTCCATGGAAACACTAAACAATGAATGTAATATTCAATAAACTTGTAGTGAACATAATGATTTTTAAACATCCTCTCAATACATTCCACCATTGATAACATATTCAAGGAATGTGCATAGAAAAGTTGAGTACTTAATTGAAGTTGATGAAAATACTTTTAAACCAATGCATAATAAAATGACTGGCCACCATTTAATAACACTAGTTAAAAAATTTTGGGATAATTTCTTTGGGAAATTATTTTTTGATAGTCAAAATGTCAATTATTTGTTTAATTGATGAAATTAATTAAGATTGGACCTAAAATATACATCTTAGGAATAAGAACATATAATATGGATGAGGATTTTTTTTTTTGAAAATATACATGATACATATCATACTATAGTCATGACATCATACAGGAAATATTGTAATGATGCATGATGTATAATTACCACTTGTGTAGTAAGTGGTCAAATAGGGAGAAAATGATTCATTTAAAAAACTACCCAAGCACTAAACATAAGAAAAAAAATAACATTAATGAAAATAATTAGAATATGCCAAAGACTTAATGATGCCAATACTAATGAGCTCTAGGCATTGAATTATTTACTTTCATGAAAGGACAAGGGTATAGTCAGTTCCCTTAAAGATTTACTTTCACAATTTTTGAAAGACAATATAAAAGTTTCACACAATACAAGAGATGTAGTGAAAATAATATTTAGTTCTTATAACCGTGAACTACATCTGAATTTTTTTTGATATGACCCAAACGTAATTGTACTATATATTTTTAAAAAAACCATCCACAATTTTTTATTAGTCAAATATTTTTTGAGATGGACAAAACCTTTTATTTAAAAATAATTCACATGTTCATCACTTTTTGTTTTAGGCAACATGTTAAATTTTCAATGCATTATGATGTTTTCATCATACATGTTTCACTTTTAATACTAATAACATTTTGTAGGAGTAAGGTATACAAGTTCTTCCAAAATAAGCTAGGAAATTGATTCCCACCATTTTTTATAAAAGACTAGATGAACATGTTCTTTAATAGCAAAGCATGTTTGTATGTAAATTATACCATTTGTGTTGGATTTATGTTTATCCTTAAAATTTATATGTGGGTAATCTAGGGTTAAATGGGTAGAGATAGCCTAGGGCACAAGGATGGGAGACTATCTCTAAAATAGGCCAATTATTTATGAAACTCAGATAAAACATATAATGAATTTATTATGTTGAGATATTAAAAGATGAAAATTACAACTATGATAGATATTTAAATGATAAATAAAAAAATATACTTATCTAATTATGATGCTAATATAGTTTCAGATCTAAAACATGTAAAAATGAGACCAAATCTAGATTATAGAATAGTCCCTTAATTCTATAAATTTGACGTCTATAAATATGGAAACTTACGTTGATGTGGTATGATTACATCAATACTAATATCTAAATTTTATGTAGGTGTCCATTATGGAATACTTAATAAAATTAGATTTGACCACCTAGATGCTTCTAAGTCATAGACTGTCACTCCTTATCAAATAAAAAAACCTTATTTATTTATTTTGATAGTGGTTATGGGGAAAATGGGTTAGTGGGAATTTTTTTTCAAGATACCCCAAATACCCCTTTATTAATGAGCATCACCTATATATCTATGGCACTTTCAGATCTAGGTCATAGACTGTCACTCCTTGTCAAATAACAAAACCTTATTTCTTCATTTTCATAGTGATTATGGGGAAAATGGGTTAGTGGGAACATGGTTTAAAGATACCCCAAATACCCCTCTATTAATGAGCATTACCTATATATCTAATATTCTGAAAAGGGTTTTACACTTATTTAGTTCTCTCCTACATGTTGTTTTATGTGTGAATCATGTAATGTGTGATAAGTAAGTAATACCGTGACCTAGATTGTAACATGGAAAATATGTCTCTTAGGATGCTCATTAAATACTTAAAACCTTTATATGTGTTTTCCCTATGACTGAAATGAAGATAGGATAAATGAAGAAGATTTAATCACTTTATTACTTGATTGAGTGATTTTAGTAAGTAGCCTTTTGGTATATGCTAGGTATTTTTAGGTGAGGAATGAATGAGGTTTTATCTTGTAATTCTAAAAAAAAATTTATATATGATCTCATAGTAAATCACTTATATGAATACATTTCATTTTCAAATTGGATGACTTTAGGGCAGTAGACACTTGTGTTGTGATAGGACACTTACATTAACTTGCATGTCTGACTAGGATGCAAGTGCTTAGGAAGTTAGAAAATAGGTACAAGTGTATAACATTTAGAGATGGAAGATAATTAGGTTTATAACATTATATACAAGATAGAAGGCCTGGTTCATTATAATGACATTGGTTGGACTAGGAGATAAGTAGTTAGGTATAGAGAGATAATGTATATGATCCTTTTGGTAGTATAAGGGGTATATAACATGAAAATATATCCATGATATGTATTTTATAAGTGGCAAAAAATTATGTGATATATAATTTATAAAAAATATCTAAATTCCCCCCTTTAGTCTATAGAATGAAATTGCTAGTTTAAAGGAGAATAAATTCATACCTAGGTGTGTGTAGTACACCTTCTCTTTGCTTGAGTTTAGCTTGAGTGATTTTTTGGTGACTGACCTGCAACCTAAATTATGTTATAATATATAATTAGTGCATATAATTTCAAATTTAAAATATTGAAATGATTGAAATTTAAATAGTTCAAGTTTTAGGAGTACACATGTGTATCAATGCAACCATCTTACCTTTTAGTAAATTGATTTGAAATATATACAATTATGAATCATTTCAATTGAGATTAGGAAAAAATATAAAAATATGTAAAGTTCATATATCTATATAGATAGAGAGATATTGGACAACAAATTCCCCAACCATAAAAAAAAATGAGTTTCTACCCAAAAATTGAGATTAACTCGTCTGTGTAACCCAATCATACTTATAACTTGGTAAGTGTGAATGAACCAAGTCAAATCACACTATAAAATTGGTGAGATTGGATGATGTAATCAATTCCAACCTATAAACTTGGAAATATTGAGTGATTTAATCACATCAAACATACGAAAAGTGAACCAACCATTGTAGTAGATTGGCTCAATAATGTTTGTAAAAGTCCAACCTAGTGGGTGATGGCAATCCATGGTAGTGTTTTAAATCTAAAAATGATTTGATTTTAAAATATTAGGTACACATTTCATGGAATATACACCTTAGATATGTCTCATGCTAAAATTGTGTATAATAATTATACCAATGTATATAATTCTACTGCAAATGTGTATTTGAATCATATAATTGTGAATTTGGCCAAATTGAAACTATGTAAGTGTGGAAAACATGTTTCCAAAAAATTATTTCACTATAATCTAAAATAAAAAACTAGTGTAAGTGTGGAGTAAATGTTTCCAAAACATGCCCCCACTAAAATATAAATATGATAACTAGTGTAAGTGTGAATGTTGAGAAATTTAAAAAATGATATAAGTGTCAATGTGGAGAACATGTTTCCAAAACATGACCCCACTAAATATGAAACAACGAAAATTATGGAAAACATGTTTTTTGAACATGCCCCCACTACAATTTGAATATGTGGAGTAATATGTAAATCATGCCCATATGGCATGCCCCCACTAATATGCATCCCATTTTAAGGTAAGGAGAAGTAGAAAATGGTAGTTTTTTACCTAAAAAAAGATGATATAACCATGTAAACTATAAATTTATCATGTAATATATATAGGAAATATGTCTAAGTAAATATATCATTTAATTACAAAGAATGTTATCACACCGAGTAATAAGATTCATGATGTACACCATTTCAATGTCGATATATTAAATGTACAATCTCAACAGAAATTCAAGCACACACACAAGAACACTCAAAATCAAGTCAAGATACAATGGTTGAAGGAGATTTTAAATAATGGTCATGTTCAAATGTTACAAAATCAAAGGGACATGACTTAGTCAATTTTCCACAAAATCAAGAATGACATATTCAATTGTTAACATAAAATGAACAATGACATATTCAAATGTCAAAGAACAAAACAAAATAATAGGGGCCACAAATAATGAAACATATTCAAATACTCAAAAAATTAAGATAATATATAGGTAAGACACTTGAGGAAGTGCATAAATGAAATCATAAACAACCAACATAAACATATTATACTGCTCCCTAGATATATGTGTTAGTAAAAATGTTAAGTACATAACATATCTAGTACATTATGAAATATATATGCATGGATAAAGGAATGTATAAGTAAATATATGGTTGCAAAAATTATAATGTAAAATTACTATAAATGATACCTAGATCTATCATGATTAGAGAGGTGGATGCACCCAATGTCCTAGTGATGTGAGTATATGGAAAACCCAAAATCTAGAAATTCATAGATCATGTATCTGTGTATGCCTGTATCACACCCAAAAGAACACATGTATATAGGAAATACTAATTTTACATCTACCAAAATGAAACCAACAACATGTATGCCAAGGAGATAATAGGATATGTAAATGTTGAAAATATTTTTGTGTTTTTTATTTTTTTTTACTTTTTTTTTAAATTTTTTTGAATATGTTAGAGAAATAATAGAGGAAGTCCTCATCATCAAATGTGTAGGATCACTTGAGGCCTTTTTGATTTTTTATTTATAATGATTCATGGACACCTATTTTAAATTTATGTGCAATGTCATTTCATAAGCTTTTGGTGCGAAAGGTTGGCCATATCTATGATGGTGTAAGCAAATCTACCTATCTCAAACAATAAAGGTGATACACATACCTTCATTATAGATTATTTATTTATGATCATTAAACCAATATTTTCCAAATTGAAATGTCAAATGTGGATTTTGATATAATATCCATATGATTAGGGGGACCATGTACAATACACATGATATTATTAGGTAGATGTACCTAGGATATTCTAACATTGACATAGAGTGTGTTTATTCAGTTGTATTATGTCCCAAATGTTAAATAAATTTAGTTCTACACATTGTATCCCACTTTTTCCTATAAAAATTAAGATGTAGAAATTAAACACCATCAATATTATTAGTAATAATTATATATATGTGTGCCTTTGTTATTTTGAAATATGGTTTTCATGTGAATATTTTAAAGTAGTTTATCTTTTTCTCTTCTCAAGCACAATTTGTATGTGACCCTAACTCTTATATTTATCAATTAGGTTTTATAATTTGTTATAGTGACTTGAATAATGGCCATTTATCCTATGATATTTATAATATGTTAAACCTTGTTTAGGAATAATTCTACTACTCAATCTGTGTCTATTATAGGGTAAATATATCATAATATGTTCATGTAACATGGAAAGTATTGTATCCATAGTAACTTAGTTTGTTGTGATCCATATAATCTATTGTGGAGTCTTATGAGATACCTCCACATTATTTACATTATTTATCTACATTTGATCTTTTTATGGTTGACTTAATATGAGAAGCTAAGATGGTGTATGGAATAAAAATCATTTACATGTTCATCTACCATTTTTTATTTAACCTTATGTTGATTTAGTTTTGTATCCTCTATAAGTGAGTTTAGATGATATGTATTAGGACCTATTGGTTCAAATAAGTTATGAAAAATATGCTCAAGTGAATCAAAATTAATTTTTAAAAATGTCTCATCTATCATATCATGGGCTATATCATCACCATTATCATAATAATCTGAAACATGGCCATCTTATTGATTAATATTGTTTAATAAAGGAAGCTAAAATATTGGAGGTACTTTTCATTTTGGTACCATTGGTTCATTTAGTATTGGTTTTTTTTCTTGAGGTGTATCCACATTCACTTCAGTGTTTAGTGCCTTATCTATGATTAGATATAATGGATCCATTGTACTTGACTCACCCAGTTCATAAGTTTGGATATTATTAAGAGGAATACATTATGTATGTGGTAATAATATTGTAAATCCCTCTACATCATAATTTATCATTTTACATAATTTGAAGGGTTCATTATTAACATGCATTATCAACACAGTCCCATCATGAATGAATTTTACACATTGATGTTAAGTAGATGGGATGGAATCCTTTGTGTGTATCCAAGGTCCATCAAAAGTAAATTATAATGTAATGATTGAGACATTATCTAAAAGGTGGTTGGAATAGTTTTTGTCCCAAACGTTACATCCAAAGTTATTTGGTCAATCAAAGGGCTATGTGAATTATAAAATCCCTTAATATGTATAATTGGTTTTTGAATAAGGTTGGTACTAATACCCATGGTGGCTAGGATATTTTGTATACAAATGTTTAATCCTAATCCATAATCAATGATCACCCTTTTTATACCCATATTATGCATAGTTACTTGTATGAACAAAGGTAATCCTCAATCAATACCATATTTAGATGGTAAATATGTTAGATCAAAGGTGATTAAATTTTTATTGATTTTGGGATCTTACATGATATCCACAAAGTAATTTAGATGAATATCACTCAGAACTTGGGTTTCATGCAATGCTTCATATCAGATATCCTTATAGATATTAAATTGTTTTATAAGTTCAAGGTTAGAAATATTAGCATGTGTGTTGTCTAATTGGTAAACAACATCATAACCCTTATATCTAATCACATGTTTTATATTAAGAGCTACCTATTATATATTAATAAGTGCCAAATTAGATTTAACATCTTTATCTTTTTTGAGTAGTGACGACATGGACCAAAATATCTAATATAATCCATGGGAGAATAATTGGAGTGGAATGCTAGATGTCACTCCAACAAGGTAGAGGTGGAACAAATGGTTGAGAACGTGCATGTTGGCACCTAGATACTGGATAAATAATATTTCAAAAGGAATTATAAAAAGAGATTAAGTATTGTTTTTCCTTTAAAACCTTATCATTATAATGAAAAATATACTTATTTATTTGGATGATACATTGGATTATCATAGTAAAATAGTAAATTGTCATTACCATTAAAAATTGTGACATAAAATGAGCTACACATGCATCTATATTAAACATTTTAATAGAAAAGGAAATTTGATTTTTAACTTGTAAAATATTGTTAAATCAGAAATAAAAAATTAGAAATAGAGCTTCAAAAAACCATAGATCAATATCTAGGGTTTTACAAATGAAACATCAAGTTCACCAAATTTTTAACCTTAAAATATAGATGTGGGGAATCTAGGGATAAATGGGTAGAGATAGACTAGGGAAAAAGGATCATATACTATCAATAAAAAAGACTAAATATTTATGAAACTCAAATAAAACATATATTGAATTTATTATGCTAAGATGCTAAAAGATAAAAAGTATAGCTATGATAAATATTACAATGATAAATAAAATAATATATTTAGTTGGTTCTGATGATAATACATTTCTATATATAAAATATGTAGGAAGTAGATTGGTTATAAATTCTAGGTCATTCACTTGTTTCTATAAATTTGACCTTTATAGTCATAGACACTTGCATAGGCTTGGGGTGATTGCATCGATGTTATTGGTTGAATTCTATGTAGATGTCTAATATGAATCGCCTATTAAAACTATATTCAACAACTTGTATGCTTATTTTTTTTGTCTCACATTAATTTTTGTGCATTCATATCTAGGATATGGACTATCACTCATCAAAAAATAAAACCCTAATTATTAATCTTCATAGTAGTTAGATAAAAAATGGGTTAGTGTGCACACAATTTCAATTTGTGTCAAATAACCCTTTGTCAATGAGCATTGCCTACATATCTAATACATTGAATATGGAATCATACTTATGTATTTATCCCCTAATTATTGGCTTGTGTGTGATCATGTAATGTTTAATCAACAAGTATAATAGTGACCTACTTTGTAACTTGTCAAATATGTATCATAGGATGTTCTTTTGGTACTTTATACCCACAAATGTGTAGTCCCTATGAATAATATAGAAATGGATAAAATAATAAATATTTTTCTCATTTTAATGTTTTATTGAGTGATTTTAATAACTATTCTTTTGGTATGTGCCAAGTTTTTAGGTGCAAAATGAATGGGGGTTGATCTTATATTTCTACTAATACCTTTGGAGAACATCATGAATTAAAGTATCTATGTCAACCATAGGAATATGTCTACTTTTCAAATTAGATGAATTTAGGTCACTATAAACTTTTTTTTGGACAAGATACTTGCAGTGACATATGCATCTGATTGGGGTGTAAATGTCTAGGCAATTAGAAAATAGGTGTAAGTCTAGAACTTTCAGATTTGGAAGATAAACAAGTGAATAAAATTCTAGGTAAGATATAAGGTTGGGTCATCATATTGACATTGGATGAACTAATACATAATTAGTCAGGCATATATATTTAGTGTATGCAAGCATTTTGGTATCAATAAGTGTATATAATCTAAAGTTACATCCATGATATATATTTGCCAAGTGTACAAGACTAAGGTGCTATATAATTCAAAAATAATGTCCATAATTTATAATTATTAAAAAATTATATCCATGAGGATAAGTTAAGTGAAATTATACATGAATTATTTAGTTTGATAAAATATAAATATGTCATAAGTTAGCAAGTAAGAGATGACAAAGAATGTAATGGGTACAATCTTGTTACAAAATAGATGCTTATTTTCTAATTTATGCTCAAATTTAGGAATAAATTATTTATGAGTATGTAAGATGGTTGGATGAACATTTTAATCTTATCGAGGATACACTCCCACTTGGTTCTATTATTTTAGTAGTCTATTTTTTTGATAATTACACATTCAAACCAAAATTGGAAGTTTAGTCACAATATTACAACCTAGTACAAGTTGCCATATTCATGCATATAGCATTCATGCATTCACCTTATAGTATAGATCAAGATTAAAAAATATTAATGGAGTACCATTTATTTGTAAGTGATGATCAATCAAATTTTAAAAAGTATGTGCAAGGTTATTTTGAGAAACTCTATGGAAATTTGACTAAGAGGAACATTAATTTCAATCAACATTACATTTGGGAAGACAATTTCACATCACAATTCAAGAATGCATGTATTTTTTAATGGTTTATTAGGATTCACATTACCATTATCTTAGAACATATTTAGAGTTTTACTAAGGCTAAACAAGGAAATATGGAGCATGATAGTGCTAGAGCATGTGTAAAAAGAATTTTTGTAAGAGAGGAATTGATGTTTGAATATAATGTTATTTTGAATGATGAAACAACCATTATTAAATGGTATAATGATAAAATAGGCCATGATGCTCAAGAAAATTCTATTGTTCATATATATTTTTGGCTGATGGATAAATAAAAATTGGTAAAGTATGAGGATTGTATGACCGTAATAGGATCAAGTGAGCTCCACTCATTTCATAGCTCAAATTTAGGTTCTTGGAATATTAATATGAGACACATAGCATGTCATTTTTATGTATTCATTTAATTTGTTTGGAATGAGTGTGAATCACAAGAGTGGGTGTATGAATGGATCTATGGACCCTCTAATTATAATTGATACATATTAAATTCCACCAGCATTAAAACTTACAAATATGACATTGTCACAAGAATTTAACCATGCATCTGATCTAGAACAACTAGGTAGAAGATTAATAAATATTTACTATTTATTCTCATTATCTAACTTGAAATTATCATTAAAAATTAATTTTTATGATACAGGGCATGTTTATATAGTTATTACTAAAGAGGACAATGAAGAGGGAACATTTACTACTTATGTCAATTTGTACAAGATTTCTTTTTACTTCCCTAGTCATATATGTATAAAACACTGACTATCCCACTAGGTATATAATAGTCACTGGAACTTGGATTTGAAAATATCCTATCAAAAATTCATATGCATGGTTGTTTAACGACATTCAAACACATAGGAAGACACTACACTATTCAAGATTGTTTCTTGAAACAAATTTTTTAATTGATAAAATATCATGGAAGGCCATTAAATAAGAACCTATGAAATTTTTTTGAGATATACCATGAATCTATTCTTTCTACTATCAAGATTAGAGAAGTTTCCAAAGGTTCATTATATTAAAATTACAAGGTATGTTGAGTTCTCAAATCTAAATGTATTTAATGTTACCAATTTTTATTGATTTTATATGTAGTAAATATAAATTTCATTCATAATTACTTACTAACAATTGCCAAACAGGCTTCCACCTTCATGTGTTTGGCACTATTAGTAAATAATTTCATATTTTTGAAGATAAGATAAGCTTAATTTAAGTATTAAATTATTATATAAAGTAAATTTTGAAGCTAAAATGGGTAGTGAGTCTTTTGACTGGGTATTATGTGATGTAAAAAACCTAGTCCTAGACATTATCCACCACCCAAAATATGTTGGCAGTGACATTATCTAGACAAGAAGCACCAGAAGTAGAGCTCAAATATGAATTTAACTTTGACCACATTTGTTGATAATGTTTCAATCCTAAACAATAGATAAATCATGCATCTGGGTGGATTTACATATTGTTCATGGGAGAATGTGCCATTTTCCTATTGATATTTGTATGAAGTTATGGAATTGTACTTAGAGGTCTTGGAGGAATAAATGTCAATTAGAGGATAAGAAATTATTTATTCACTGTAAAAAAATGATTTCAAGACTCGAGATTCTAATGCATGCCATATATTCATCTTAAGGGTTTCATCAATGTTCTCTAGGTTTATTTATAGTGATTCAACATGCACACGAGTTTTCTTTCAACTCATGCCAACAACTTATAGCTTCCATTTTATGCATGTCTAAAGTTAGGCCAAAGAACTATAATTTTCTTGTATTGAGAAGCATGTTCTTGAGACTAGAATGGGTAGTGGGTCTCTTAATTAAGAATGATGTGATCCAAAACTTGAAAGTCTTGGTTGAAGAATATTTCAAGAACACAAATAATAATTTTATCTCTAAGAAGAGATGTATTATTGCTCAAAATTTTAGATACAACATATGCCTATCTCTCGAAAGAGATGTCTATTTTCCTTTTTAGGCTACATATCTATTTATACCTATTTTTTAAGGAAAGAGGAGGATGTGGAAGGTCACCAATATTGAGGGAGATGAAATGGTTTGATTTCCACAAATAAAAATAATACAAAATTTTAGAAATTACTATTTTTAAAAACTTACTATTTTTAGAATACACTACTAAAATTGAAATTTGGGGCACTTCTATTTGGTTTTCAGGGGTCAAATAAAACTAAGTAGATAGCATGCCATATTAAAGTGTTCCCCTCATTATTATATTTATAATGGTTTAATTGGGGCTTCAAACAGAGCTATGGTGTAAAACTTATGGATCTCAAAAGTTCTACCACCAATTGGGGTATGACCGTCCCATGAAGTGTTGCCTAGATCATTGCCTAAAGTGTTGTCTAGATCATGATGGTATGCTAATAACTTAGTTTTGGATGTTATATTCCACCTTATACATGTTTTCAACACTTGTTTTGATCCATGAATCATCAAGGGTAGATTTTTATAAATATAACTTCAACTTCAAAAACATTTGTTGTTAGTGTACCACACTCCTTAATAATAGAGAAAACATGCATATAGGTGGATTTATACATTTTGGTTTTGGTATCATGTGTCATTTTCTGATATAAATGTGTTTGAATTGATATACTTGCACCTATAGGTCCCAAAGGTGTAAATGTCAGTTGGAAAACAAGAACTTATATCTTCAATATGAAAAAGTTCCATTTTAGGACCTTTTAATATAGTATGTGCCATTGATTCATCTCCAAGGTTCCATCTACATGATATTGGGAGAAATGGTAGGGATTTTATACACATGTGAGGGTTATTTTAATGACTTATGGTTTTTATTTGATCTACATCTAAATTTAGGCTTCAAATTATAATTTTTTATATGAAAAAGTGCATTATTGAAGTAAGAATGAGTAGTGGGTCTCTTGAATACTATGATGAGATCCCAAGAACCTATTCCTAGATATTATCTTCCACCCAAGACATGTTATCAATTACAATTTGGATCCAAAAAGCACCAAAGATTAAATTCTCTAATTGTAACTTCATTTTTGACACCATTTATTGTTAGTGTTTCCATTCTCCTAAATAGTAAATAAAACATGCATCAATGTGGATTTGGTGTTATGGTATGAATAAAATTTAAATTACATGTGTGTGTGTGTGTGTGTGTGTGTGTGTTTGTTAAAAGTGATGGAATTTGACATGGATGTCACAAAAGTAGAAATGCTAGTTAGAGAATAAGAACTTTCCTTTTCATTACAAAATTTGCATTCAAGACCCGTTACTATAGTGTGCACCATAGATTTATCTCAAAGTTTCTATTGATGTGCTTTAGGCTGTAATTATATAAACTTTAAATGTTTTATTGTTTTAATTCATTCTAAATACATATGGTTTCTATTTTATGTACATCTAAAGTTGATCCAAAAAATTATAATTTTCTTGAGCTTAGAATGGGTAGTGTGTCTCTTGACCAAGCATGATTAGAAGCCATGAACCTAGTCTTGGATGTTACCCACCAATATAAACATGTTGATAGTGGCAATTTCAAGCCACAAAGCACTGATAGTGGAGATATCAAAATATCATAGAGATGAAAGAATATATCACCACATAATCTACATGAAGATGTTTATTTTTCACATTTTTTATGTCATAGGGAAGGGTTTCCCTCTTTTACAACATCTTCATCATAGCATTATAATATTAATGAATTTTGTATGCTTATTTGTGGATGTATTTCTAAAAAAGTCCTATTTATATTCTTTGATATTGTGTGTGTGTGTGTGTGTGTGTGTGTGTGTGTGTGTGTGTGTGTGTGTGTATTTATAATATATATGATGACAAGATAAGAAATAGCCAAGTTGAGTGTAGTAGAGAGGGAGAGAAAAAAATTAATAAAATAAAATAAAAGAGCTATAACCACCAAAATATTACAAGGACTTAAGAGACATGATAATTACAATGGTTCACTACTTAAAAGGGACAAAGAAGAGTCTCTAAAAGAAGGGAAATAACTCTATGAAGAAGGAGATAACACAACATCACTTTATGATTAATTGACTCCATTTTCATGATAAGTTAAGGAATAATTTCACTCTTTAAGGTTAAATATGGAGGAACTATCCAGTATATTTGAGAATCATAAGTTAGATGATCTCATTTCATCAAAAAGGTTGTATCATTTTTAACATCTCATGTTGGAATATGATGAGAAGAGAAGAAATGGGCAAGCTGATTGTTGTGGAGAGGTAGAGAACAAAGTTGAGGAATTGAAACAAAAGAGATAAAACCATCAAAATATTCTAATTCCTTATGAGACATGAGAATTACAATCTTGCACCTAGAGTCAATATAAATGAAGTTATTTGCACCCTTTCTAAAGAGGCTAGTTGGATTGTCAAAGCAAAGGGAACTACTTAAAGAAATGCAATATGTTTATAAATTTAATGAATAGAAAATGTGAGAAAAACATCCAAAATGATATTTAACTAGTGTAGCAAGGGTATCCACATTATAGTAGTGATAAATAGTGTAGCCCAATCAAGAGAGGAACTCCACACTAATTTATGACTCTATATCAAACATTATACTATTTTATCCCATATTGTTTTAATTGTAATACATATTAAAGGATTGAAATTTATTTTCAATAATTACATGAAGGAAATAATAAGGATAATCACATTTAAATATGGCCATTCAACCATAAAATTTAATTTTTCAATAATAATGTGAGCCAAATTAAACATTAAAATATGATCACCACAAAATGTGAACCCACAGACACACATAGACATATTTGTGTGTGTGTGTGCGCACGCGCACGTGCGTGCATGCGTGTGTGTGTGTGTGTGTGTGTGTGTGTGTGTGTGTGTGTGTGTGTGTGTGTGTGTGTGTGTGTGTGTGTGTGTGTGTGTGTGTGTGTGTGTGTGTGTGTGTGTGTGTGTGTGTGTGTGTGTGTGTGTGTGTGTGCGTGTGTGTGTGCGTGTGCGTGCGTGTGCGTGTGTGTGTGCGTGTGTGTGTGTGTGTGCGTGTGTGTGTGCGTGTGTGTGTGTGTGCGTGCGTGTGTGTGCGTGCGTGTGCGCGCGCGCGTGTGTGTGTGTGTGTGTGTGTGTGTGTGTGTGTGTGTGTGTGTGTGTGTGTGTGTGTGTGTGTGTGTGTGTGTGTGTGTGTGTGTGTGTGTGTGTGTGTGTGTGTGTGTGTGTGTGTGTGTGTGTGTGTGTGTGTGTGTGTGTGTGTGTGTGTGTAAAATCCATAAAGACATTCAAAATAATAACATAATATAATTTGAGATGAATGACATATAAGCATACATGCCAAAAATGAATACATTAACATAAAGGCATACAAAAGATTACATCATCTAAAAAAATAATATATTTTTTGGGTGAATGTCATATAGGCATAAGATCAACATAAAACTAATTTTACAATAAAAAATGACAAAAATTATTGGAATGGATGATGGCATAAGTTGTTTTATAAAACATGTAGTGATTAAGTTTTTTGTTCTGAATTAAATCATGAAGCAGTCATGTTCAACTTTGGTATAATGTATCTCATAGTCTGTGAGAGAACAAATGATATAATATATGGAATATTCATGACAAATTTCATCTTTTCTGGAAGTCATGGCCCCAACTAATATGGGGGTAGATAAATTTTACAATATGAGAGGTTGATCATTGGAAGGAGGTCAAAGAGTGGGGGGATGCAGGAGGGATTCTTTCATTTTGTTGAATGAATTTTGGCATGAATTAGTCCATTCTATAGCTATACCCTTCTTTATAAGGAAATTAATTTAATAAATATTATATTCCATCTCAAGAACAAATTATTATATTTACCCAAGCTTACCAAGGTATGTTTGTATGTATGTAATGGAGTGAATAACAAGCATGCTAAAATTGGCTTTTATTTTTATAGTATCTACATCAATCCCATGTAAATAAACAAAAAATCCTAACAAATTTTTGGAGGTGACACCAAAAACACATTTGTAACAATTGAGTATAACTTTTTATTTGATGAGATGATAAAAAATGATAGCAAGATCATGAAGATGATTTTCATGATCCTTGGATTTACTGATAAGATCATCTACTTATGTTTCAACTATTTTTTCTATGAGATAATGAAATATATGGTTCATTATATGTTGATAATTACCACCAACATTTTCAATACCAAAAGGCATATTAAAATTATAATAGGTTCCCCATTTTATTGTAAAATTAGTTTTATGTTGATCTTGAAGAGTGATATGAGTTTGATTATATCTTAAAAAATTATCCATGAGAGATAAAATTTTGTAATTTATAGTGGAATCAATAATGGAATCAATTGATGGTAAAGGAAAATTATCTTTGGGGCATGCTAAGTTAATATTGTGAATGTATATACAAATTTAAATAACCATGGTGAATTGTTTGCATATAAGAATATTGTTAGAAACCCACTCGATGTAGTCTAAGGTTTGATGAATTTATCATCTAGGAACTTGATGATCTCTTTATGACATAAGGTATAAATCTTAAGAGAATTTTTTTGTTTATTTTAATGTATGGGTTTTTATCTAGGATAGGTAATGATATTATGCACCACATTACTAGAATCAATGTCAGTCATGTCTTCATATGACCATGTGAAAGCTTCATGATATTTATCAAAAAATAGACTAAAGTTATCATGTTTGGTAGGAAAAATTTATTTATAAAAAAGAATAAATTGAGTGATTGTAGTGATTTCAAAATTAATGGTACCTTTTTCCTAAATAATCAAATGAAATTATTGAAACAAAGAGCCTTCTTCTAAAAATGACCAAGATTATGATGTTAACATGGAAATTGAGGCTCACTATAATGGAGTAGTCATAAAATAAATTTATTAGTAGGGACCATGGGTAAGGTTACATAATATTGAACATCCTCTTCAAGATCCAAAATTTGATTTCCATTAGTATAGAAATCAGAATGCATTTATCAAATAGTTTTAGCTTGTACATCTAAGGTAATTTTAAGAGTAGAGGTATGATATTGTTTGATAGAATGTGATATCACAATAGTAGGAGAATCACTATCATTGGTGGTGACTAAATTGTCTATAATGTGTACATAATTGGTTTCATTGGTAGGATTGATTGGAGGTAATGTGTATCAACCTACTAGATTGATTTGATGATTGAAATTATGGATTGTATGTTAGATTATATCAAATTGGTTGATTTAATATACAACACATGGATTATCTATCAAATTTACATTCATAGGTGGTACATATCCTTCTATTTATACTTAATTATCAAAGGATATGTGAATGGCATGAACATCATGATTGAAGGCATGCATTTTTATTAATGTCTTTTAATAATGTAGGATATCTAATTGCCATGAATGAGATTATGTCATAATTTAGGTATCATCATAGGATGGAGATATAACACATGTATATGCTCTATTATGAACATATGTAGTGGATATACCCTTATTATTTAAAGTTAAAAAAAGACAAGGCTAAAGGATCCAGAAATAGTTTGGACACCCCATATTCATTGCAAGAAAAATCATTCAATGTGTAAGATGCTTCATGTGCATTTCATGGGGAAGGGTTAATGGTGGTATAATCTATTAATGGAATGATTATATCACGTGGAATAAAAGAGTTATGTATCCATTCCTTTGTATAGGTAGGTAATATAGTGGTATTTCAAATATTTTATAGTTCATTGGGTTTGTCATCATTTGAAGTTGTAAGAGTTACTTGTAGATCTAGATGCATATTAAAAAATTATATAAGTAGAGGACTATATATGTGAGTAATAGTAGGTATATGATATTGATATTTACTATTTTTAAGTTGGTTGATAAAAATATTAAGACCAACCTCATGTTTTTAATGCTTCCCATTATGTATGAATCTAATACATTGGTTACTACAAGATGTAATAGTTCACATGTGTTGAGTCCAAGGATGACCTGAGAGCATGTTTTAAGATAAGGGAAGCTATAGGTACATTATATTGGTCTGGATTGTCTTGTTTTCAATAATATTGATCCAAGTGCAGCCAAGTTATTTTGGGTTAGTTTTATCAAATCCATGACACATGATTTGAATTCTTTTGAGATTTTCTTTGGAATGTCTAATTTTTTAAATTAATCAAAGAGAAGTAACATTAAAACTAGATCCTTTGTCAACTAAAGATTTTATATTAACAAGGGCATATGGACTTGTATTTGTTATATAAAATAAATATATTGGTGTCAAAAATGACTCAAAGAATCATAGGATAAGAAGAGTCAACATGGAGTTTGAAGATCCTATATAGGCAAATGTGAGAAGGAGAAGACATGCCATTCTTGACAAAAATAAAATTTTCATGGTCTCATTTAGAGTTTATACAATTATTTATTAGTTTTCATTTTTATATTATTTACATCATTTATTTTTAAAAGTTGTAAATTTGGTTTACATTTATTACCAATAAATTACTATAAAAAATGGTGTGTATGTTTATCAAGATTTGAACTCTAGTGTAATTTGTGCTCCAGCCTATTCATAAAGACATTGCCCTAATAACCAATATTCGTGATATAGAGGTTGAAATTTAATATTATATTATTGTCATTAGAATTTTTTTCTAATATCTTTGGGACATGTAATATTATGATGTTTACATGGAAATTTTCATGAAAGTTGGTATCTGAAGAGCTTCTAATCTTCTACAAGTTTACTTCTATGTTTAAAGAAAACTATCACATCAATAATAACTTGAGAAATTTCTAAGTGAATTACTTAATTTTGGTTGTAACATTGATGTTTATGAGCTTATGGGAATACATAATGTCTTTAATGGGGATCTTCAAGCCATTAGGAACCTCTATATTTGTTATTTTTCATATAGAGAGTCTTTGATGGTATGACTTCAATTCACTACCACAATAAATTTGCATAGAAACACAACCATTTATAAATAAGAGTTTTATGATGGGTGATTATTTTTATTTTCTCATCAACTTTTTAAGTGTTATTTAGAGGCTACACATAACTATCCTCATAGTAATGGTAAATATTCTAGGGGTTGAAGGTGTCATGAGCACAACTACCATGTTAAGAAGCATGGTCTATTTGCTATAATTGGTTCACTTTTAACCTCACCCACACATGTCTCAGCCTCATAAATTATTTAATTTTTGATGTAATTTTTCCATGATTTGATGTAATAAACTTGTTTTTCATCTTAGATCTTGTGCTTCATCTTATCATGGATTAGCCATAGTTAGGATACACTTCATAGTCACAACATAGATATAGAACAACTCCAATACTATAGATGGTGCTATATTTTTTTTTCATGGAATGAGCCTCAAGATGAAATCATGAAATTTATAGTATATATGATAGAACCAATCACTTGAAATATCGATGGCACATATATTTTTGATGTATTTTTATTGAAAATAAGCTATTTATGAAATGTAGAAAGTGAAAGGCTTCTTAGGGTATGGTCTACCCATTATAAGGTTGTTTCATATTTGATATTATTTGATGATTAATACATTCTAATATTATTATCTGAGGATGAAATCATTAGGGATTCAGCTCTTATCAAATATTTGGATGATGAAACAACTTTGCAAGGTGAAATTTAGTTTGAACCACTAGACAATTTTTCTACTCATACCTTGCTTGTAATAGATATTATATGTGGATAAAGAGTGTGTGGTATAATTATAGTTTCCTACTTGGATTTTTCATGAAAGGTTTGTAGATTAGATTTTGTAAATATTCCTATAACCATTAAGTTCATGGTAGTAGGTAATGTTTTTGTACTATATCCTAATGAATATGCATTTTATACTAGATGTAAAGATTATAAAATGTATATTTTTTATTTTCTTGTTGGAACAAAAATTGATAATATTCATGGGAAGATCATTAGTGGTATTATAGTAGAAATAAATATGGTGATGAGGATGATGAGTTAAAATGGGATGGAATTGATGTAACTAGATTAGAGACCAATTCTTCTAATTTATCTCAAACTTTAAGATTTTTCTACTTATAGAAGTGAAAATTGTTAAAAATATATATATTTAAAAATTATAGAGATGGATTAGGTGTAAAATATCAATCTATCTATTGGTAGCTACATGGGCTGATCAAGTGGAAATTTGGATGGTAGGCTTCTTACAACTACTAGGAAAAGGTGTAATTTGCATCATTTTGATGTTTATGATTATCCTATTCTTACCCAAAGGATGAAGCAAGATATATTATAAGAGGTCTAAATAAGTGGAAATGTTTAAAATTTTTATAAAATTAAAATGCATATGAGGTTATATTAGAGAGATAAAGTAGAAGAGCAGTAGTTCCATCATGAGACGCCAAGGAGATAAGGAGTAGTTAAGTAATTACCTTAAATTCATGGTGATGAAGAAAAATTTAAAAAACTTGATTAAATAAGGCATTTATCTAAGTATCTTAGGACGAGACATCTATTTTTATTTGGATGAGTGTTAGCAAGGGTATAAGGACTTATAATTATTAGATAAAATAAATATATTAGTGTGAAAAAAGACACAAAGAGTCATATGAGAAGAGTCAAAAGGGAATTTAAAGATATTTTATATAAAAATTTGAAAGGAAGGATAAGGTAGGCCATTGTTGAATAAAATATATCTTTCAAGGTCTCATTCATATTTTATAATAGTATTTATTATTATTCATTTGTTTATTCTTTATTTGATTTATTGATTATAATTTCAAATCTAGTTTAAATTTCGTACCACTAAACCACTATCAACATTTTTGAATTATATTTTTATTGATACCAATTTTAATAAAAATAAGTGGGTTATCATCTCAAAATAAAATTTCATCATTTATCATACCCTCTTATAAAAATTATATGGAGGGTCTAATAGATAATAATGTGTCGATAGCATGTACTTATACATGTTCAGGATCATCAAGAGGTGATTTAAATTCATTAGATGAGGGTTATTCTAAATTTTGTAGTTATTTCATAATGAAATTATGATGATCAGGAGTTCTTACTAATTTTATGAGGTAAATTTTAAAAGGTATAAAAATAATTTCATCTAAGAAATTCCAATGGGTTTAGAATAATAATGAGAATAAGGCTTAGTTCGATTAGGTAGAGTGTTTTTTTATTGTATTTTAGGGTGTAGTAGTGGAGATGGATCATAAATCATGGATGGTTTTGAATATGAGGATCAAAAAGTGGTAGTGTAATTAAGTATTTGATCATTATTAGATGGTTGCTTAGGTTTTTAATCTAAGTCTCTGTGAGTAGTTTTGTGATGAAAATTGACTCTAACTATATTCACATATTGATAACTAGTCTAATATTTATCATAATCATAATCAATAACATAAACATTATCATTAGAGTGTTTTTTATTAGGATTGAAATAATGATTGTGAGATTTTGAAGTTATAGGTTGGAAAATTTTCTCTTTTGAGAAACTTTGAGATAATAAAGATGACATAGTTATATCATGGCATCATGATCAAATGTGTCTCCTAACATGAAATAAACTACAAATTTTATAATTCCATGACATGTCTCATGATAAATATAAATATTAGCATTAAGGGACCAGTATTGTTATAAATGAAAGGTTTTGATGGAGATAATTTTTGCTTTATTTATTACACCATCAAGGGTGGGTAGGATGGAGTGTGAATATTTGATTTGATTTCTCCCATTTTTATTGGAGGAAATTTAGATGGATAATTTATTCTATGTATTTTATTAATTAAATTTTTTAAAGATTCCTTGATCTATTTATGAGACATTTTAAATTTATTTCTAAGGAAATCTTGTCATTTAGCTTAATCAAAATCCTCTTCAAGGGTTTGAGGAGAAAAGATTCAAACCTTGTATTGAAGAGAAGGTTTTAGGGTAGTAAAAAAATATTTAAAGAGATTATCATCACTCATGTTATGATCAACTTAATGAACTATTGATTTCCATCTTTTGATAAAAGTATGAGTAAATTAAGTAGGTAATTATTTGTCATTGATGAAGTGACTAAGTCACTTTTCATGAAGATCATTTTTTAAAAACTATTTAGCTATATTATTTACAATATTCTCTAGTTTTCAAATGTATTATTGGGGAATTTTATTATACCAATATAAATCATCTACCATAAGAGTTTTAAAATTACATTTAGTGGTAGCAAAAGTTTTGGTTTGGACCCATTTCTTCTAGAGGTTGCCAATTGATTTAAGGAACATATCAAGGTCCTTAGTTCCATCACTCTTAATGGTTGGACATATATTTAAAATTTCTATTGATATTATGAATGAAGTTAAAGATTCATTTTGAAGATGTTGAAGCATATTTTTATATAGGATAGGTTGAGATTTGATATTCCCTTTGTCATATCTAAGAGGATGAGGAACAAAATTTTGATTATTTGTAGGCGTGACAATATGGGTTTGACTTTCCATTTGTAAACTATGATTTTGCATTGGATAATTTGATAATTGATATTTGTTTGCATAACATTTGAATTTGTTGAACCATTTTAGTAAGAATTTGAGTTGTATCTATAAGTGTATTTTTATTACTAGTGGTAAAAGGTGGAATTTTAGTGTTGGTAGGAGGGTTAATAATGAGATTAATGATATGAATGTTCCATATAAGAGGGTTTTATATACATAATATTTTAAAACTTTATCATTTATCGACACTTTCACTTTTTCAAGAACCTATCAAGTTTTAATCTCTCTGAGTGCATGCCTTAAGGGGCATAATAAGAAAGGGGTGGTCAACCATTTGGTGCTTAAAAATATATTTGGTCCCTATACCATTACCTAAAACCATCTAAATTCACTATTACCCAACTCCCTAAGTAATTAAAACTCATTTATCTACTCTTCTAAGTAACTCCCTTTCCAAAATAGCTCTTGACTAATAAAACACCATTTTTATTTATTTTTTAAATATGCTAGATAGGTCAATATTTTTAGGTATTTAACATACATTATGGAACTAGGTCAGCTTGATTGACTTAGTTTTATATCTAATGGCTTCTTTTACAACCTAAGAAAATTGATCTAGTCGATCATGTCAACTAAATTCTCAAGAGGGTTTAGGGTCAATCCTTAGCTATAAATAACACCTTTACTTCAATCCAATAGGAGTAACATTAATTTTCACATTATTACAGCTTGTAATTCTAGTAATTCTACATTTGATTCATTTGTGTAATATTTTTCTATGGAAGGAAGAATCTTGTCTTGTGGGAAAGTATTGGATGCAAAGTATGAATCTTTTAGAATACAGATGACTTTTATAGTGTGATCCTTAAAAATACATAATAACCTATCAAAAATAACCATTGGCCAAGGGATATATTGAGGCATGATAGGTTCAACCAAAGGTAAGTACTCATAACTTTTACTCTTTCATTTGGTAGATAGATATTGCATAAAGTAATAGGTTGAATGTTTTAATCCTTGATTAATTTACATATACATTGAATTGAGAATATTTATCTTTTCCTTTCATGTGTTATTTATTGCTAAATATCCTCCTTTGTGCCACAATATTTAGTGAACACTAGATTATATTTATTTTATGTATTGTAGGCCTATCTAGGTTTAATGCATAAATCATTTGTTTAGAGGCTTTGAAACCTTATCCTTTAGTGTTCTATAATAAAAGATCCTTTGGTTAGGTTTTATGAATATAAATTGTTCATGTCCTAATATAAAACAATATTCAATTCATTGTTGGTAAAATTACTTTATATGATCTTAGAATTCACTAATTAGAGTAAATTATATATCCATCCTAATTCATTGCATAATTCTTAATTTTTTAGTCACAGTAAACTAGATCAAGCTAGTTTATTTGGTACATTTTCTACCTATAGGTCTAGGTTTTTTTATCTAAATAGATTAGGTTTTTTTATTTATTCAATTTATCTATTTACAGGTATAAGGTTTATAGTCAATTAGGTCACATTGGTTTACCCAAGTTTATGTTATCTTTACAAGTTATTTCTTTGGCTAAATGGATCAAATCGGTCAATATTTTAATTGGTATTTTTAATTTTCATTTATATATAAAAAAATTATCTTCTTTATTTTGTTATATATAACTTCCATTTATAACCAACTAGATTGAACTAGTCAATCTAGTCATTTTCCTACTTTCTACATTTTATTTACAATCAACTAAATTGATCTACTCGATATTGTTTAATAGTAATATTTTATATATTATAAATCTATATCGATAGAATTGATTTAGTTTATTAACTATGTTTTAAATTTTCTACCTTTAAAGAATTAAAAACCTCACCTAGATGACCCATAATTTTTTTTTTTAGCAATTCTACTAAATCGACTTGGTCGATCTTGTTCTACCTTTTAGGTTAATTATTAATAGTTTATGATTTACATATTATAAATTTTAATCAATTTACAATTCTTAATTTTTATAATTCAAAAATTTTCCTTACTACTTTAGTCAGTTGATAATTTTGTGAAACTGTACACATATGGTAAACTAGATTGACCAGTTTGATCTTGTTCTATGTTTTTATTTTATACCAGTAAACTAAATTGACCAAATAAATTTTATTTGTTGGAAATTATTTTTTATATATGGTATCGGCCAACTCATTCATATTGACAAGCTCAATCTTATTTTGTATGTTTTATTTTATAGCATAAGAAAGAAAATTAATCTCTATTTTCATAGTAATTATAATAACTTTTAATTTTTAAATATAAATTTACCTACTTATTTATTTAATTTTAAAAATGGCAATTTGGTTTTGGAAAAATTTATTTTCACATTTATTTTCATCTTTTTTTATTTTTCGTAGAAATTGTGTACCCATAGTTTTAAAATTACTTAGCTACTATCATGAAGGGCTACTCAATATTTTGTTCACGGTCCTTGTCTATAATTTAAATATATCATGGTGTGAGTAACTTAACCTAATACTCATATCCATAGTATAGAGATAAACATAGTCTTTATTTTCTACTTACCTCATGATATTTTGGAAACATGTAGGATCTATCTTTATATTGAACCTTAGGAATCCAACTATCTATTTGATTGTGTGGTGCATCATTTAGTAGTTATCACTAAGAATATACTTCCAAATTACCCTTGAAACTATGTTTATTGGGTTATGGGAATGACACTTCCTCTATAGTCAATGTTTTAAAACTTTGGGTCATCACTATCTAATGGATAAAATAGTATCTTTGGAAGGTGACACTGTCAAACACAACCTTTAGTATAACCTCTTGATCTTATTTTCCAACAATTATTTAACATTAATAGTTTTAAAAAAAATATTTTATTATTATTTATTTCTATTTTCAGTTATATTATAGACTATCTCAACTAGTGATGATATAAGTTTTGTGTTGTGTATTTGAACTAGATCAACTAACTCAATCTAGTTGCCTTTGTGTTTACTTATATTTCTAAACTAAATCATCTAGTTTTAATAGTTTAAATTTTTTATCAGATTATATAACTAGAAAAACCAACTTGATCTAATATACTACTATGTTATCCTTTTCACCAAACTATATCAACATGCTCAATTACATAGCACCTAGCCAAATTAGCTCAATTATAGCTTGTTTTGTATTTTTGTGGAAAACATAATGAGATTAACCTACTCAATTGTGTATCTCCTAGCCAACTTAGTTCATTTTAAGACCATTCTATTTTCATGTTCATAATATAACTATATTATCCATCTCAATTACATACTTCCTCATTTAGTTAGTTCATTTTAAGACCATTTTTTTCTATTTACAATCTAACTAGATCAACTAGTTCAATTTCATAGCTCCTGGCCAAATTAGTTCATTTTTTAGGCATTTTATTTTTCTTATTCATAACATAACTAGATTTACCATCTCAATTTCGTATCTCTTGGTTGAATTAGTTTAATATCACACTATAACATCTTTTGAAATATCTTATTGGATAAACTTAGTCAATTTTTTATCATCAAGATGATTTAGTGATAACCTCAGTTGTGTACTTATTTGACTGATCTTATCCCATTGGTGGTAGATCTAATTTTATTTCTAAAAATGTTTTTTTAATTACTTTCATTCTCACATTAGTTAAAATCAATGAAATCACCTAATAAAAATTTAATTGATAATCTTAACCCTTTTAGAACATACATGGGTGTTCTTTCTTACCCACCATATCCACCCAAAATGATAATCCCTCATGGTACACTTACTCAAAACCTTCATCTAATTCCATTAATTGTAACATGATATAAATTACCCAAAGTTATAAGTTATATGGATCTAACCCATTTCACACTTCTCATAATAATATCCTATTTAGATTTCCTTATTATACCATTAGAGTAATATATACCAACATAGAAAATGCTCCCACAAGGAATCCTCCTATAGGAAATATACTTATCCCTAATCTTGAGAATGTTCCTCTTTCCAATAATAATATTCAAACTCATCCTCCACCTCCTCCTAATACAAATCAATATAGACTCATATATACCACTCAAATTCTTGATCAAATGGTTCAAGAAATGAATGTCATGAAAACAACCAATAATTCACAAATTATGCAAATGTAACATCACATATTACAAATGAATAATCAACCTCTTCTCCTCATGCCTCAAAATAACCAAAATTTTATTCTTCCTCCTCTTAGTGATGTAAATGGGAATATCATTCCTTAACCTCTTATCCATAATAATATGATTCAATATCTTCAAAACAAAACAATTAGTTTCATTCATTATGTCCATTCATATTAGAAACATATCTCCAACCATAAATATGATGGAACTAAAGACCCCACCTCCTTTATTAAATAATTGGTAATATCTACATGGAATGGGTATAAAGTAATACTTTTGATACTACTAATATTTTAGTCAAAACATTAAAAAGAGATGTTTTAGAATAATCAACTCGCTCAGCATTCCATCTGAAAACTAGAGGATTTAGCCAATGTTTTAGTGATTTATTATTTTTTGGGATATTAGATGTTTATTTCCTAAATAATAAATAGGTATTAGTATATAAAACCAATAAATAATGTATAATAATTAGGCTAATAATTTTTAAAATTTTACTATAGTTATCACTTTTCCAAAAATAGTAGTGAGAGAGAGAAAATTAAACTTATCTGATTCTCTATTGTTCTAACTAAGATAGGGTCTAGAAATTTGTGTGTAGGCCTGGGAGATTATCACAAATGAGAATATATATTTCATTTCTTGGTTGGATAGAAGCATTTAAAGTAGGACACTTTGGGTTCTGATACTATAATCCTATCTCGATGCTATTATCTTGGTGATCTAAGATTTTTAGGTTTTTTGCATCAGGTTTATCTGACCCTACCTATGAAATATCAAATATTGAAAGTCCATGAAGCTTATTTTATACCTAATTTAGTCTTTGGTATCCTAAGTGATCTTTATTATTGAAATTGAATATAACATTTGGAGAAAGGAGAGGAGGGTTTAGTCTATAAAGGATACACTAGATGCACTTTACACCTCGTGTGTGGGCACACTACCTATATACCAATACTCTGAGGAGGGATCAAGCTATACGTAGTTCTCCCATTGAAGTTATTGATACAATAGTGTGATAGAAAAGTAAGAAAATGTGAAACTAGGTGTACTTGGAATGACTATGGACTAGTGTAAAGGTTTGAATAAGCTTGAAATACTATTGGATGGCTATATGTAGAGAATAAGAAAAAGTACTTGAGTGGTCTTGCTTGTATTCTTGCTCTTCTCTTGTAAATGAGTGCCAACCCTTCTAAATGGATTTTAAATCAATTTTTATTTGTTATTTAATGATCATGGGTTAAATGATTTCAAATTAGGCTGACATGAATTAGGATAAGGATTCAAAAGAATATAACTATTAGAAGCCAAAATTCACTTGGACAATCGTACTTGAAATAAGACACCTTGGGTTTCCGTGTTGTAGTTCAAGTTTGGGCATTGTTATCCATGGATGATAGGACTTGGGGGTGGATTAAGCATGGAAAGAGTAATATATCTCTATAAAGGTTTAGTTTTGGAGGCTATAGATGATTGGGATTTAGTGAAAACATGCTTATGAGAGTCATGAGAGAAAGCAAGGTAGACCTATGGATTGGGTGTCATTAGCCACATTCAAGTTACCAAATTTCACATTTTATATGAATAAATTTTATACTCCTTTATTCTAGTGATGTAGCAAAAGTGAAATACTAAGATAAAGGAAAAATAGAAAGTTTACCTAAACTTACCTACAAATATGAAGCTCATACAGCTATGTGATGCCAGATGTGTGTAGAGAGAGCATGGTGTGAAGTATGAATCTACAATGAAAAAAATAGATTAGATGAGTCCTTAATAGATACATTATATCTAAAATAAGAACAAAATTTGGGTGAGAGAGAGATGAAGAGAAAGGAATAAATACACCTCATCCATTATGTGAACCAATAGAAAACCTATTGTGATGCTAGACTATGTTAGGTGTGTGTTGTACTAAAAGTAATATCATGAACAGAGTTGAGTACTTAATTCCCTAGAAGTGGCTCAAGAATGGAAAGGTAAACCCTTCGGTGCCATCATTTCATACTAATTGAAGCTAATGAATTATGTGTGTGTCAATCTATTTTTTGATTGTGTGTTGAATCCTTCTGAATAGGTGTCTCAAGAATACAAAGTCTAGTTAATCCTTTCGCTCCATCATTACCCTATGAGTTGAATATATGAAGTAATACCAGTATGGAATAGATTCCATATGATATTACTCCTAAATTCCATGAATGTTCTATGAGATAAAAATGTTTTCAAGGATAATTAAATGTATGTTGGAAACTAGGATACTCTTGGCCATTTCAAAAGCTAGAGATTAGGCTTATATAAAAACCACTCCAAAACTAGTGCAATAGGCTTATGTGGAAGCCAACTCAGGAAATTGGGTACTCAATAAGTTAAGCTTGTATGAAATTTAAACTTTAAAAAGGATGCCAACCACTTGTAGATGGAGTAAGGAATGAAACTACTGAGAAACACTTAGAAAATAAATTGAACTCAGAAAAAAGAGAAGATCAATGTGTTGTGCACATTACCCCCAATCATTGGTGTCTGAAAAATAGATTTTTATCTAGAAGTTACATCAACCACCTAATATAAAATTGGAAGTGAGAGCCATCATAACATGCTTGATGGCCCCTATATATGCATTCTTTGAGAAAAAAAACTATATTGAAACATGTTGAATCTAAATTGTAGTGAGCTGACAAAACCTATGATTAAACTCACTTTTCTACCTATTTATGGAAAAATAATTTTTTTTCTATCTAGATATGAGTACCAAAATTATGACACCCTACTATTGGACACTATGGTACAACTTTGGTTCTATTGTCTAGGGTCAAATCTGGTAACTATTCTCGATTATCTATTATCTACCTAGTATGTTCTACCTAGTCTGATGTCTGGATTCTATTCTAAGTGTTATAAAAATTTATTTTTTGACCATTAAGAGCTCTAATATCTATGGAAAACTCCTATTTGTTTCCCCCTCTTTTGAGGGTAGGAATGAAGATGTTTCAATGACTTCCCTCAAAAGAAAGAACCTTGCAAGTGTGTTATGTTATATATATATATATATATATATATATATATATATATATAAATATATATATATATATATGAGATATAGAAATGATAATTGAAAAGATACCTCAAGATATAACATGGTTTGATTTGATATATTACTAAATCAATAGGGGTATGCCTAGATAGATTTAATAATTTAATAACATGTCCAGTTTATTGAACTAGAATTGAAAGTGTTAGTTGTTAGTTGTTAACAAGGAGGGATAGAGCATTATGTCCATCATGGCATCCAAGAAAGAAAGAAAATGTGTGATATGGATCATGGCATTACAAATATGAAAAGTAATCAGGAAACAAGCATATAAATCAAGAAGCATACAAGAGGGGCCAAGTAATCAAGGGACATGGGCACATGTCACTCAAACTAGAAAATAAGCATACAAGGCTTGTTTAAATGCCACATACATATATAATTAAAATAATTAAGTTGGCATAGAATCCACAATCACATAGAGGAGTATAGGCGAAGGACATTATTAACTTCCCTAAGGCACACACATGAATATAAGTAAAGGACATTGGCAAATGTCCTAAGGCACATATAAGAGATAACCATGAAATTGAAATGCAATACAATAACCTATGATAATCAAGAAAAGAAATCATGTAATAACTAAAATGATAGAATCACATCTAAATAATCAAAGTAAGAGTGAAAGTATGCAAGACATATTTAGTACAAGACCGGGTATATGCTAAGAGATACTGAGTGTTAGATATTAGTGAAATATCGATATAGTAATATGTATAATCTAGTAAGTAATATAAATCAGCATGATAACTTCGAGTGTGTAGTATAGGAATGACATAAACTAAATGGTGTAGTCATGTAAAATATATCCCCAATGGGTGTGTATATTGAAGTGTATCTCAAATGTATATGTAGGATGTCCCCTCAAATGGGTAGAGCAAATTAATCAAAGAGCTAGATATCACTTCACACACTCTAAGAAGATCAAGTGAATCATGGTAATGTAGATAAATTGACATATAATAGCATGAAATAACAAATGTAAGTTCTAGCATAGTAGTAGAAATGTAAATCATGGATGATGCATACAATCACGATGTTTTTGGTGTTTTTACATTTATGAATGTTTTTGGATTTTGAAATGTTATATTATTTTTGTATTTTTGAAATAAGATATGTATAGGAAATACTGAGAATAAATGATACTAACTAATGAGTCTCAAGTGATACTCCCTATCATGGTGTCATATATCAAACAAAGGTATCATGTGTAATCATGAAACATGATGAAAAGGCTGAAACTGTGACTCTAAAAGCTTTGTGCATTGTAACTATTTTGATATCATTGAAATAAAAACCAAATGTGATATTCCCTTGTAAATATAATAATTGGATCCAACTAAGGGACTCTTAGGGACCCATTTGGAAGTAGGACAAGGAGTTCTTTGAAAGTGTGATTTATGTTTATAATCATGAGATTTTAATACTACTACTTTGGGTGTGAATACTATAGCTAGAGGCTATCAAGAATTCTAAAGCTATGGATGTGTATGAACTCATTTTACTGGTGATGGGTTCCTGAACTATGTCTAAATCTATATAAGAGGAAGAACTGTAACTCATGGGGAAACTCAAACTAGTAGAGAAGTTAGAACTAGTGACTACAAAGGAGATGGCTCTAAAGTGGGGAGTGGTAACTCATATGAAACTCCACCAAATATAATACCCTAATTATCATGAATGAATTTCTTGCATCTATGAACTATAGATAGTACTACTAAATTTTTGAATCCATGAGCGACCAAGTAACATATCAAAAACTCTTGCACTAGGAACTATGCTGAAATGTGTGGTCGCATGTGTTAGACTAGTGTGTAAATGAATTACAATCTTACCAAATGAAATCTATATGTGCCCACTAAATCTATTGATGTTTGTATTTATTAGAGTGATATCCTAATCTAAATAGCCCAAATGTTGTAATAATGTAATGGTGCACAAGTTTGACACTGGAACCATTATCAATGAGAACACTATAAATGGGTTGATTACGAATATGTGATTTGATTAATGGAGCATTATAATATAAATTATCTTGAACAATCTCATGATCTGATAAGGATATCAAAGGTCTAGTTGGAACCCTAGACTCACACATACCTATCATACTTCTTAAAGGATGTGACTCAACTAAAGGTTCTTGATATGTAACTGGTGGAGGATGTACATGGTATGTGTGGTAAAAACCTTGTGTGTCCCCTTTTTCTTATTTAGAATGCTATGAAAATGGATCTAATAATATTTTCAAATCTTTATCCTATGTTGGCTTTGCTTGTGGAAGCTCAACTGAAGTACCAAAATCAAGTAGGTTATCATTTATCAAGTCATGTATCTTATGTCTCAAACTGATGCATTTATTTGTACTATGGCTTAGTTCCTTATGACAATCAAAAAATGAATTATAATCATATCCCCATGGAAGAGGATTTCCTAGGTCAACTTCCTGAATAAGAGGGAGAGTGATGGTCTTACTTTATAATAACTGCTATAAAACTCTCGTTGGAAAAACTATTAGACTAGTAAGTGAATGCCAAGGAGGTGCTGATAAAACCACATGCTCAAGGGGCTATGAAGCTACATTGACTGTTGGTTGATTATGATTCTTGTTATCATTGAATTTAACCTTTTATAAGACTTTTATATTACTCTTGTTTCTTGTGTTTGGGATGCTTGTATACTTGAGTTTGCATATTGAAATGAGTTTTACATCTCTTTCCTTTAGTGTATGACACAATTCAATGAAGGAATATAATCTTTTGAACATAATAAATTCATGCATTGATAATAGAAGGCTCTATTTGAAGAGATCCTATAACTCCTGATCTGCCATGGTGTTAGTCATCTTAACCAAGATGGTCTTATATCAAAGCACATAGTCTATGAGATGCTCATTTTATTTCTATTTTTGTTGTGAAATTTATGCATAAGAGACCTTATCACCAATTTTGATACTAAAATGTGCTAGGAACATGTCAGCTAAAGGATTGAATTCCTTGATTGACTGATTCGATAGACTATAACACCATTGTAAAGCATAATCCTTTAGACTCTATGGAAATAGATTAGTAAGTAGCCAATCATTTAGTACATAATCTAACAATGTTGAATGAAAATATCTTAAATTTGTCTCTAGATCACCCTTGTCATCATAAAGAATAAGCTTAGGTTGAACAAAACCTTATAATAAGGGTGTAGAAGCAATGTGATATGCCAATAGTGTATGTAGAAGATTAAAAGAATCCAAATCCTACATAGGTCTAGTGGCACCTTGGATTCAAGAGATCTTATCTCTTACATAAGGGATACCACATCAGGAGATAGTGATGTATTAGTTATAACTAGTGGCATAGAGGCAGGTTGGGATGCTTTAGGGGGTTGTTGAGACATAGTTTCCTCCATATTGTCATTTTTAACTAGTTGCTTTATGGTTTGAGAAGATTGACCATTATTCAATTTTTGGTGTTCTCTTGTAGAATTCTAAGCATGTCATCTTGCATATCCAGATGTTTGGTTAAGATTTCTTGAAGTTATCTTTTATCAGTTTCATCAAATCTAGTGTATTAGGCCATTATTAAAGTAGGAAAACAATTTGAGAAGTGTTTTAATTTTGTACAATAATTTGTTATAGGTCAAGTGCTAGAAAAAGAAAATATTGAATATAGGAAATCTAAAATCCTAAAAATAGTTAACTAGAAATTACATGAAAAGGATACAAAGTGTGCAAACATGTAAGGTGACACCTCAAGAAGAAAAATAAGTGATAGTATATGCAATTAGGGATTTTTCAAAAAAAAATTACAAATACTATGAATTTTTGAAATTGAAATTTAATTTTTGAGTTAAGTATTTAAGAAAAAGTTCAAAAATTTATGGGAAAGTTTTTTATTTAATGGGACCTAGTAGATGCAACCAGGGTTTTAATAATGATTATGTGTGAAATTTACTATGAATTTTTGAAATTAAAATTTGAATTTTTGAGTTAAACATGCAATTGAAAAATCAAAAAATTTAGTGGAAATTTAGTGATTTAATGGGACATAGTAGATGAAACTAGGGTTTTTGAAAAATGAAATATTTTTTATTTTTTAGTATAAATTTTTGAATTTGAAATTGATTTTATGATTTTAATATGAAACTAAAAATTTAGAAAATGATTATAAAATTACTAGGAGCTAGTTGATGCAACTAGGGTTTGAAATAAATTTATTTTAAAATTTACTATAATATTTTAAAATTTGAGAGGAATTTTTTATTTTAATATTCAAGAAAAAAATTTAGAAATCAATTGGAAAAATCAGCTAGGAATTTACCCTAGGGTTTCTTAGGTTTCTATGTGAATTCAAGGTAAGTTAGGTTCACCAAATGATTTATTATTTTTTGAGATATTATATGTTTAATTCCTAGATAATAAATAGGTTTGAGGAGATAAAATCAGTAAACAATGTGTGATAATTAGGCTACTAATTTTTGAAATTTGACTGTAGTTAAGGATTTTCTAAAAATAGTAGTGAGAGAGAGAAAATTAAACTTATTTGATTCTATGTTGTTCTAACTAAGATAAGGTCAAAAAATCTATTATAGGTTTGGGAGAATATCACAAATATGAATATATAGTTTTTTTCTTGATTAGATAGGAGTTTAAAAAGTGGGACACCTTAGCTTTTGATTTTGTAGTCCTATCTTAGCACTATTGTCCTAGTGATCTAATCTTTTTGGGTTTTGTGCATTACGTCTGTGTAACCCTACATATGAAATAGAAAAGCCTAAAAGTCCATGGATATTAATATGTACTTGATCTAGTATTCAATACCCTAGGTCCTCTTTATGATTTAACTTTAATGTAAAATTTGGAGAAAGGAGAGGAGGAATTAATGTGTAAAGGATACACTAGACACACTTCACATACTATGTGTGGGCACACTGCTTACATACCAATACTCAAAGGAGGGATGAAGCTACATGTAGTTCTCCCATTGAAGTGCTTTGTGTAATATGGTGATGAAAATGTAAGTAAATACAAAATTGGGTGTACTTAGAAAGACTACAGACTGGTGTAAAGGTTTGAATAAGCCTGAAATACTATTATATGGTTGTATGTAGAGAATAACAAAAAAAAAATTGACTAGTCTTGCTTTTCTCTTTTAAATGAGTGCCATTCTAAATGGACTTTGAATGTATTTTTATAGAGGATTTAATGATCATGGGTTAAATTAATTCACATTAGGTTGACATGAATTAGGATAAGGATTTGGAAGAATATAACCATTAGAAGCTAAAATGCACTTGGACAACAACACCTTAAATAAGACACCTTGGGTTTTAGTGATATAGTCTAAGTTTGAGTGCTACTTTTCATGGCTAATAGGACCTAGGGGATGGATTAAGCATGAAAAGTGTAATTTGGGTCTACAAGGGTTTAGTCTGGAGGGATATGAATGACTGGGAATTAGTGAAAACATGCCTATGAGGTGCATGAGAGC
Source organism: Torreya grandis (assembly GCA_037957365.1). Classification (NCBI taxonomy): domain Eukaryota; kingdom Viridiplantae; phylum Streptophyta; class Pinopsida; order Cupressales; family Taxaceae; genus Torreya; species Torreya grandis. Next base: position 4,325,553 of record JARHVA010000435.1, read on the forward strand.
AAGCAAGATGAAGTTATGGATTGAGTGTCATTAGTCACACTTAAGTTACCAAATTTTTCATTTTATATGACTAAATTTAGTTAAGTAATTTCAATAAAATGATCCCCTAAATAATTATCTCAAACATTTCATTAATGCTAGGGAATTACCCTTAGAATCAGTTCATACTTTCATCAAATGGTGGAAATCATTATCTCACAAAATAAACTACAATATGAATTATGATAATATTTTAAAATTATTTATCAATGCTTTGATGCTCTCTATTCAATAAAATTTAAGAGGTTTTCCCTAAAAAATTTAAATGAGGAAATTGATCAAGATCGAAGACAAGACCTCCTTATGAAATAATTTGATCCATCACATAGTTTAGTCAGGGAATCTTCAAAAACATCAACTAATGTAATTATGATTACCAACCCATAATCTCAGTCTCTTATAATGAAAGAAAGAGTAGTTAAAATAGATAATAAAACTTCTTCCCACCCACCATTAATATAATAACAAATCAAGTAGTTAGTATCTACATCTAAACCCTTCATCTATGATAATAACATCCCCCATCATCGTATGATCCAAATAATATTTTTTGGTTTCATGCTAACATTGGTCATTCTCATGAATCATGGCATGTTATTATCAAATTTTTAGTTTCTTTTATTTTAGGTGACACATTTAATCACAATTCTATGATCAAATTACATCACCATAATTATCTCAAAGCTTCTCAAAAGAAATAAGTTACTAAACCCATACCCTCAAAACCTTATAAATCCTCTTCTAATCCTAATACAAAAAATTTAAATGATAATACTGTAGAAATTGACACCAATTATGATGAATATTACACCACAACTTAATATGTGAACACAACTAAAGTCAATTATTTATGTAAACTTACTCATAAGGATCCTATCACTAAACCTAAAAAATATGCTACTAATGAATAATTTTTAAAATATACTATAACTACATTACCATCATATTTCAAACCACATACTAATTATGAACCACTTCTAGAACTATAACACTTACCTAGTTCTCATATCCATATGAAAAATGTCACCTCTCATAAACCTTGTGTTGATTCTTCATCCTCTAAATCTCATTAGAATTTATTAGAAATTAAATAAATACTATGCAAAATTATTCTTATATAATTAGTCCAAACATATTTCTATCATCATAAATTCCTTATGTAACAATTTAAAATATCAAATAACTACTATCCCAAAATTCAAAACTCCATTCTAGAAATCCTCCACTTATATAATTTTATACAACTGAAACAATGTCCTCATCCACAAAATCCTCCATATCATTTCTCAAATAAAATATTATTAATAATGAGATTATATTTCCAACAAATGATCTGCCTCTATTTACAAAAATTAAATCAACAATACCCTCATTTAAAAAGTCCTTGTAGATGAAGGATTAAGCATTAATGCCAGTTCTCTCTAGTTAATTCAAAAAATTAGATACACTAGAGAAAATTTCAAACAAACACTCCTCATGTGTAGAGGATTTGATGAAACCAATCAAAAATCACTTGGTTGCATTTTGATCCCTCTCACCATTGGACCCAATACAATTCACACTAAGCTTATGTTTCTTGATATTTTCTTATCTTAAAACATGCTCCTTTATTACCCATAGACTCATTTTAGGCATGACATTGCTTCTTGAGGTAGTAAATGTATAAAAATCATACATAATGGTAAATTTTAAAAATATGAAGCTAATACTAATTTGTAGAGCATACAATTACAAATATTAAATCTCAATATCATATTCCTACTATTTCTCACATCAACAGTCCACCTCTCCTTGATTTTTTAATATGCATTTTGATTTACTTGTTAATATTTAAAATTTAGATGATGATGAGCCAAATAAGCTACAAAATACTTATAACACTACTCAATTACCTCCTTATATATCATAATGTCTCCCTTGTCCTATACTCCCATATGATCACACCATTCTTTTTCTTGATGATATTACCGATACTCCTCCCATGCAATGCATACGAAGTTTATTACACAAAGGATGATTTAAATTGTAATGAATATGGGGTATCTAAACTTTTTCAAAATACTTTAATTATGTCTCCTCACAAATTCAACAACATAGGTGTTTCTACTACTGACTCTCCTATGAAAAATGATGAATACACCATCTTTCACACTTTTGATGATATTTATATCATATACCAAGATCAATCATGATATTTAAATGTCAAAAATTATAAAAAGGCTATGAAAAATACATTTCTTTAACTATGATGTTCATGTCATTCATATCTCCTATAATAATGAATAATAACCTAAAGGTTATGTACCCCCTACTAATCCACCATTACTAAATAATTCATGGATAATCAAATAAATCCCTACTATTACATCCTTTGAATACCCTACATAACTTATTTCCATATAACCCACTTTACCAACCATAAATATCATTTATTTCTATTACAATTCTATTGATAAATATAGTAATATTAAACTGCTATGATTGGACCTATCTAACATAAATTGATTTAAATGACTCTTCCTAATTTATCACCTATAATAAAATCTATTAAATAAACCAATATAATTACTATAGACCTTATTGATTTTTCTTAACTCAATTTCATCAACATGAAATCTCCATCCTCTACTTTATTTGAAATCATGTTAGATGTTAAAGCTACTTTTGTGAGACAAACATATTCTAACTATGATAACAAAAGTAATCAAATCATTGATATTAAAGTTTATGTTGAATAATATGGACCTTTACTAATGCTTCCCAATGATGAAGATATACTATAACTCCTCCATGCTAGAGAACTTTAACTTCCATGCCAAAATCATAAGATTGGCCACTTTTAGCAAGAAGTTCCTTATTTAAGAAATTTATTTTCTAGTGCGGACCTTAAAACACATACTATTTCTTCCCTCCCTCCTGATCCTTCACATTTAAAAGATTTAAATGCTATTCTTATCAAATAAACTACAAAAATAAACTATGGTACATGTACATGTCCTCGACCTATTAATGTCTCTAAGGAACTCACACCTAAAGAACACAATAAGTTTAGTCTCTTTGATAAATATCATGAATATTTCACTTGGTCATTTAAAGACATGCCTATAATTAATCCTAATGTCATTGTCCATAATATCATTACCTACCTAGATGCCAAACCTATATGATAAAAGCAACAAAAAAATCCCTCCAGAGATTTATAATTTATGCCATACATAAATCATAAAACATTTCGATGTTAAATTAATTAAACTTATGGATTAACTAGAATGGGTTTCAAACATTATCCCTACTCATAAAAAAATTACCATGGTTTTTCACATATGCAACAAAATTTTGTAACCTAAACTTAGCTTATCCAAAAGTTAATTTTGGTAAAATCTTAAGTTGTATGGTCTTCCATCGAGGCATTGATGTAAATCAAAACAAATTAAAGCTATTATAAAAAATATATATCACTTGTTCCATTTTAGACATATTCATATACCTTAGGAAACTTGGTATAAATCATCACTTTATTCCAGAAATGGCTTATTGTATACACTCCATTAATTCCTTTCTTAAAAAAGGAAGCACTGTACAATGGATAACTTCATGCAAAAATTCATTTTATAGCATGAAATAATATTTTATTCATCCTCAATATTTTCAACCACATTTAAATGATCATCTATTTATTTTGTATACATCATCTACCCCCTTATCTATTGGGGAAATGCTCACTCAACAATATGAAACTGGTAGAGAAACGTTATCTATTATATTAGTGGATCCCTAATATATTACAAAAATTATTATACAAAAGTAGAAATTGATTGTCTACCTATATATTTCATAGCTAAAAAGCTTTTCCATTATATGTTATATCAAACTATTTATGTAAAAGTTCATTATTATCCACTTCATCATCTTTTATCCAAAGCTTTCTTACTTGGAGATAGAATTGAAAAATAGATGGTCTTATTGACAAATTTATTCTTTGAATTATTACACAAAATTCTATAAAATGGTAGGTCATTATATATAAACTTATGGCTACCTCCCTACAAACTAATAATCACCTTCATGATACTCTTCCTCGTGAAGAGTTTCTTTATATTGAAGGTCTTAACCAAACAATCTTAGTCAAAGATTATTTTCACAACTTCACAATTTATCTTAAAGCAAATAACCTTGAAGAATCTGACCTTCCTCCTTCTACCACTAGGTCTAAAGTATTCATTGAAAAATTACCATAAATTACAATTGACTTGCATGAACAAATTTGGACACTTCACTTTAACTATGTAAAATGACTTTAAGGAGCTAGGATAGGTTACATTTTAAAAAACCTCCATGGTAAAATCATACCTATATAATTTTAATTAAAATTTGATGTCACCAATAACATGGATGAATATTATGAATACAATCCACAATCAATTTAGATATCCCATATTTACATGGTTTAGGTGATTCATAGTTCATATGTCATCAAGTTAGTGGAAATTATCAATAAAAAGGTGAAAAACCTATCAACAATCATCAAATTTAAACTAAAATTTCAAATTAATTTAGTTAATTTACCAATAGACCAATCCCATAAGATCAAAATGATATAATTAATTCTCTCACTATATCATCATCTTTATTTTATCCTCAACAATTTCTTCATGATCCATAGTTTCTTATCAAAATTATGAAGTCACGTTATTATATACAAAATAAAAATGATTACCTAATTTTACACATAGTTTTTATCACCATTAGATATAGCTTATGGTACACAAATAATTTATTGAGCATCATACTTACCCTCTTGAGGCTAATTTGAAAAGACCCAAATTTGTAAACAAGCATGTAAATATATACTTAGATATAATACCCTATATTATTTTGATGTATATTTCACCTAGATCTATTATGTAACTCTATAATAAGTTATTAATCTCCTTTAAAAAGCACATGGGGGTATTTGTGGTGGTTAGTACAATGGCCATGCCACAACCTACAAATTCATATGCATGGGATACTCTTAGCATACTGTTGAATTTTGTTCCATTTTTTCTACTCAAAATTTTAATCCTTGGAAAATTAATGATGATATCATTCACTCTCCTCCTTTTGAGCTCCAAACCTTGGAATCTCCTTGGCCATTTTGTATGTGGTTATTAGATTTCATTGTTAAATTACCTAGATCAAAAAATAGTCATGTATTCATTATCACTGCCACTAAATATTTTATCATGGGTATAATATTTGTATCTTGTTAATGTTACATGAATTATGATTTCAAAATTTATTCTCAATAAAATCATTTTCTATTTTTCAATTTCTCATACCATCATTTCTGACAATGGTGGCAATTTCAAAAATAAAAAAATAAAATAATTATGAGTGGAATTCAAAATTATGCATAAATTTTCAACACATTAGCATCCTCATTGTAATGGAAAATAAGAATCTTCTAATAAAATTCTTAAAAAAATATTATAAAAGATTTTTAGATTGTCTTTTACTGATTGGCACCTTCATCTCTATCTGACACTATGGGCTTATCACACTAGCATATGTATTAATACTAGGGTAACACCATTTTATTTAGTGTATGGGTCTAAATATATTTTACCTATAGAAGTTGTATTCCCATCCTTATGAATTTATATATTTTTTATTATTATCTATGAAGAATTATATGAATCCCATGTCCATGCCTTATATTTCCTTTATGAGTAACATATGGCCACCTTACAACATAATCACCAATACAAAGTTCATATTGCTAAACAAACTAATAAGAAAGTCAAAGTATTTACTTTTAATATTGGTGACCTAGTCCTAAGATTATATTATACCCATGATGAAAAAGTTAAGTATGCTAAAAAATAGTGAGGTCCTTACCTTATCAAAAACATTCTTGGTCCTATCATTTATATATTACAAACTAATAAAGGACATATTTTCAAATAAACCACTAATGCATAATTCTTATAGAAATATTTTTCTTAAATGATTTTATTATTCTACATGTCTCTAACATATTTCCATATAATTTAAATACTAAAACCTTTTACAAGTTTTTCAAAAATATCCCCAATGTGTAGCATTACATCACTCTCAATAGCCTTAGTTCATATTGATGGTCCTTTGGTCTATCTATATTCCTTCATTTGATTCATGATTTGTAGCATCAAATCATAGATATGACCTGACCATCTTGATGAATATATTTTATTTTCATTTTTTCCAATCCATATTGAAGTATTTGTTTTCTCATTGGTTCATCATTTTACAAACTCATTTTCTCTTCTGACTTCTTTTTTGAGTTGCAATGTAAGACCTTGGATATAACCAAGCCTTCCTCATAAAACACTTTTTCATTTTTACTCCTATTTAGTTTATCTTTTGTGATTTATAGTGTAATATAATGGATAAGACCAAGCCTTTCTCATAAATTTTGATTCCATAAATTATTTTCTAGCTAAGTACTTTCCCTAAAAAATAAGGCAATAGTTCAAAATTGTGACTTCATACTCTAAAAATTAGTTATATTGTTTTTTAGTAAAAATTTTAAAAAATTATCTCATATGCCTCCCCTTACCCACATTATTTATTATGATATAAATTCATGCTTACCTATGATTATATCATTTTCACATTTTACATTTTTTTATGATTTGAGGTAACTTAAAGCATTCCATGTTCACTTTCATCCTATTCCCTATCTCATTACACTTAGGGCACACTAAGATCATTTTTAAGATATCACTCTTATTTAATGTGAAATCACAAGATTTTTAGACACCATGCTCTTTGAGTTTATTTTCATAGCTACCAAGTCTAAGTTTTCTAGAGTTAGTCATGTTATAGAATCATGTTTGGTTTTCTAAATCTATATGGAGAAGGAATAGAAAAAGCTATTAAAATTTAAATTCTAAATCATTTAAATGAAAGGCAATGAGAAAAAGGAATTTATAAAATAAAAGGTCAAAATCACATAGAAATACATGATTATTAGGCACATATCCTATTCTAGACAAATTTCAAACTCAATAATTTGCCTCATGATAGAGCCAAGGTCCATTAGTGTACAGTAGGCTAGTAGATTGGGATATGAGGTCTCAAACTTCTATATAATGATACCTACTCTCTCACACCATACCTAATCTTCAAAGTAGATCCATTAATCTATAAGCGGTCCTAAGGAATGGGGAACATGTTATGGGAAGGTAGGTTCATTTTAATTTTCATACATATATCCTTCATAGGATGATATTCACACTTCACTAGATAACCCAAAATTGTGTGGCTAAGGTAAGTTCTCTAGAATCCTTAATGTAAAAAATATTTTTGTCTTGACAACTTGACTTGAGTGTCTTGTTTTCAGTAAACCTTATTTACCTTGGTGACACATTTATTTCCACCACCACCACCCATTTCATATTCCCCCTTGACAAGAAATTTTGACTCCAAATCTTTTTTCCAATTTCTATATTGTATATTCTTCATCTCTTTTTATATATGTTCATAATAATATTATTTTAGTTTATCTATCACTAGAATATAAGATTCATCCTTGAATGAGTATGAATTAATTTATTAATCATTTCATTATCCTTCTTAGACCTCTTTGGTTATAAATGAAACTCTAAGATTATTTTAAACCATTTTTGTGGATCATTTCATTTTGTTTCTTTTTCATTAATGTTCAATTTTTCTAATTTTTTATTGAGTGGGAATTATTACTTATCTTTCATTAATGTTATTTATATTTCTATTTTTTCAACTTTGTTTAAGTATGGATTGTTACTTCTCTTATATTGATGTTGGTGTGATTAATTCAATTTTAAATATCCTTGTTTTGATTTCATTCATTACCTTTCTTACCTAAAAGTACATTTGATGGATTTTTAGGTCATTTAATAGCCTTGGATTTTTAGTTACTCTATTTACTCTCATTTTATATATTTCCCTTGGTGTTTTGGTTCTAACTAAGCATTTGTCATCCCTGCTTACTAATTTTCTAAGTGACTTATTTAGTTATTTAAAAATCATTTATTTTTATTTCCCTATGTTTGTTTGTTTTTACTATCTAGCCGTGTATCCTTATGGTTTATCAAATATATTTAAACATGTCCCCAAAAGTCAAGACTAAAAATATAACATACAAACATTCAATGATAAACGTAAGTCAAGGTATGTATATGGTATTTTTTTTTTAATTTCTAAAATTTCCCTATTGTAATTTAAATTTTAAATTTAAATTTTTACATTTTACTAAAATTTATTATCTCCTCATTGTGTCTCACTATGTTATTTCTCAAAGCACCATCCCATATTAAAAATACATGACACATGATGAGATTCAATTGAGGCATATGTATATACATAATATTTTTAAACTTTATCATTTACTTACTCTTCCTGTCTTATAGGAACATGTTGAGTTTCAATCTCTCTAAGTGCACACCTTAAAGGGTCCACTAGGAAAGTGATGGACATACCTTTAATTATTTGAAATATTATAGGTCCCTATACCATTAACTAAAACCACTATAATTCACTTTTATCTAAGAAATTAAAACCCATTTATCCATTTCATTAAGCAACTCCCATTCCAAAATATCTCCTGACTAAGTAAACACCATTTTTATTCATTTTCCTACCATGTCATCTAGGTTGATGTTTTTAGGGATTAAATTCATAATACATAACTAGTTCTACCTAAATTAGTCTGAGAGATAATGACTACTTTTCCCACATAATAAAAATTAGTTGGTTGATCATGTCAGCTAAATGTTTGGAAGGGTTTATGGTCAACCCTTGGCTATAAATACCACATTCACTTAAATCCAATGAGATGAATATTATTTTTTTCATTATTATAGATCTTAATTTTATTAATTATAAAATTGAGGAGTCATTTTCTTAGGTTTTTACCTTGGAAGAAAGAAGGTTGTCTTGTGAGAATGTCTTGGATGCAAAGTAAGAGTATTTTATCCTAGACTTGATTTCTATAGTGTGATCCTTATAAATCCATAATAATCACTTGAAAATCACCATTGGCCAAGGGAAATACTGAGGAATGAAAGGTTAATTTAAAGGTAATTATTTGTAAAATTTATTCTTTTATTTAGTAAATAGATATTTAAAAAAGTAATAGGTTAAATATGTTACTCCTTGCTTAGTTTACCTCTACATTGTCTTGACTAGAGTTCTCTTTGCTTTTTTACTGTTAACTATCCCCCTTTGTGCCATAATCTTTAGTGAACATTATATTATATTTATTTTATGTATTTTTTGCCTGTATAGGGTTATTACATAATATCATTTACCTAGAGGATTTGAAACCCTCTCCATTGGTGTTGTGTAGTAATATATCCATTAGTTAGGTTTAACGAATCCAAATTGATCATGTCTTGATATAAATATCTATATAATATGTTTTTGGTAAGATTACCTAATTTGAGCTTATAATTCACTAATTAGGACATGTTGCATATCCATCCTAATTCATTACATACATGTTCCATATAGGAGGTTTCCCTATGTTGGTATCAATTTCTCTAATAGTAATGTAGGGAAGTTTAGATAAGATACAATTTAGGGTATGATAATCCAAATCATTGTTTTGAATGATTTGGACCATGTTTCATTACATTGATCTAGATGGGGGTCATGATTAGTTTTTCCATGAGGGGTTATCCTCATGGGTGGCTAAGCAGGTAATAAAGAAACATCCATGTAAACTTGGGATGGGTTGAGACTGTCAAGAAAGTTCCTAATACATGATTTCATTAAGATAATAAATGTGGGAAAATAAATAGTAGACTAAAGGCTTGAGATCAAAAAGGGTTGATAAATAAACTAAGTCAGACAAGGGATAGAAGATCAACTATATCAATCTAGTGGACTAGAAAATTGTACTAGGTTAGCCAAGACCTATAGTGTCAACCAAATTGATCTAGTATAATTTTGGAAATATATAATAGGTGTCAAAAATTAAACTAGGTCAGTCATGAATTATAGGGTCAACCAAGTCAATCTAATATAATTTTTGGAAACTAGGACATAAGTTAAAAATTAGACTAGGTTGACTAAGACCTATAGGGTTCACTAGGTCAATCTATTACAAAATATATAAATATGGAATAGGAATGAAAAAATTATACTAGGTTATCCAGGAGTTACAGGGTCAACTTGGTTGATCTAGTGAAACTTTTGTAAGTTTGGAAGAGTAATGGGAAATTAGACTAGATTGGATAGGACATACAGAGTCAACTAGGTTAATTGAGTTCAATTTATGGATGTCTAAATAATTTTGGAGACTTACTGGGTTGATCTGGTTTACTTAGTTTGGAAAAGATAAAAATGACAATAGTTTAGAAACCTACTAGGTTAAACTGGATGACTTAGGTGGAAAGATAGGAAAAGATAATAGTTTCTAAACTTATTCGGTCAAGTTGGTTAACCTAGTTTAGTAGACAAGAAAAAGGTAAAAAATATTCTGATAGCCTACTAGGTTGAATTGTTTGACTTAGTTGTGTAGATAGATTAAGATAGAGTTTTTGAAAACCTACTAGATCAAGCTAGTCAGTTTAGTGGTATAGGCAAGAACTAGTAGAGTTAAAATAAATCAAGTTGGTCAACTTAATTAAATATAAAAAAATAATAGTAGTTTGGATTAAATATAGAAGATTGAGTCAAGCCTAGTTGACTTAGTCTTTTCACACATAGTAAACTAGGTTGATGTTGGTTGATTTAGTTGGAACACATAGTAAATTAGGTTGATGTTGGTTGATTTAGTATAGAATTGTATCAATGTTTGTTAATAAAATCTGTAATAAAATAGAGAATAATAGGCAAGAAATATAAAATCTAATTTTTTAACTATTTATGCTATAAAATTATCTAAAAATAAGATAAATAATCTATACTAAGGGGTCTTGATTGATTTTTAGGCTCCTAAAGATAATTGCTTATCTATTGGATAATAATGGCCTAATGTTTTAGATAGATGACTATGGAAGATGTACCATTACCATATCCCACTAAAATTAGTTTCAAAGGTAATGTATAACTAACTTCTTGATGCTTATAGATAACTAATTTACCAAAAGATCAAATGGATGGTTGGTTTCTTAAGGTGCAATGCAAAGGGAAGTCCTAGACATTCCTAAAATATAATGAGGCACATAAAAACTAAAGGCCATGTTTATCTATGTACTATTGATTTGATTATTTGGGAAAAACTTTTACACCACAATATATTTAAAAATAAAAAAGGACTATAAACAAAATATCATAGCCCTTCATGATAGTAACTAAGTAGTTTTAAAACTGTTAATACATGGTTTTTAAGGAAATCAAGAGAGAGTGAAAATAAAGGTGAAACTCAATGGTGAAAACCAATATGAATGTTTATAAAATAAATAAATAAATAAATAAGAAGATAAATATTTTAAAATTAAATGTTATATTAATAACTATGAGAGGAAAGTGAATTTCCTTTCTTATAATGAAAAGAAAAACACATAAAACAATGTCAACTAGGCTGATCTAGTTGGAAAATTAAAAAAGAACAATTTTGGGTAGGTGTCATGTCCCTTTTATAATAAATTTTATGTTGTGGGAAAATTATCCATTCTAATATTTATATGACACTATTCAAAGGGACACTATTCACAAATTAACTATTCACTATCACTATTCATTGGTGATGTAGCAAATGATGTAGGTGAGGATACAGTAAATGGGGTTTTGTGTATGAGGTTGAATGGCCCATGGGGGTCCTCACATGTGGTATATATTATGTGTTTAGAGAGGGATATCCTACCCTAGCTTAGGGACAAATTGGATTTTCTTTTCTCTTCACATGGGTTGTCCTTGATGGGGAAAAGAAAGGTTGGTGTATTTTTCTTATGACTTCATGATTAAGAATGTGGAATGGAAAAAATGGGTAAAGTTATAACCAAATTATGTGGGTAAATTATTTAAACCTTTTGGAGAAGTCAAAAGTGGGTGGTTGAAAGGATTTTGGTCACATGGATCACAAGGGTGAGTAGTAATATAGTTACCATCATTTGATTCCCTTTACATAGAGAGTGGGGATGCAATTATGAAGCATAAGAGAAGTAATAAATGTTATAAATGATTAAATATTTTCAAATTTGACCATTTATTTCCCCCATTATAAATACTACACCCATTTTATCTATCCTCCATTATTATTCCATTTGTCTTATCCCTTTATAATTTATTTAAGTATATATTAGCTGTTAATGTAATGGATATTTTTACAATCATCCATTTCCTCTATGTCTTAATGAACTTGTGTTTCAACTTATATATTCAAGGATGAAACCCTTTGGGTACTTATAAGGGTTCAATGATGAAACCCCTTGGATGCTTACAGAATCAAAGGATGAAAACCCTACAGTTCATGGAGGTGATTTCTCTCACAAATTACATTTGATCTTCAAAGAATTTGTAGATTTGGTGTCATTTATAGCTCTATGCATGTGAGAGCTTGTAATTTATTATGTAATTTCTATCATAAAAATAAAAAATATCATTTTGTGTGTGTTTCCATATTTATCTTAGTTGTTCTTTCCATAGATGTTAAATGTGGTTTTTTAGTATTTAAGTATATTTTCATAAATATCCTATTTGGGATATTAAAATGGTATCAAAGCTAGTGATCCCACCATCTTGTATCTATTATTTTTTTGATGCTTCTTAGTGATATGGAAATTAGGTACCAGAGAAGAGAAGAAGAAATTGTAGCCAAGAAAAATAATGAGCTGGAAATTGAGGTTCTTAACAAAGGTATAAGTAGATCATATATAAAAGGTGTTTTTGAGGATACATAACTATGTACAAGATACTGTTAGAGCATATAACTATGAATGAGATACCATCAAATTTTGGGACCAATACCAAACACGTACTGATGATTTTAGAATATCAGTCTCTTTTGATGAATATATGAATATCATGGAAATAGTGTATCCTACAGAAAAGGGTCTCTTAGAATACATAAGGATCACACGGAGGAATGAAGGGAAGATCTCCAAGAAATTGGAGGAGGATGAAACATTAGATGAAATAGAACCTCTAATGAAAGGGGAAGATAAGATATAACAAAAATTTTAGGAGATTGATAATGAAGATAAATGTTTCTTGAAAAAGGAAGAAAGAGTGAAACCAGAGGCACTCCATGCCTTAGAAGATGATGGTGTGGTGACATCATATCCATAAGAATTCATTCTTGAATAAATAATGGAACTAGTGATACGTCATGCCTTATAATATGATATTATTGAGGTATTAGAAGAATATTTTCAAGGAATCAATCAGCATGAACCTAAAGGAGTGAAAGGTATAAATATTTTATTGGTGTAAGATATATATTTATCTTCTAATGATTTCATGCTTGACAATGAACCAAAGAAGAAATAAGGAATGGAACCTAAAAATGTGGTTGAAAATAAACTAACCACATTATAGACAAGCATAGAGGATGTAATGAGAACCCATAAAATGTATGATGAATGGATGGAAAGAGCTAAGAGAGCTAAGTTGATAGCCATTCAAGCAAAGTAACACTTTAAAAGATTCTATTGTGATAAATGAGGATGAACATCCTATTTGTAATCAAAGGTATGTTGATGAGCATGCTTGCAGAAATTATGCCCTAGTTGAGACTTATTATATTGATGGTGAGAAGGGTGATAGAGGTAAACATTTTGATTGTTTCTTTGACTACAAATTGAGAAATAAGGATGTTATTAAGAGCAAAAATTTGTTGCATATGATGTCATTACAAAATTTATGCCATGATGAGAAGTATTCTAACAATATTGAAAAGAGGAAGGATATGAAGTGTAATGGATATCCTTTATATGAACATCAAAATATTTCATACTTAATAGTGTGGGATTTGGGTGTTTTGGCCAAATCCAGCATACAGATTTAAGGTAAACCTTCTTTGGAAATAAAAGATGTTGTGTTGGCTTCTAATGATTTTATGTGTCAAAAAAATGTCAATTTGGTCCACGAAGAATGATATTTACTTGATAGATGTAAAGTGTTTGAGATGGAATAACTTGCACTAACCTCCAAACATTCAATGGGTGAGATAATGGTTGGTTATTAGAATAGCAAGGTGGATGAGCTCAGTATCGGTAGCCCAAGGTATGAGAATAATGATAATAATCTAGATTTATTGTTTCCTCTTATGCCACTACAAAATTTTCTTCATCATGGAAATAATGAACAAAAGGGTGATAGAGTGAGAGGCACAACTTATAGGGCATGATGACTCTTTGTTTTGCATTTCACATTATGTTTTCAAATGGGATTCAAGTAATATTTTAAGAGTAAAAATAAATAGAGGCATTGTATTTGATTTTTCCTTATTTTGCATTTGAAATGGATTGAAGTCCATGAAGAAAAACTTAGAGTTTATGGTTTTCTCTAACCACATTATGAATGATCCATGTTCAAGGGTTATAGATCACTTATGGGAAAATAAGGTCATAGATGATGAAAAATGGAGATAGTCCCTATGGGAATCATGATTCTATATTTGGGTAACCAAATCTTGTTTATTTTTAATGTTCAAAATTTTGTGACTAAGTTCATTATGGTGCTTTGTGTATCAAGCTAAAAGTAAATTGAAAAATTCATGAAGGAAGAGATACTATAAATTCTTAGCATCATGGAGGATATAAAATTAGTCATTATATTTGGTGAATAAGACTTTTATGTCATGAGTTTTGAAGGAGTTGATGAAACATGGAGTTTGTATGGTGTGAATTTTGTGGGAGAATTCACTTTAGATTCGGAACCCAAGAAAGAAGATTTTTTAGTCACTTGTTGGATGAATTTTTAGATCAAAGAAGAAAAGGTAAGAAATCATGGTTTCATTTATTTTGGTGAAATATTTATCTCTAAAAAGACTTGGTTATATGAAGGATAATTCAATAAGGCAAATCAAATTTCTACCACTTTATGCAAATACTTTTGTATCATGAATCTTGGTGTAAATCTACATCATGTTTGGGAACTTAAAAGAGATAAGGTAAAGTGAATATTTTATGGGATATAAATATCTAATCTATAATCAACAATAATCAAGTGTCGCAATAGTGGTAAACACACTTGACTTGGATAAAAAACTTTATTTAGTGATTTAATAAAAATTGATTTAAATGCTTACAATATTTAATAATGGATTTTTAATATCCATAAAAGAATGAATTTAAAGAGTGAAACAAAAATGATAGATTAAAAAAAATACATCGAACCTATTTGATAATGGAGTTCATCGCAATGGCCTACGTCTCTAGATCTGATCCAATTGGGATCACTCATATTAATTTGTCTAAAAAATTCCTACAAATCCTTTATAAGTCTCTCAAATATTCATCTTATGTTTTAATTATGTTATAAGAATAATCTCAAACCATTTTACGATGTTTGAGGCACTTAAAATTCTCCCTAAGTCTCTAAACACCCTTATACATGCCTTGTCTTTTATGGAAAACAATGTCCTCAAATAAAATTTTTCACACTTGATATAGTGCTTTGTTCCATGGGTGCATTGGTGGGAGCTTTATCTTTTTACCTAAAATACCACAGTTTGACTCCCACAATGTTGGCTTTTGGGATAATGCAAATATATTATCCCACATTTGTAAGTGGGTACAAAATTTAATGTTGAAATACCATGAAGTTCATGGTTTTTTAATGCCTTAAAAAGGCATAGTCCATGAAGTGGATAATGCCATAACATTGGTATTTGTTCTTGGCATTAAACATGCTAATCTTGTCATGTTGTTTGGACTTGGTACATGGCAAGTTAAAATTAGATTATGATGTTTTAGGTTAGAATGTTTGGTTGGTAAAATCTTCAATGGTCTTTGGCATGGTAATTAATCAGTTACGTAAACATATAGTCACTAGGTGACTATTACTTAAATTCAACCATGGAATATTATAGTGGTGGTAAGCCATGTGGACCACACCAAATTCAAAACTTGTTGATGTCCAACTGGATGCAATAAATTTCTATCAGTGGTAGGGTCCCCCTCTGAGATAAAAGTGGACTCAACTAGCTACAATCCCTATAACTAGCCTTTTACACTAGTCAAAGATGAATTATAAACCAAACCCAATTTTTTTTGCATTAACTCATTGCCACATGTCCATCGCATGATTATTCCATTAGAATTATGCCACATCACTTGTGTCACCTTTTATGTTATTTAATCTGGAGACTTCAATGCATGATATATTATGCATACAAGCTCAAAATCGACCCATTCAAATTATGCCAAAAAGCTATCATCGAGCTCTATATTGTGCTAATGATCAATCTAAAATTTGATGACTTCATGTTTTGAGCATATATGGATCCTCCTAGATCAATTCTCCCCACTAGGATCTTTTAGCCTCTAAAAGATGATTAATTGGTAAAGAGGTGAGGGTATTTATCCCTCACTCTTCAAACTTCCATCCATTTGGCCTTGTTCAGGTGCATCCCTTTGAGACCAACATAAAGATACTCAACATATCCCCTTCATAAAGTTTGAACCTTCCTATAAAGAATTGTATCTTCCTATAATTATATTAGATACTCAAGAGTAAAATAATTAACCAAAATAATGGATACATTCTCATCATGATCTACAATCATTTGAGGCTCATACAATTTCAGATTTTCCATATTCAAAATTGAATAAATATTCATATAAGATGGCTAATCTCACTGAAAAGCATTTTTACCAATCTTTTCTATAATCTAGAAATGACCATACTAGATTGGTTTCAACTTTTTACCTTCACCTGTCAACCTTTCCTTACTGATGTGAAGCCATACCAAATCACCTATAGCAAACTGGTGATCAACATGATGTTTTTCATGTCTTGCTTTGTACTTTTCTTGACATTTCTCAAACTGATCTCAGACATTCTAGTGTACATGTATCTTTTTAATGAACTTACTGGCTTTAACAAAATCATTACATTCATCCACAATTGAATTATGTCCATAAGAAATATCTAGAGAATATTTAGGTAAATATCCATAACAAAATTCAAAAGGAGATTTCATAGTAGAAGAATAAAGTGCGTAGTTGTAAGCATGATGAATATAACATAAATGCTCATCCCATAACTTGGGATGTTTACTATAATAACCCCTAAGCAAATTTACCACTATGTAGTTCACAACCTCTATCTGACCATTGGTCTATGGATGAAATGCAGTGCTCTTATTAAACTTAGTCCCATAGTACTAACTAAAATTCCCTAAGAAACTAAGAATCTCAATCAGAAATAATATAAGTGGGCAAACCAAAATGAACCCATACATGTTGAAAGAACAAGTGTGTCATAACTTCCCCTATAATTACTTAATGCAAGGGATAAAAACACACATCTTGTTAAATCTATCCACTACCACATACAAATAATCATGTTTCTTACATGACATAGGCATACCCCCTACAAAGTCCATGGAAATACTTTCCCACGGGTGGGTAGGAATAGGTAAAGGAGTGTAAAGTCCTGGTTTCCTATTACTAGGCTTGCTAGTTGCATAAAGAACACACCCCTTGATATATTTGGCAACATTTTCTTGCATACAGGACTAGTAATAATGCATTCTCAAATGTGCTACCATTTTACCAACTCCAAAATGACCAAAAATAAGAGAAGTATGTGCTTCCTTAATCATGTGCACCCTTTCATTTTGAGGAATGCAAAGTTTACCCAAATGATACAAAAGTCCATTATGCACATGATAGTATGATTCTTCTACCTATTTACCACTCATCAAGTCTTTATACACATCCTTAAATTCAACATCATCAACATACTATTCTTTATAACTTTCATGAGTTAAAGAACCATGCTGTAAAAGAATAGATGCAACTACCATAGGAGGTCTAGAAAGCATGTCAACAACTTTATTCTATATACTTTTCTTATATCTGATCACAAGATGAAATTTATATAAGAAATCCATCCAATGGAAATGCCTAGACTATTGTATATTGGTCTGTGACTAAAGATACTAGAGGGGTTGATGATTTGTATGTATCACTATTTATTTTCTTATCAAGTAATGCTTCCATTTTTTAACACTTTCAACCAATGCATGCAATTCCTTATCATAAGTCATATAGTTTCTTATTGTACCTATGAGGTCGTAGAATGATAGCATATTGGCCTATTCCTTACATCAAGATAGCTCCCATAGCATAATCACTTACATCCATCTCGATCTCAAATGGTTATTGTAAATCAAGAAGTGCCAAGACATGAGCAGTACTAATCTATGCCTTCAAAGTGTCAAAGGCCTTTTTGTTTCTTGCCTCCCCATTGAAAGACCTATTTAGTACTAGTCAAAGAATGCAAGGGTGATGTAATATATGATAAATTAGTAATGAATTTTCTCCAATATTGTACTGCACCAATAAAATTTCTAACCTAAGTTACATTAATGGGTTTAGGCCATTTAACTATAACCTCCACTTTTGTAGGATTGATTTTCAACTCTCCATGTCTTAAAATATAACCCAATTAAACCAAAGAGGTCTTGCCAAATTCACATTTAGTCAATTTAAAATAAAGTTTGTCCATTCTCAATGCATCCATGACTCTCTAATATGAATCACATGATCCTCCCAAGACTAACTAAAAATCAAAATATTGTCTAAGTAGACTATAACAAAATCATCTAGCAATGGCCTAAAGACATCATTCATCAAATGCATGAATGTAGCCGGTGCATTGCACAACCTGAAAGGCATGACAAGCCATTCAAACAATCCCTATTTTGTCTTAAAAGTAGTTTTTTTAAATATCACCATCATTAATCCTAATCTGATGATAACCACTTTTCAAGTCTAACTTAGTGAAATAGATAATATTTCTTAACTAATCTATCAAATCATCAATATGGGAAGAGGTTAATTACTCTTAATAGTAATTTTGTTTAAATCATGAAAATCAACACACATTCACCAGATGTTATCTTTATTTGGCACCAAAATGATAGGTGAACCAATAGGAGATGTACTAGGATGAATAATACCCCTTTCCATAAGTTCCTTCCATTACCAACTTTTTGATTTCTTTGTTATCCACCACTGATAACCTATACATGCCAATTTTAGGGAGAGAAAAATATTTTAACAATTGAATTTCATGTTGAACTCCACTTTTAAGGGGCAACCCTTTTGGATCCTAAAAACACATCATCATAACTATAAATGATTTCAACCAATTATTCTTATGTCTAGGATCACAATTTTCCATAGCCTGGGAATATTCTTTTTCCTTATACTTAATCAACATGAAAAAAATTATTTCTTGAATTAACTAGTCTTTTCATTTGCCCTGCTATAACCAAGGAAAGACGCATCTTAATTTGATGTTCTCTGACTATATATTTAATGCCATCCTTAACAATAAAGTACTTATTCTCCTCCCTATAGAAGATTTTTTTTTCTATCATAAAGATAAGGGCTTCCTAAAATAATCCCACATATGTCTAGAGGGACTACATCTAGATCAACCTCATCCATAAAGTTGGATGTGATGGCAAATTTTAATTTGTAAGTTTTTGTTACATGCATCTTTGCATCATCACACACCCACCCCAGTGGATAGGGTTTCATATGGGGATTGCTTTGTAAGCCTAACTTTTTAACAATCTCTTAATATATTTAAATTTTCTTATGATCCACTATCAAATAGAGTGTCAATATTACTATGCTTTGAAACAACCCTAATGTATAACATCTCATTTATTTTCTTATCATCATGCACATATTTCTATTTTGAAAAGGAAGGAACATTGGATGACTTAGTGCTAGAGATAGAAAGAGAAAAACAATTTTGCATACTCATGGCTGTGATTTTTATTTCATCTCCTAAATCTAAACCCAGATCCTGGACCATAGCATTAGTTTTCTTATTATTCTTCCTAAACCTATTAGGTATTAACTCAGGATCAAATTTCTAACACTTGATTCATCATTATTTTTCTTGCAATGATTTTAAAATGTCTTACTCTCTTCTTTACAAATAGTAATAGTGGATTTTTGTTTACCCTTTCCAAAACTTTTCCCTTTAGAATGCTTAACATCAGATTGCTTACTTTTAAATTTAGGAAAAGATTCTTTTGTTTATTTTCCTCTATCCTCCAAATGAATGGATTTAACACATGATTCATCTAAATTTGTGGGATTGAGAACAAAAATCATGTGTTTAAAGTAACTATACAACCCAACTATGTACTTAAGAAGTGTTTCCTATGTATAAAGAGGAATATTCAAAAGTAAAGCCTTTTTCCTATATTCTTGTGTATATTTAGAATGCTTTGGCATTCAATTTATATTAAAGATTTATAATCCATCATAGCTTATTAAAAATAGCCTAAAGGATATAATTAATTTATAAGTTTGTCAACAAATTCACTTGAAGAAGAAATTAAGTCACCTGTGTTAAGCTCATTTTCCTTCAACTTACTCTTCCACTAGATGAGAGTTGTGCCTCCCATTTGAAGAGTAGCTAGGTGAATTTTAGCCTCATCATCAACAATATTTTGAGCCCTAAAATATACTTATATTTTATTTATCCAATTATCCACCTTTTTGGCATTAATCTCACCATTAAACATCATCAATTCAAACTTAATATCTAACTTTAGTGAAGGAAGAGATTTAATGGCTTTTTTGTCTTTACTATCATTCGAAGAGGAGGAAGGATTCTTAGAATTTTTACCACCTTCATCATGCTACATTTTCCTTCATCTTTCATGATAAATCTCATCAACCATATCCTTAATTTCCAAGAAGGCTTGTCAAAAAGCTCATTCAGACTCAAAGTCATCTCCCATTTCCATAGTATGTCTTAATCCAACCTCTAGATTATACTTGACCAATTATCCTTCACCCCATCTAGATCTCAACCTTGTTAACATGCAATAACAATCTACATGGTTAAATACCTAATTCCACTCTAATACCAAATATATAATCCATAATCGATAATAATCAAGTGTTGTAATAGTAGAAAACACACTTGACTTGGATTAGAACCTTTATTTAAAAATTTAATAAAAATTGATTTAATTGATTATGGAATTTAATAATGGATTTCAAATATCCATAAAATACTAAATTTAAAGAGTGTAACAAAAATGATAGATTAAAAAAATACACTGAACCGATTTGATAACAGAGTTTAGCACAATGGCCTACGTCTCTAGATCTACTCCAATGGGGATTTTTCCTATTAATTTGTCACAAAAATGCTTACAAACCCTTTATAAGTCTCTCAAATATGTATCTCGAGCTTTAATTTTGTCAAAAAAGTACTCTCAAACCAAATATGAAGTTTGAGGTACTTAGAATTCTCCCTAAGTCTCTAAACACTCTTATACATGCCTTATCTTTTATTGAAAAACATGTCTAAAAATACAATTTTGAGAACTTTATATAGTGCTTTGGTCCATGGGTGCATTGGTGGGAGCTTTATCCTTTTACCCAAAATGCCATGGTTTGACTCATACAACATTGGATTTTTGGCTGATGCAAATATATTATCCCACATTGGTAAGTGGGTATAAAAATTTAATGTTAAAATACCATGAATTTCACGGTTTGTTAATAGCTTAAAAAGGCATAGTCCACGAAGTGGATAATGCTAAAACATTGGCATTCGGTCTTGGCATTAAACATGGAAATCTTGGTATGTTGTTTGGACTTGGTATGTGTTAATTTGAACTTTGGTTATGACATGATAGGCTGGAATGTTTTGTTGGTAGAACCATCGATGGTCTTTGGCATAGTAATTAATTAATTACATAAACATATAGTCACTAGGTGACTATTACTTAAATTTGACCATGGAATATTATAGTTGTGGAAAGCCATGTGGTGGATTGAAGACCCACCATGTGGACCACTCCAAATTTGAAAATTATAGATATCCAACTGTATGTAACAAAAATTTATTGGTGTTAGGGTCCCCCTCCAAGACAAAAGTAGACTCCACTGGCTATAGTCCCCATAGCTGACCTTTTATGCTAGTCAAAGATGAATTATAAACCAAAATAAATTATTTTTACATTAAATTGTTGTTGCATGTACATCACATGATTGGTCTTAGAATTATACCACATCACATGTGTCACCTTTTGCCTTGTTTAATATTGAGACTTCAGCATGTGATATCTTGCGCATACAAGCTCAACATTGACCTATTCAAATTACACCAAAAAGCTCTCGATGAGCTTTATATTATGCCAAAAATTAATCTAAAATTTGATGACTTCATTTTTGGATCATATATGGATAATATTTGATCAATTGCAATCATGAATTCCCCATTGGTTTATGATGAAATTTATGTGCTATTAAATGGTCTCATTTTTCATGACCCATATATGGTTGGGCACCTTAGATCCTATAGTATTTATAAATATAAACAAGAGGGATTCTCATTAAAGGATATCAAAGAGATGTCTTCTCTCCATGGACAAGTTTTTTTGAAAATAATTGTATGTAATTATCATATTGGTAATTTTCATAATAAGCTTAGTGTGGTATTTAGTGACTTTTTTCTAGGGCTACCACCAAATAGAATACTCAAGCACATTATCAGAGTGAAATCAAATTCTAAGTCTATCATGATCACTTTGTACCTCCATCCCAACATTTACATAGAGGATTTTATTGGGGAACTATATGATGATGTACATTATTGAAACATAGATTTGAGGTCTATCTATCATTAGCCATAGATTAGAAGAAAAATTTATTGAGGATACTAATTTTTGAGATCATTGGAGAAACTTTGAGACTTTGGTCAGACCATTGAGACTCAAAAATGTACCATCCATCATCTAATTTGATATGTGTAAGGTATTTGGTAAGCACTCTTATAGTTTCATCTCAAGATATTTGAATGATAGCACCAATACATTTTAGTTTTATCATCATTCTAAGGAGGGTGAAAGAGTGAATTTATATCCTTTCACTCAAACTCATCAATGCATAATGATGAGGTTTATAGATGGTATGTTAAAATATCTACAAGAGATAAATTATTATTTCAACATCATTGTTGATCATGATTTCATTATGCCATACAAAGGAATATGAAAAGAATCCAAATTGACCTTAGTTGAGCTTGAGGGAAATATGGTTAATGATAATAGGATTCGAAGGTTGGATCACATAGATCTTTTGATTCAAAGTAGCCCACACATCATAATATGGGAACTATAAGATATATCTAGATAGGATCAAAGGAAATTTTTGATAATTACACAATCATTGATGTTTATTATGTTATGAATCTTAATCTAGTTGTAGAAGTTTAAATGTATATCAGAATGGTGTAGTGGATTTATGGTGGGAAGATATTAAGATTTCTTTGGGATCCTAGTAACATTTAGAGTCAAGGGGATGGTATGATCATATTTACATTTCTTAACTCAAGTGAAGAGTGTACAATCATGCCTCGTAATAGGGATCTTTTGAAGGTTTGTATTCATGTTTTTGTGAGTCATGCACATTTACTCGACACTTTTTCTCATAGGGTTAATATAATTTTCACAATAATGGTCAAATTACATGATTTATACAAGGATGTTTTATAGGTTAGGAATAGTGTTTCTTGTAGTGCTCTTTAGCAAAGGTTGGATCACTTGACAGGCATAGGTTATAGATTGCATGGGCCCTACAATTGGATGCAACCCCTTGGCATGATGATATTTGAGCATCTTGATTTAAAACTACTTGAGGACAAATAGTTTTGGGAAGGGAGGATTTGTCATGTACCCTATATAAAAAATTTGATTATGTGGTAAAATTATCCATTCTAATATTCCTCCAACACTATTCACAAGGATACTATTCACCAAGTCACTATTCATGTTTGCACTATTCATAGATTTACTATTCACTATCAATATTCACTGGTGATGTGGAAGATGATGTAGGTGAGGATGCATAGGTGGATTATGGATGAGGTGGAATAGCTCATGGGGGTCATCACATGGGTTCTAGAGTATGTCCTTGGAGTGGAACGTCCTACCCCACTTGGGGGATAAATTAGATTTGTTTTCCTCTTTATATGGGTTGTCCTTGATGGGGAAAAGAAAGATTGGTGCATTTTTCTTATGACTTCATGATTAAGCATGTGGAATGGTTAAAATGGGTAAATTTGGAACCAAATTATATGGGTACATTATTTAAAGTTTTTGGATAAGTCAAAAGTGGGTGGATGAAAGGATCTTGGTCACATAGAGCACATGGGTGAATAGTAATATAGTCTCCATCATTTTATTCCCTTCACATGGAGACTGGGGATGTAATTATGAAGGCATAAGGGAAGTAAGAAATGTCTCACATGGTTAAATCTTGTCATCTTTTACCATTTTCTCCCCCCATGAGAAATACTACACCCATTTTTTCTCTCCTCCATTATTCTTCCATCTGTCTTCTCCCTTTGTAATTTCTTTAGGAATGGGTTGGCTCTCATTGAAATACATATTTTTAAAATAAACCATTTAATAAATATCTTGATGCACATGTGCTTCAAATTAAGGATTCAAGGATGAAACCCCTTGGGTGCTCAAAAGGGTTCAAGGACAAAACCCCTTGGATGCTTGTAGATTCAAAGGATGAAAACCCTACAGTTCATAGAGGTGATCTCTTTCAGAGATTACATTGGATCTTCAAAGAGTTTTCAGATTTAGTGTGGTTTGTATCTCTATGTGTGTGAGATATTGTTATGTATTGTGATATTTCTATCATAGAAAACAAAAATATCAGTTGGTGTGTGTTTCCATATTTATCTCAGTTGTTCTTTCCATAGATGTTGAATGTGGATTTTCAATATTTAAGTGTATTTTCATAAATATCCCATTTGGGATATTAGAATATGCCAATATATTTTATTTTGGAAACAAGTTGGAAAAAAACACAATCATCTCGATGGACTTAGTTTTTTTGTTAGAGTAGATAAACATTGAACTAAGTTAGCTAAGTCAACATAGTTGTTTATGTGATATAGTTTTACAGATCTAAAAATCTTGTAAAAATAGAGTAGAAATTTGAAAAATTGATTAATTTTGCTAAAAATATAAATTAAAAATTGAGATAATTAAAAATATATATATACAAAGCTTGTTTAAAATGAACCTACGAAATATAACTAGGTCAACCAGGTTGATGTAGTTTGTTGACTAAGAGTGATGAAGTCTAACTATTGATTAGATCATTTATGCCTAATTGAGTCCTATAAAGGAAAAATATAAAAAAATATAGATGTTAAATAATGTTTTATAGGTTTACTTAGTCTATAAAAATTTAAAATATGAAAATAGTAAAATAAAACTAGTTTAATGAGCATGACCTAGTTGGATGAAAACTAAAAAATAAAGACTGTTGAAATAAAGTAGGCTAACGATTCCATCTTAGTTGATTGTAAGTAAAAATTTAGAAAACATGAAAAATAAATAGGTATAAGAGTGTGACCTAGTTTACTAGAGATGAAACCTTGAAATCAAAAGACAAAACCATGTCAGCTAATGTGATGTAATTGACTATAGAAGGAAACCCTTAAATAAAGGACAAAATTGGCTTAACCAACATGACTTAGTTTACTATAAAACCTATATCTACAAGTAAATAAAATTATTATTTTTATTAGTGAGACCTATTAACTATGGATGACAACCATGAAAACAAATGATAAAACTTAGTCGACCAAAGTGATCTAGTTGAATGTAGATCCTAGATATACAAATAGAGGTTAAAACTAGGTCAACCAGCATGACCTAGGTGACTGTAAATAAAAAAATTAAAAATACAAGGGTTAGATTCACATTTGTTTACCAAAATATCTAAAATATATTAAAATAGATCAAAAACATATGTTACTTAGTAAATCTAAGCTCAGAGAAGGTAACCAACTAACATCTATTATGATACTTTTATATGGGTGTATGACCAAACTGGATCTCCTAAACCTAACCAAGGTATATATTATCACACAACACTAAAGGAGAGGTTCCCAAAGCCTCTATTCAAATAAAAATATGTAATAACCATATTTAGGCCTTCTAATATATAAAATGAAACTAATTTATTAATCACCATAGATTGTGGCACAAAAGGGGTGGTTTAACACAAAAAACAATCAAGGGATAATGGTAGGCAAATGGGGGCCTAAATCATGTAAGGTGAAAGATGGAAATAAAATAAGACCCTATCGCTATACTAATTTAAAGTATAGATGTAATCTAATCAAGTATTTATACATTTAAAACCTATTACTTTATTCAATATTTATCTATCAAATGGAAAAACAAAATTCAAATATACTTACCTCTGGGTGAACCTGTAAGGTCTCAATCTCTCCTTTGGTTAATGGTGTTTTGTAAAATTTTCTTATTTATTTTTAATTCTCACACTATAAAAATCATATTTATGCTTAAATATTCATATTTTTAATCTAATTCTTCCAACAAGATAAGTTATCTTCCCTCCAAGGAAAAACCTAAGTAATGTCTCCTTCAAATGTTGATGTGACTGAATTACGAATTGTATTAATGTGAAAAATGAATGTTCCTCTATATTGGATTGAAATGAGCATTGTATTTATAACATGGATAAGTCCTAAAACTTTCATAATTTAAGATAACAAAGTTGGATAACAGACCTGATTTTAATAAAAATTATTGTTAGGCCTCAAACTAGGTCAACCTGATCGACATAGTTCCATAACATGCACTTTAACTTATATGATAGGGTTGATCCAAATGAATTAGTAGGAAAAGAAAATATTTTCTTATTTAGGGGATATTTTAAAATATAATTGATTAGGTAAATGTGTAAATAGGATTTACCTACTTGGGGATTCGGATAAGTAGGATTTGTAATGGGTTTAGGTAATGATATATTTGACCAATAATATTTCAAAGCACCAAAGGTCTTCCCACCCCTTTCTTAGTGCACACTTTAAGGCATACACTCATAGATATTGAAACTTGATAGGTTATTAAAATATATAAAGCATAAATAAAAGATAATTTTTTGAAATATAGTGTGTATATGAAAGGTTTTTTTCCACAAAAATCACCCATTAAGAGGATGCACATATGTATATCCAATTGCATTGTATGAATGATTGACTTATTGTAGAGAATAATTTAAAACAATAAATTCCTCTGAAATCACTACTCATATGTGCATGTAAACAAGTATCTTCATGTGAAGTAAGATAAGATATAACAACGTATGCCTATGGTGAAGATTTATGAATAACTTATTTTTCTTTAGGAGGTGAAGACCTCTTTTTAAGTGTTACCTTCTACATAGAATAATGTAAGTTGATATTTTAAAATAAATTAATATGTTCATGTGTAACTATATCATGTTCATAAGTAGATGGAGAACTTGATTATATAATATGTTTTGGAATATGTATATCATGCTCTTAAATAGTTCTATAAAATATTTCATTGCCATGTTGCTTGATGATTATGCTAGGAAGTTGTTATTAAAAGAATTAAACATAATTTTATCCAAAGGATATGCATATTGGATTTTTGAAATTTTTACCACTTGATTTTCATGAATATATTTGAGACATTTATATACTGTAGAAGGTGTTACTCAAATCCTTTATATCTAAGGGTATATTAATAACATATCAAAGACTGATGTGTTAGGTAGAATAAAAAATGTATTAGGTATTATGAGAAGCCCCACTTGTAAATGTATCGCTATATGCCAAAAATTATCATGTTTATGGCCATCAAATGTTTTGAAAACAATAGAAATATTATGTAAATCTTGATCTATATATCAAAGAGAGTAAAAGAGTGTTATGGCACACATAATTTTACTTGATCCATTGTCTATCATAACTCTATGTATAAATTTACTATAAACATACTCTTCAATAAAGGTTTCATGTCTATTTTAATCATCATCAATATTTTTTCTATCATAAAATGTGATCATACGACTTGGTTCTTGTTTTCTTGTAGTTATACCAATGATGTCATCAAGTGGATGTCCATATGTAGAAGGATAAGTATAAGCGTTATATGCATAATGTAATTTAAAATTATCCTTTTTATTTGATTCATGATTTATAAAATGATATTTTTATTTTTGATATTTTCATTATCATTGGTTTGTACTTTAGCCTATTCATTTGGAGTACCAATACCCATATTTTTCTCATCCATAAAATCTTTAATATTATTCTTAAGCTTGAAACATCTATGTTTATAATGACAAATACATCTGAGGTATTAAAAATAATCATTTTCATAAAACATACATGTCAACATCCATTGGTAGATGAAAAATGATTATATCTCATTTAATTAAATTTTTAAAAAATACATGAAGAGGTGAAAGTAGCGTTGAAAATTGCCTTCTAAGTAGAGCTTGTAATTAGAAATTTTGTGTAGGTTTTGAAATATAATTAACTATAACATTAGATTATTTATTTATTTAATTTTTTTTGTCTTATAATTTGTATTACTTTGAAGTAGAAGGATCATCTAAAGCATACTTAATGTTGTTAAAATTAAGAAACTTGACCTCACATTATTTGATTGCATGGAATAGTTCATCAAAATATTTGAACTTATCAAATATATTTTAATTTTGAAGTGGAGATAGAAAATTTCTATTAAATATATATTATAGCTCATTACCAACGATTTGATTTTTCATTTTTTATAGCATATTATTGTATTTTAGTACATATTCATTGATTTTTTTCATTATACCCTTGTTTGAGATTTTCAATTTGAGCATATGATAAATTTTCACCAATGTTCATAGAAAAGTGTGTTAAAAAATAATTTTATAAAGGGTTGAAATAATTTAATGATTTAAGAGGAAGATCATAGAACCATCTAAGATAATATTCTTTAATCTTTCACGGAAAATTCTTTCTCAATAATTTTTCATTGTCTACATAGTCTAGACAAGGTACATGGAATGCATGAAAATGTTGTTTAGGATCATTTTTGCTTTCATATAGAGTAATTTTTGAAGCCACAAAGCTAACTATTATTAGATAATATGAAATTTTGGGTGTAAAAGGGTTATGTAACAAATAACATGAGTCCATATATGGGCTAGCTTGATAAATAGTTTGTTCAATGTCAGTTAACGTAGCATGTAATGCAAGAAGTGAATGTTCAAGATTAATAGTTGTGTAAGTAAGAAGAGGATTATCAGTAACATGATTAGGCATATACATATACATATACATACATACATACATACATATATATATATATATATATATGTGTGTGTGTGTGTGTGTGTGTGTGTGTGTGTGTGTGTGTGTGTGTGTGTGTGTGTGTGTGTATGTATGTATTATTATACATACATATATACATACATACATACATACATACATACATACATACATACATACATACATACATATATATATATGTATGTATGTATGTATGTATGTATGTATGTATGTATACACACACACACACACACACACACACACATACATACATATATACATATATATATATATATATATATATATATATATATATGTGTGTATGTATATATATATATATGTATGTATGTATGTATATATGTATGTATATATATATATATATATATATATATATATATGTATGTATGTATGTATGTATGTATGTATCTATAAATATATATATATATATATATATATATATATATATATATATATATAATATCAAATGATGTTCCCAAATAAAGGGATATCACTTTGGGTGTAGAAATAGGGATAGATGTAATAGTATAAGTAATAACATTATAAGTACTATCTTGGGCACATTTATTTTATTTATCTATACAAACAAATAACAATGAATCAACTTTTTCTAGAGGTTCATAAAAATATCACATAGTTTTTTACACATTAGTTGGACTAGATTGTTCCTGAGTATTGGCTCCAAAAATGATAACCATGATGCACTCTTTAGCATTGTGTGCAATATGAAATGGTAAATATCATGAAGTTGTATACTTAATAAAATTTATAACATATGCTTCCTCTTTTTCCCTTTTTATTTTATATTTTACAAAATTTATTGGAAAAGAATGGTGACATGGTATGTTAGTGCAAGAATTTTTAATAGGAAGATATTTAGATTGAACATAATTGATTTTTTTATTAATTTGAGATTTAATCCATATAATATTATAATGAATAGCATGTTGGATAGTAATAAACAAATGTAACAATGAAGTTCATAATCCTATGTAATATATGAAATAAATATTCATTCATTGATCTTACTAAAAATAAAATGCAATATGAATAAAAAAATGCTAATGACTATGCATATAATACAAAAAAAAATCAAGGTATAAGGGTGATCTAGGCAAGGGTTTGAATGATTTTATGGTATCTCATATATAATTTCTTGTTTAATGATTAATGTCATCCCAATATTTTAGAGCACTAAATACATAGATATAACCATGATTGTAGCCCACTAACCTTATTTTTGAGTGTATGGTGAGAGTAAATTCCTTGAGAGATTCTCTTAGATGCACCATAAATAAAATGGATGAAATAGGATTATTTTAGTATAGGGATGGGGTCCTAGGTGTTTCTGATATACCATGAAGTATATAAAAACTAAAGTTTGTGTTTAGTGTGATACAATGGATATGACTATTGAGGTAAACCCCTCATGCCACAATGTTTTTAAATAGAACACCATGTGACACTTTATGATAGTCACTAATTAGTCTAAAAAATACTAAAACACAATTTATAAAAAAAGTAAAATAAAATTAAAAATAAATTAAAAAATAAAAGTATTTTTATGTATAGATATCAGAAAAGTTCATCTTGAGATTGAAAGAAAGAGCTTCTAGGTTAGATTTATCCACGATGACAAAAAAGCCTTCTATAGCGTTATATTAGGTCCAAGATCAAAGAAGTTGAATAATTGTGTTATATTTTATCCAATTTTGAATAATTTTATATTTTCATGTCAAGAATTTACAAAAATATGTATGAAATCCTATAATAAAAATAAAGAAAACAATTGGTGTTTTAAAAATAGTGGGTTCACTAGAATATTTAATACATTTTTAGTTGATTTAAAAAAATTAATATATATTAAAATATTGAAATGGAAATGTTTCTATTTACAAATCATATATTAAAATAAACTATCTAAAAAAATTATACATAATTTGGAATTTTATAAAAATAGTGAATTCGCCTAAGAAGTGAAACCCTCCCTAAAATAGATTTAGTGTTGATTGTGCAAGTTGACTATGACTTGAAACTGCTTAAAATTTCTTATAAACAATGTTGCATGTGAAAATAGAATTAAAAATTATGCTAGGAAAATGCTACATGATGAGGACACGGGTGTAGTATGGCCTTATCTATTGACTATGGCTGCATACTGGTTGACTATATGACTGAATTTTTGATCTAGATATATGTGCCTATAAATTATGGTTTCCTTATTTTGTGCAAGATCCAAATATATGTGCAAAATACATGTTGAATACAAAATGTTAGTCCTATAAAAAAATAAATAGAAGATAAAATAAAAAGGGGATAATGATTAAGGGGAATAGATAATCTACACACAAAAAATCCTTGTAATTTGAGTGTTTCCTACATATCCCAAATGGGTCTTAGGACAATGTAGTTCTCCTCCTAGGGTGATTATTTGTTGCATGATTGCGAAAATATATGACTATAGATATAATATTGATTAAAATACTTGATCTTAGATGCCTTTGACCTATTATAAATAATATTTAGACCTAGCCTATGTTTGTTAGAATGTAGTAAAATTTAAATTGGATTAGATAGTGGTATTTACTTAGAGTGTAATATAATTTCCAAGTGATTTCTAGATGTCTATAGATAATCCTTGATGTGGTTATATTCATAAATATTTAGAATAGTTTCACTCACCTACATTAAAAATGAGTGGGAGAGCCATTTTGAAATATAACAATTCAATAAATTAACTATTAGAGTGTAGGAAACAAGGCCATAATTTAACCATGTCTGACCTAGTGTGGACATATCCTCTAATACTAAATACTTTATGGACATGTCTAGTAGGAGCCTACATATTAAATAGGGATAAAATTGGTTGAATTATATATATATATATATATATATATATATATATATATATATATATATATATATATATGTATGTATATGTATATATATGTATATGTATATATATGTATATGTATATATATATATATATATATATATATATATACATATACATATACATATATATATATATGTATATATATACACATATATATATATATATATGTATATGTATATGTATATGTATATATATGTATATGTATATATATGTATATATATATGTATATATATATATATATATATATATATGTATATATATATGTATATATATATATATATATGTATATATATATGTATATATATATATATATATAATGTTTATAATATAGTGAAGGATCCTTTATATATTTAGAATTAGTGAAATGTAAAATAGACAAAGTAAGATAATAATGTTAAGAATAAACATTTTCACATACTTTAATGATTAATTTTATGTGTCTACAATATTACTTATCTCAAAACAATATGAAAATTTAAATTAATATAGTAGGTTTAAAATTTTACCTTAGCATGACAACATCTATTCCATACACCAACTAGAATGGAGTGTACCCCATCGCAAATTTATAATTAGTCTTATATGACCATAATATTTTTGGAATGTAATCTTCCCATTCATCATTTTGAATATTTCATATCTTTGTGAGCATACTTTATAATACCTTGTCGGTATCCTTTGCTTCGGCATTCACTTGAGGATTCTCAGTTATTCTCTTGTGGTGAAAAGTAATCTAATAGTATTATTTAAAAAAATGGATTAAATATCCTAGTTTCCCCTACCATATACTTTAATAATAAAATAACAAATATCTTTTATAAAACCAAATTTCATTATTTGAATATAGATGTAAAACGTGAAAATAAAATAAATAAATATGCAGTAATTTAGAATTTGAGGAGGATGGAATAATAATATAATTTGGATATCACAATTATAATAAATCATATACTCATCCATGGTTGATATTACATGTGATAAACATTATCATTCATATAAGTCTTACCTTCAATGCTTCACTTCATCACACTTTTATCACCCTAGATGGCTTATCAACTTGTATGATTTTCACATTATTTATGTGACTATTCAATTAAAATATATTGAGACTAAACACAACCTAAAATTTCTCTTGGATGAATATAAGTGTCTCATCCTAAGACACTTAATTTTGAGGACATATTATTCCAAATATTTACATCTCCTATCCATAATGATGCATATGGGGCACACTTTTATAGTACACCTCCAATTATTTAAGGTTGCATAAATTTCAACCTGTTATACCCCCTAAGTATATAGATGAGGGTACCCTATACAAAATTTCATGCATGTCTATATGTAATCCCAACAAAAAAATTCAATTTTCCTATCCACCATCAATCCCTTATGGTTCCACATATTACTTCCTATCCCAAATATATTTTTACCCTTGTCTAATATCCAATAAAATATAAATAATATGTTTGAGCATCCCTAACCTCATCCATAATCTACTAACTTGTTTTCTAACTAAAATATAATATATAAGCAACATGTGCATCTTTAATTTTACAAAACTCAAAACACTTTTATTCTTTGTCTCAAACTTTAAAAATCAATTTTCATTCTTAAGTTATGAAAACATATATATTCATTATATGATTATGTCATTTCATTATAGCTATCATTGCCAATTTTTAGTGATTTATAACTCTTTTCTACCATTAGGTAGGCTAGTGAATATAAACTCAAAATCGCTATCATATAAGATTATATCTTCTATCTCTCTCACTAAATTAATAAAATCCCATACTAAATTAAATATAAGTGGTTAATTAAAGTGATATATTTTCTGATACAAGGATCTTTTATTTTTCTAAAAATAATAACCACAAAAATATGGATTGAAGAACCATATATGGATATGCATATACTAGTTTCAATTTATGATAGATATTTTTAAGTGGTAGTGGATGCCTTGAATCATGGTTAAAATTATGCAATCCATCACATTATGATATAAGTTAGGACTCATTTTTTACAAATTCTCTAGAAGCTTTACAACATGTTTATAATTTCAAAAAAATGATAGCCTTGTCTCCAAACTCATATCATAAGTTATGATTAAGGGAAATTATAACCATATATCCTTAAAAAATATTTATTTCTTCATTAATTTTGACACCTATTTATTTCCTTAAATCCTATGTCAGTTCATTAGACTTACTCATCTCTATAAAAAATACCTCACTATTAGACATCATTGAGAAGGTAGTTTCTTCACCTATATCTTTAGACATTTAAATAATGATGGTATTCCTTCCAATCACATTATGGAAAGTGAGTAGAATTACCTAGACTAAAATTATTTTGTCATTGATCATCTCCAAAATAAATCATCACTTTCTTTGAATATTTTTTCCCACCATGCAATGCGATGTGAATTTTTTATAATAAACAACCACCTTACAAAGCTTCTTTGGATACCTCTTTCTCAGTCCAATATACCTATGTTACTAAATTTACATGGATGAAACAAAAAACATTTATACTAAAATATCTCATCTAGACCTAAGATATATTTTCATAATAAAAGGATAAATATTTTACAAAATTAAAAAATGTGGGATTGAGATTAAGAGTTATGCATGGAAATAAAATAAATAAATATATAGTCTTATAGATTTAAGGAAGATGGAAAATGATTAAAATTTTGATATATCCATTAAAATAAATCATATAATCATCCATATTTTAGAGAACATGAGATACACATTATCACTCATATAAGGATTGCATTCAGTGCTTCAATTCATTACAATTTTATTACCCTAAATGGTTTGTCAACTTCTTGACTATTCACATTCTTTATAACTTTTTAATTTCCTATTTTTTATTATGATAATTAATTGTATCATATTATATATTGTATAAGTACTTAAATATAGTGAGATTTAACACACCCTAACATTTAAAAAGGGACATATCAAAGATATTATCCCACATGGGGGTTAATTAACCATGTGGGTAATTCTCTACTTCAACCATGGTTTTTGTATGCAATCATAAATGCAACATGTCTATAAATCAATCATAACTCAAAGAAGATAGATCATACTTACACCTTTGATTTGGGATACATTAGATAATTAGGAACATGACCCATATGTGGATATACTATACCCAATTAGGTGATCTCTTATCACAACAATAATATTAGGGAGGGTTTCAAAGCCTCTAGTCAAGCACAATCATGCAATAACCTTAACTAAGTGCTATTTTTTCATATTCACTATACTAATAACAAGTAAAGAAAATAAATATAATCTATTACTCATTAAATCTTATTTCACAATGTGGAGATTAGTAAATAAAAGAAAGTAATTATGCATAAGAGAATATCAATTAAACTATGTATGAGTAAGACTGTAATGCATGGAGAAGAAGAGTAATATTATTCAAAATAAAATACTTATGTTACTTCTATCTAATAAGGAGAGGAGAAAATTTAGAGAATAGTTAATTAAAATATGAATCCATTGAGATTCAAACTCTTGGCAAAAGGGGATTCTCAAGATGATGTTATGGTTTGTAAGGATCACTAAGAAAGGTCAAACCATCCAAGACTTCTCGACAAGATTAGTTTCTCCATATACAAACCCTAATCTAAGAATCTTAAAGTATAATGGTGAAAGAGAAAATTTTAAATAAGAGAAATTGAATAATAACTCTTGATGTACCTCTAATAATGGAAAAATGGTCTTGTATATATAGGCAAATTTAACCCTAAGCCCTTCTAAAAGTTTTGGTTGATAGGGTTGACCTAGTCAACCTAGTAATATTAATGAAAAAAACTTAATAGCTCATAAGATAGGTTGTACAAGAGATAACTTAGACCCTAAATGAGTTTCACCAATAAGAGTACAAGGTTGACCCAATTGACCTAGTTCTATAAACTATCAAAAGGGGTGTTAGGTTAGGAAAAGGGCTATGAAAGATGAGAAAAGACTAGAGAAGTATGAAAAAGAGGATTAATATCTTAGGGGAATGTTTTTAGTATTTGGTTAGATTGGTAATAAGTGTAAATAAGGGATAAAAATCATGTAAAACACTAATTTTCTACCCACCCCTTTCTTAGTGCACCCTATAGGGCATGCACTCAGAGAGATTACGACTCAATGAATTCCTATAAGATAGAAAGCATCAGTATTTGATAAAAGTTAAAAATATTATGTGAATACATTTGACCCACTTGAATCTCATCATGTGTCACTCAGGTGAAACAGGGGATGGTGCTTCGAGAAAGAACATATTAACACACAATGCTGAGTCTAAAAAAAGTTTGACTATTTTAAAGCATAAAATAACTGAAATTAAATGACAAAAAGGGAAATAACTAAAAATTAAATGTAATGCATACCTTAAATTAACTTTATCACTAGATGGTTTTCTATTATGTTTATATTTTTTATTGTGGAGGGTGCAAAGACTACTTTCAAAAAAACCCAAAAATATAAAAATAAAGATAAAAAACAAACAAATGAAAGAAAGCCAATATAACTAGTGTTATGTGGATGACATGTACGTAGGAATTTGGAAAGTTGGGGTGAAAAGTACTATGTCAGACCAAATGATGAAGTCAAAATCTATAATAAATTAGGTAATCAAAAATCCAAGGCTACTAAAGACTAAAAAACTCAAAAATGTTAACCTTAAGTAAGAAAGGCAAATTCACCAAGTCAAACCAATGATACATGTCAAGAGGATGATAATCAAACATCAATGTGAAAGTAGTAACAATCCTTACTCAAACAAAGATGGGTAATAAAAATGGTAAGACAACATGAGGAATGATAACTAACAATCCTTACTCGATCATCAATGGAAAAAGGTGCATAAAAGGGAAAACAAATTGGTGAGTGAGAAGTAATGAGCCAACCTCACTCAACAATGGATAAATTACATGAAAGTATAAATGGATTCAGGTGTTCCTAAAAGGGATGGTAAAATAATGATAATAAATGGTAAAGGAAAGCAAAGCATGTCTAGAAATGTAAAGGCATGGTGTAAAGAAAGTAATACATAGTTACTCAAACATGTTGTTTTGTTATAAGGATAGATAAAACTAAAATAAAGTAGTCTTATCATGTTTTTAATATGTGAAGAAGAAGGAAGTAGGGAAGAGGGAAAAAATATTTTAGAATCATAATTTTTCTATCAATAGGGGGAACAAAATGGGTGGAGGGGAGAATGAAATAAAAACTAAGGTATAAAAACTATTTATTAAAGTTAAGACCCTCAACTTAGATTTGTCAAAAAAAGAGGAATAATGACCTTAATGACTCTAAATAACGTATCTTAGCCACAAAAGTCTCAGGTCAATAAATGAAGTATGTATATCATCCCATGAAGGCTATATGCATGAAAAAAAAATGGACATACCTTCCCATAATGTGTTCCCCATTTCTTAGAACCCCTTACAAAACCATCAGGCTATTGTAAAGATTGGGTACTTATGTGAGAAAGTAGGTATCACCATAGATGTTTTTGAATTCTCTTATTCCAATATATTGACCTATTCCACCCCAATGGACCTCAGCTCTATGAAAAGGCCTATTTTAGAGTTTGAGCTTCAATTAGGGATAGGATATGTGCTTGTAATCACATATTTTAGTGTGATTTTGACTTTTAAAATTTCTATGTTGCCTTTTGTATGTCATTGCCTTTTATTTCAAATGATTTGGATTTTAACTTTCTTTATGGATTTTTTCTATTCCTCCTCCATATGTATTTGGAAAACTAAACATGAGTGATAAATATGACTATCATTTAAATACTTGGGACTTGGTTACAAAGAGAGAGAACCCAGAAAGCATGGTGTTAAAGAGTCTCATAAATTTAGGTCAAATAAACTTTCTATCTTGACATTGACCTTATTTTATCCAATGTCAACTGAAAGGAAAGGAAATCAAGAGGAATGAAACATGAAACAATTTGAATT
Organism: Torreya grandis; assembly: GCA_037957365.1. Classification (NCBI taxonomy): domain Eukaryota; kingdom Viridiplantae; phylum Streptophyta; class Pinopsida; order Cupressales; family Taxaceae; genus Torreya; species Torreya grandis. Next base: position 4,363,787 of record JARHVA010000435.1, read on the forward strand.
ACTTCAAATTACACAAAATGTGAAAATGGGCAAAAAATGGATATAATGATATAAAAGTGTGATTCCTTATCATAAGAATGAGGAAACCATAGGAAAACATGATAGCATAGATTGTTGTGTAAATTCCTTCTATCAAAAGAAGAAAAAGCTAAAGTTGAGAACAAAGAATCAAAAAATCAAAATGAATTTGAGATAATGAATGATAAGATGGTGATTTTATGTGGAAGGTCAAGTCCTATCCATAGTTTTACACTACAAATCCTAAAAGAGAAATCCACAAGGGTACTAAAAAGTTTATAATAAGTATGAAAACAAAGAGGATAAAAGTACATCATGAGGAAGATCTAGTCTTATTCATGGTTTCACAATGAAAATCATGATAATAAAAGGAAACCAAAAGACCAAACGGAAGGACTAAGGTTTGTGAAAATAGAGAGTTGTTGTAGAGGGTGAGACTCATGTAAGTATCCTGAAAAAAGTGTTACATAGATATCATATAGAAAGAATGAAAAAGAAGGGAAGGATCATACACTAACATTTATATCAAGTATGAGCATGTGAGAGATAGGCTTTTGTCTCAAAAGGTTTCTTGAAATTGAACTAGTTTGGTATCATACCAGGTAGAATAGGAGTGGGAATCGCAAAATACCCCAAAGAGAAAGTGGATGTAAGGATGGGCATCACAAGATACCTAAGAGTTTGAAATGATATATGGGTGGGCATTGCAAGATGCCCCAAAGTATAGAGTAATGTGTGGATGGGAATCATAAAATGACCCAACAGTTGAAAAGAGGAAGAAAATAAAATGAAAGATTACCCCATATAGTGTCTAAATGGATTCAAGTTGTCCAAGAATATTATGATAGGGGACTTCATGATGATTTTATAAAAATGAATATAATGGTAAGGAAGAAAAATAAAATAACTAAGTCAAATAGATAAGGTAGGATGTAAGAGTACTATTGGCCAATTTGGCCCACATACCAAGATTTTATCTAGATAAAGAGGATGAGTAGAGTTTCTGATGGAGTAAATGATCAAATGGATTAGGATCATGTCTATAATTTAAAGAGAGAAGATCCATAAGGTTTCCATTGTGCTCATGGCATTCATGAATTATGAATCATGTTTTCTCAAAGTCTCAGAGCTTTGAAGGGAGAAAAAATGACTTGCACAAGCCTAGATAAGCCGGACTATCATGGCATGTCATGCAAACATGGACTAGTTAGCTTGATTGTACATAATATAAGTATGATTAGAAATCATCCTAGATCCAAAGGAATATATGGACATGAAGTTATTCATTACTAAATCATGATTTTCAAATTTCATATCTTGATAAGATTACTATCTCAAGATATAGGTCTTTAAAATTCAACTTGCAAAGTTGGGCATCCATGTAGACATAAGATTTAAGCTATGATAAATAGACATTTGAATTAAAATGTTACAAGGATGAATGTATGGGTAACAAGTGGAAATATTTTGGGTGCCCATATCAAAATGTAATAGTATGTAGTGATTGACAAAGTTAGTGGGCCCAAATAGATCTATAGTGCACATTTAATCATGTAGTCAAAGATCAATAATTAGCATCAAGTCAAAAGGTCAGTGGTTAAAATTGAATGTATTGATGAAAAGTGTTATGTTCATTGTGAATCTAAGATATATAAATGCTTTGTATTAAATTTGGTAGACTAAGGATCCAATAGTGCACATATAATCATGAGAAAGTAGATCCAATAATGTGCATTCAATCATGAGGAAGCAAATCAATGGTGAGCAAGAGGTTAAAGAATTAGTATATCTTTAATATGAATTAAAATATGCCATGTGGTGTAAGCATGGAAGTATAAATGATTTTAGGACCCACATAATAAATTAGGAGCCGAGAAATGTCATGATCAGGGATCCTAGATTAATATCAAAGGCTAAAATTAAAATTCACAAGCTAAGGGACATCAATGGAGAGAAAATATGACCTAAGTTTAAACCAGAGAAAATATTTCAAAGGGATGCCAAAAAGTTAGACACATTAGATAAATTATTTTTCCACCCTAAATAGGTAGAATACATAAATACAAGATTAAATGTGATTTAAGTTACCGGGAGCAGAACCTACAAAGTTGTGTAACACCATTAAAGGCCTATAATTTTTTTTAAGAGATTATAGATGTAGGTTTTATGTCTCACTTAGATTTAATAAACCCTAGACTATAGATCTTCATTTTCAATCATGACTATATGAAATCCAATAGGGTGATTGGTTTTCATCCATAATAGATCTATATTTAAGATTTTGAATTAATGGTAGAATCGTGGCTGTACAAGGAATGTCAAAAAGGACATCAAGGAGTGAGCGTAAGTAACTGCCTGATAACATGAAGAACATCAAGCATGATTGAAGAAGATAGTAGGTCATTTAGTGTTTCAAGGTTCTTAGGGATTTGTTCCTTCTTGATGGATTATGACTCAACATCCTCATATTAATGATAATTGATTAAAGGTGCTTGGGTCACATTTATTAAGGGTTATCTATTTAGTTCCCCTCTCTCATCCCATTCTCCTATAAATTCAAGCTTTGAGCTCTTGATTTTCATCCCCCAGCTTGATATAGTTAATCTCTACCAAAATCACTTTATAAAACTATTTTGAAGTAATATAAGACATCTCATATTCTAATTGAAAGCTATGTGTGCTTTATTGAATTTTGATTTATAGAGTGCATGTTTCATATGCATCATCTATATGTCCTTCATGTACCTTGATTCAAGTCTATTATTTTATTTCAAGTTGTGTGAAGTGTTGGCTAGTTAGGTTTCCCTTGAAGTGTCATAATTCCATAGTGTTTTGCTTAAACCTATCTCTTTCTATCCTTTCATTTTTAGGTCCCTTTTCAGCCTTCATATAAAATACTCATGTTTTAGACCTTTCATAGAATAATATTAGTTCTTATCTTAATTGGATTCATTCATTTTCATAAAATTATCTAAGATGAGAGTGAATCATTGAACATTCGGTGCATCACCATCTAGACTATGTTCCATTCCTTTTAGCTTTCTTCCCTTTCCACTTTTCTTTGGTATAAGTATATGATTATGAGAAGAAATATAGTATTCTATTAGAGGATCTAGCCTCTTTAAAAACCCTAGAGGTCTGACCCAAGATTAGGTAACCCATAGACTAGGGTCATTCCCATGTTCGACTAGGTTTGAATAAGAGGACCTGAAAAATCCTTTGCTTAGTTAGGGTGCAACCTAAGTCTCCAATAGTTCTAGCATGCGTGGTCAGACATATTCTCTTTTAAATATCCAATGTAGTTGATAAGAAGTATTTTTAGTAGAGTGAGACATCCACTATCATCAGAAGCTAAAGATTCTCCAAGTTATAGAGTTCATACATCATCCAGATAACACCTCTCATGCCAAAGGTTACTAGAAGGTCAAATAGTAAAGGTATTCCCTTTAAATTCATTGAGCTACCTTTTATTTCATATAAAAGAGAAATATTAAATATTACAAGTCCTTATCCCCAAAAGAAATATTCATATCTTAGTCATATTGTTTTGAGTAGTCCAACTCCTGCTATGCAAATGGCAAGGCCCAAAATACAAGATTTTGTACCCTTCAATGGTGGAAACCCTCTTAACCTTCAACAACATGATGATATCCCTACTTCCTCTTTGAATAATATGCCATAATTTATAGGAGAAAACTCTACCATCCCATTAGACTACATGGTTAATATTTTAAACATTTGTTTAATACATAACATTACATAAGAGAATATATCCATGAAACTACAACTCACCTCTATCAAGAGAGCATCCCAAGAATCAATGGTTGATTTCAACTATAGATTCCAAAAGACTTAGGATAGGATCCATGTCATCATTATACCCACACCTAATTGTGTTTTTATTTAATATTTGAGAGCATTAAATTTATATATTTAAAGTATGACCCAATCTATGGGTGGGACAACTCTACTTGGGGCTTATGAGATATCTATGAGGGAAAAAAATTATTTGATATAAGTAGGAAAACTCATGCCAAGACCTCTCATGCCAGTTTTTCCTAAGCTTCAACCAACCCCACCTACCATTCTTCCATTTCCCACTCCAAAAAATCAATCTGAGCTTGATGAAAGTAAAGTGGATAATTTTTCAAGGATTGAGAGCTTTTTGAAGGCATAAAAAAATAAGCTAGTGGCTCTAGAAAGAAAGCAATAGACTTCATATAGTCCATACCAAGGTCCCTTTTAAGCCTAATACCATGCTCAATCCTAAAAAAGACCCACTTATCTATAAAATCAAAAATACCAATGCCAAATTACTCATGGTATATCTTATAATAGTTATAATCCCATAGATGCAATTAGCTCAAGAGCCTTGGTCCCCACACAAAATAACTTTGGACAAAAGGATCAATGGTAATCAGGAGGATAGTCTAATGACATGGTAATGGCTACAAGTGGAGAAATGTATCAAGATTCTATTTGGTAGGATGATCTTTCATTATAAGGTCATGACATAATTACTTCTTCACCATAAGTCCCTCCAATGAATCAAGGTAACATACCTACCATGACATCATTAGAAGCTCAAATTCAATAACTAGTGAGCATGGGTAAGGCACCAACTAACACTATGTGCATAAATTTTCAATAAAGGGAGCATATTTTTTAGCATGTAGTAATAAACATGGGGTATACTACACAAAGGGTAGATGAACCAGTTGCATCCAATACAAGGGCTAAGAGGAGGATGTTGGATGACAATTTGGGGTAGCCTAAGGCCTCTTCAACACCTTGGCAAGTTAGTTATTAGCCTACCGCTTCAAATATAGATGATAAATCTCTTAAAACTAAATACATATGTCAACATCAAAGATATTAGTATAATTTTCATTTTCTTATCATGTCACTCAAGTGCCAATTGATACTTCTACTTCCAAGGTGCAGTTCAAAGGTACAAGTACTAGTCTTCATTTTGATATTATGGATCATATGAAAAAGGATAATGCCACTATGTATATGTATGATGCTATATCTATTTCAAGATAAAAATAGGTCCTTCAATAAGAGCTCTCAAATATTTTTCATTTGAACAAGATAGTTGATAAGGTGAACACTATTTTCAAAAATAGTAGCCAACCTAGTCAAATTAAACTTCATATCCAAGCTCCTATTCAAGGTCAGGTTAATGATGTTGATCATCACGCTAAGGTTGTTAATCCCTCTCTACTATATTTTTCAATCATCATAGGGTATTTTTTAGAGCATAATTATTTGATATATTTAGGTGCTTCAACCTCAGTTATGCCTAAATCCATAGTAAATAAGCTTGAGCTTAAGTATGTGCCTAATGAAAAAGGTGTTCTCTAGTTGGATGGTTCCCCCACTAAAATAGTCAGTATATTGAAATATCTTAATATCACATTAGAAACTTTCCCAAATTATGTCGTCACTTAGAATGTAATGGTTGTAGACCTACCCCCATGTTTTACCCTATTCCTATCTAGGGACTTTACTAAAAAAACTAGGAGATATTTTTCCTTTGAATGGTCATACATGGTTTTCAGGACCAGATATGGGACTAGGGTCACTATTAGGTCATAACCTACCTCTAGGTTCCATATAGATCCCTATATTCCTAACCTTAAAAATGTCGACTATACCATATTAGATAAGGATGAAAATGATAGTGAGAAAGATCCTCATGATCATATTGAAGGCATTTTAGACTTGTACTTAGATGAGTGGGTAGCTTACAATCATGGGTTTTATCCCTACACTAATATTGAAGAAATAAGCTTATGAGTGTATTGTATGCATGAGGAGGGTGCTATTATACCTTGCTGAACTAACACCACTCAAGGGGAAGATTGTCTATGGACTTTATTTTTTGATGTCTCAAGGTCAAAGAATGGTAGTGGAGCTAGAGCCATGCTAGTTTCACCCTCAGATCAAAATTACTATTCATTTGCAAGATTTGAATTTATTTGCACTTCAAACACAACTAAATATGAAGCCCTTCTACATGGTTTTCAATAGGCAATGAGAAGAGATATCAAACTTCTTCAATTCAATGGTGATAGTGAGATTGTTGTAAAATAAGTGAGAAGCATAAGTGTAGTCAACAATCACAATTTAAAATCTTACAAGCATCATGTATGGGATCTCATAGAGGACTTTTTGGCATCTAATATACAGACCCATATGAAGAGAAGCAAATTAACATGCAGATAGGCTTGAAACCATTGGAGTCAAATGGAACTAGAGTCAAGACAATATCAAGGTCATATGTAGGCCAACTATACCCAATAATTATGTGAGTTGGTAGGTGTTTGATAGTGATGACCAAATTATATATTTTCTAATGTAAGAGGTAGAATTATACCATAAGAATTAAAAAAAATTCCAACATCAATATGATGATCAGATAGTGCAAATAAGATCTAAAAATTTGCCTAAGGGGTTTGTGACATTGGAAATAATATTCAGTGAAGATGACCAAGTGAGATGAGGCAAGGAATATATCTTAACCAAGGAGGAACATTATGAAAGTATAGAAATATTCAAAGATAAATTGTTGAAGTTAGGAAATATTAACATAATAGAAGAGAGAGATACATTTTTTTCTTTATGCCAAGAGTTATCTAATGAATTTTCATGGGAATACAAGGAATTGAATGGTTTTAATTCCAAACCTACATAACATACCATTGAAATAGAGAGCAATATAAAACTAGTTAGGTAGAAACAAAGTCCTGTCAATATAAAAGTGGAGGAGTTGATGAGCAGGGATTTATTTAATTTGATTGAATCAAATATAATATTCCCCATTAAATATTCCTTAGGGTGGAAAACCTTGTGCTGGTGAGGAAGAAGTATGGGTAAATATGATTATGTGTTGACTTTAGGGTCTCAATAAAGTGTCCCTAAAAGACCATTACCCACTACCCTCAATGGGTCATATTCTTCAAAATGTAGTAGGTTCTTATAGATTATCATTACTTGATGGCTACTATAGTTATAATCAGATTTTGGTCAAGGAATAATATAGGCATAATACTACCTTCACCACAAAGTGGGGCACTTATGCATGTATGAAAATACCCTTTAGACTATCCAATACTGGAAAAACTTTATAGAGGGCAATAGATGTTACCTTTAAAATTTTGATTAATGATATGGTGTTCATCTACCTAGATGACATCACTATTTTCTCAAAGGACCCAATTGATCACATTGCTCACTTGAGGTTAGTATTTGAAAGATGCAGAGAATTTTGTGTGTCATTGAATCCTAAAAAATGTATATTTGGTGTTCATGAGGGTAGGTTATTAGGTCATGTAGTGTCCAAGGATGGTATTTTAATAGATCCTAAAAGAGTTTATTCCATATTATCCTTACCATTTCCTAAACATAATAAGGTTCTATAAAGTTTCTTAGGAAAAATTAATTTTATAAAAAGGTTTATCTCAAGCTTTGTAGAGTTGGTCAAGCCTCTTACTCACATGTTGAGAAAATGCAAGGAGTTTAAATATAACAAATAATGTAAGAGGATTTTTGGGGCCATCAATAAGTCCATATCTCATGCCCCTACACTTAATCCTGATTTTAACAAATAATTCTACCTATATACCTTCTCTATGTTGGATGTAATCTTTTCCATATTGATACAACAAACTAATGAAGGTTTGGAATAGCCTATTGATTTTCTTAGTCAATCCTTAAAGGGGTAAGAGGAGAGGTATATATTTTTAGATAAACATGTGCTAGTAGTAGTGAGAGGCTTGAATAAATTTAGGAAAATGGTCTCCAATATTAATATCATACTCATGGTGGTACACCCAAGTATTAAAGAGTTTATACTCAAAAGAGACTTCAATGAGAAAAGAGCTAGATGGGTGAAAAATGCATGGAGTATGACCTTGAAGTTAGAGTTACAAACCTTGTAAAGGGTAGAGGGTTATGTGAACACCTTGTATTATATTTAAAATAAGATAATGATCAAGTGTTGGTAGTCCATGATAGCCAATAGGCAGTTGTAGACAACACACCTTTCAATTAGAGACATGATATACTCAGATTTATTGAGTTAGGACAAGGTCCTATGGAAATAGATATATCTAAGAGAAGGTAGTTAATGTTGAAAATTATACATTACGTCTTGATAGATGGATTATTTTTCAAAATATACATAGGAGGCATTCTTTTGAGGTGTGGGGAATCATGCCAAATAGACAAGCTACTTGAGAAGTCCCATGATGGTCTAGTTGGTGGACACTTTTCTACCAAGACCACAACCACTAAGATCATTAGAGTTGTGTAATTTTGGCCCATAATATCCAAAACATCTACTTTTCACACTCTTGGGTAAGGAAATATAAAAAATATGCAATGATTATTGGCAAGCAAAAACTTTTTGCCCTTCCCTTGTAACCCATATAAGTAGAGAAACTTTCACACAATGGGGATTAGATTTCATAGGGATGATACACCCATTCAATTAAAGGACATAAATATTTCATTATAGCTACATAATACTTTAAAAGGTGAGTTAAACCTACTACCTCAAGGAAGCTAATGAAGTTTTTGTTTTGGACTTTTATAATAGCTTTGTGACCAAATTCAGTGTGCCTTCTACAATAATTTATAATAATGAATTATCCTTTAGAAGAAATAAGGTATTTGAGTGGGATATTTCACATGCAATTTATCTTGAGGCATATTCTAACTATTACCCATAGGGCAATGGACTAGTAGAGTCCACAAATAAGAAATTATTGAGGATTATCATGAGAAATATGGAAGATGGTCAGAGGGAGTGGCATACTAGACTAAGGGATTCCCTATGGGTATATATATTTACACCTAAGAAATCTACTGGACATTCCCCATACCATTTTTCTATGGGAAATAAGATAAACTTCATACAACTCGTGAATTCCTTACATTAGAGATTATGCATCAACTTGAGCTCCTAGAGGATGATGCCATGCAGATAAGGTTGAATGACCTGAGATAGTTGGATGAGACATGGGACAATGATATTCACATCATGTGGTCTAATAAGTAGCAATTTAAGAGATCATTTGACAAGATATATTCCTCAAAGACATTCCAACAAGGTGATATAGTCCTTATATAAGATGAGGACCATGTAAAACTAGGAAAACACTCCAAGTTTGATAGTCTTTAGAGAGGGGATTATGTTATCACAAGTTTTAAGGAGATCATTTCCTTTGAGATTTATAGGTTAAATAGAGAGAGCATTCCCATCCTTGTCAATGGGAGGTATCTTAAATTATGTTACTAGTGTTATCTCATGATCTTTGTACATAGGTAGATAGGTCTATCTTTACCTTCAAGTGATCTTGCACATTGTTCTATTTGTTTTTTTGCTACTATTTAGGTAGTTATTTAGTTTGTTTTATTTATCTCTTATTGTTTGTGAGTGTCTCTTTACTTCAAAATGTTTCCATGAGTTACGTAGAATCCTTTTGTAAGAAATACTTCATTTGTCTAGTCATCATGAGCAATTTTGATCAAATTATAAGTTCCATGACCGGTAGGCTAGTCAAGTGAGCTGAGTCACTAAAATTTTTGGCTAATTTGGCCCAAATACCAAGCTTTTTCCTACATAAAGAGGATAAATAGATTTCATGATGGATTAAATGATCAAATGGCTTAAAATTAGGTCTAGAAATTTAATAGAGAATATCTAAGAGGTTTTCATGGTGTTCATGGAATTTAGGAAGCATGAATCAAGTTTCCTCAAATCCTCAGAGCCTTGAAGGGAGAAAAATTACTCACACAAGCCTAGAGAAGCTAGACTATCATGACACATCATGCAAACATAGACTAATTAGCTCTATTATGCATTTTATAAGTATCATTAGAAATCCTTCTAGAGCCAAATTAATGCATGGACATGAAATTTTTCATGCCTAAATAATTATCTAAAATTTTTGTATCTTGATGAGATTTCTATCTCAAGATATAGGTCTTTAAATTCAAACTTGTACAGTGTGATGTGCATGTAGACATAAAATTTAAGCTACAAAAAATAGCTATTTGAATTCAAATGGTAAAAGGATGAAAAAATGGATAAAAAGTTAAAATATCTTAGGTACTCATATGAAAATCTAATAGTGCACAATAACTGATAAAGTCAGTGAGCCCAAATAAATCTATGATGTGCATTTAATCATGTAATTAAATATCAATGGTGAGTATTAAATCAAAAGGTCAGTAGACCTAGATTGAATGCATTGATGACAAGTGTCATGATTTTGGTGATCCTAAATAGATCAATGGTCTGTGTTTGATCTAGTAGACTAAGGATCCAATAGTGTGTATTTAATAATGAGAAAATAGATCCAATAGTGTGCATTCAATCATTAAGAAGCAGATCAATGATGAGTAAGAATTCAAAGATTTAACATATATTGGGTATGAATGTAAAATTACCATGTGGTGTAAGCAAAGAAGTAGAACTTAATGCAAGATGCATGAAATGAATGAGGAGTTGATAAATGTCATGATTAGGGAGCACATATTAAGATCAGTGGCTAAATTTAAAAATAGAAAGCTAAGTAACTTGAATGGAGAATAAATGTGACCTAAGATTAAACTAGAATAAATATTTCAAGGGGATGTTACAAATGTAAACACATTAAATAAAGGATTTCAACACCCTGATTAGGTAGAACATATAGATGCAAGATCAAACATGATCTAAGTTACCAATAATAGATCCTACAAAGCCATCTGATGCCATTAAAGCCCTATAAAACTTTTCAAGAGGTTTTAGAAAAGAGGTTTTAGACATAATTTTTACATCTCGTTCATATTCAAGAAACCCTAGCCTATGAATCTTCATTTTCAATCATGACTATATGAAAACCAATAGGGTGATTGGTTTTCATCCATAATAGATCTATATTCAGGATTTAGAAGCAATGGTAAAATGGTAACTACACAAAGAATGTCATAAGGGAAATCAAGGAATGATCCCAAGTAACTTCTTGATAACATGAAGAACATTAGGCATGAATGAATTAGAAAGTGGGGCATTTAGTGTTTTAAGGTCCTTAGGGATTTGTTCCTACATGATGGATTATGGCTCAACATCCTTGAATCAATGCTAATTGATCGAAAGAGGTTAGGTCACATTTATTAAGAGCTATCTATTTAGTTACTCTCTCTCTCTCTCTCATCCCATTCTACTATAAATTAAATATTTTAGCTCTTAATTTTTATCCCTTGGCTTAATATAGTGAAGCTCTACCAAAATCACTTTCTAAAATGCTTTTGAAGCAATATAAGACATCTCATATTATAATTGAATTCTAAGTGTGCTTTATTGAAGTTTTATTTATAGAGTGTATATTTCCTGTGCATTATTTATATGTCCTTCATGTACCTTTCTTAAATTCTATTAGTTTCTTGTAGGTTGTGTGAAGTGCTGGCTAGTCAGGTTTCCCTTAAAGTGTCATAAGTCCATAGTGTTTTGCTTAAACCTATCTCTTTCTATCCTTCAAGTTATAGGTCTCTTTTGATCCTTTATACATAATAATCATGTTTGGAACCTTATCATAGAATATGATCAATTCCTATCCTAATTGGATTCATTATTAGTCATAAAAATGTCTAAGATGAGAGTGAATCATTAAACATTTGGTGCATCAACATCTAGACTAGGTTTTATTCCATTTAGATTTCTTCCATTTCCCATTTTATTTTGTATAAGTATAGATTTAAGAGAATAACTATATTTTCATATCAGAGGAGTTAGACTAAATATAAAACTTAGAGGTCTGACCCAAGATTAGGTGACCCATAGCCTAAGGTCATTCCCATGCTGGACTAGGTTTGAGAAAGAGCACCTAAATAATCCTTTGCTCATCTAGGGTACAACCTAAGTCTCCAAAAATTAAAAATTCAATTAGGTCAACCTATTACTTCAAATTAGGGTAAATAAGGTGTGATAAGAGTAGAGAGTCAACTGGGCTGACCTAGTACTATTATCTGATTGGTAAAAGAGGTACAGGGTTGATCGGGTTAACCTAGTAATGCAAGAAGGGAGAAAAATAATTTATAAGATAATGTGTAAAATATAATGATAGTGTACTAAAAAATAGGGAAAGATATTTAAATTTACTTGAAAACAAGAAATAAAAGGAAACTCACATTTAATTTGGTCAATGAGAATGATCTAATTGAGGTACACAACATGAAACTTTGCACCAATGCTAGTTGATGCAAGTTTTTGCAATACAACATACATGATAAAAGAACAAGTAATCAAATGGAAAAACAAATTCTAACTAAGTGGTCATCCTGAATGTTTTATTATTATTATTATTATTATTATTATTATTATTATTATTATTATTGTAAGTGTGATGGGGACGTTGGTTTAAAGTAGGGAACTAGAAAGTAATCTGTGGATGGTTTTAGGACATTTAGGATGAAAGGGATCTATGTTGGCAATGGTATTGGATTGGTATTGGGGCCTACGCTCTCACTTCACAATCCCCTAGTGATAAGGGTGTTATGTGATTTTCTAATATATACTATTAACCATGTGTTTATACTTGGCCAAAAAACCAAGTTGGCTTCCCCATTCATGATGAAATCCAAGTAGATAGGCCTTCGATAGACATTTATTTAAATGTATTTTCAGATTATGTGTTTTGTTAGTGTGTGCAAGAAAAATAAAAATAGTGAAACAAAATGACATATTGATAAACCACCTAATTATACTATGAGATATAATATAATCCTGAAAATATCTAAAAGTGAATGTGTGAAGTAATTAATAGCATATAGTTGTTAATTTCTAGTTTAGAACATAGTATAGTTTTAGTTTAGATAATAGTGTATGCAAACATTACATAATAGAGTCGACAGTGTCCCTACTCTACTTCAAAATCAAGGGTCTTTGAAAACTATGTTGACAAAGTTGACTTAGTTTTTCAGATAAAAGATAAAATATAAAACTAGGTCGAATAGGTCAACCTCATTTTTTGTATGAGGGTAGTTTTAAAGACTGGAAACTATGCAAAATAGAATTGTAAGTAAAAACTAAAATGAAAGAGATAGAGAGAAAGGAACCTTGGTGGGTTAGAATATTCTGAAGAATGTGAGATTGCTATTGAAGTGCCTTGAGTGCTACTTGAAAATTATGCCAACTATGTTAACTGGGTTGACCTAGTTCTACAATTTCCTCTTTTTTGAAAATTATAAATAATATTATACTTAATTGGTCAACTTAGTATGTTTTATGGAAGTCTATAAGAGTATTATGTTTACCTATTTGACCTAGTAACCTACATCTGATGAAAAATTTCACAAATATAATAGTCATTTTTTATGCGACTATGTGTTAAATCTATACACATAAGTTAGAAACTATATTGTCTTTGTCAACCTCGTATTGAAAATATAGACAAATAATACATAAAATGATATAAAAATAAAAAACTTGAAATAAAACCTACAAGGTTTAGTTTCTTGTTGGTTTCACCAAAATGTATGCAATGAAAAATTCATCATGTCTATAAATCAATCCTAACTCAAAGAAGATAGATCACATTTACACTTCAGATTGGGGATACATTACATAATCAAGAATATGACCAATATATGGATCTATTAGACAAAATTATGGGATCTCTTATTATAATAATAATATTATTATTGAGGCTTCCAAAGCCTACAGTAAATCACAATCTCATAGTAACCCTAACTAATCCCTATGTTTTCATATTCACTATACTAACAAAAAGTAAAGCAAATAAATCTAATCTAGTGCTCACCAAAGCTTGTGGTATAATATGGGGGTTAGTAAATAAAATAAAGTAATTATGCGTAATAAAATATGAATTAATATTTGTATGAGTGAGACCCTAATGCATGGAGAAGAAGAGTAATATTATTCAAAAGCCAATACTTCTGCTACTTATATATTTAAAAAAGAGGACCAAAGTTAGAGAATACTTACCTAAAAGATGAACCCATCAAATCTTAATCTCTTCCTTGGCCAAATGGGCTTCAAAAGAGGTTTTTGTGGTTTTTAAGGATCACCAATAAATTCCAAAGCATCCAATACTTCTACACAAAACTAGAATCTACAAGTAGAAACATTAAGCTAAGACTCCTCAAGTAGAATGGTGTAAGAGTAGATTGTAAAGAAGTGAAAATGAATAATAACTCTTAATGTCCCTCTAATAATGATGAAATAATATTATATATAAATGTGGATTTAACCCTTATTCCTTCAAATATAAATGATGAAACGATATTATTTTTAGCATGTTATATTGATTTAATTAGAATATTAAAAATACTATCTTATTATATTATGAGATAATGTTGTCATTTACCTATTCAATTAAATGGAAAACTAAATTATTAATTTCTTTGTACTCTAAGAAAATGATTTATGTCTTAGTTTCTCATAATTATAATAATTATATTTATTAAAATTATTATCTTATATACTTATTTTCCCCATACGAATTGGTAGTATTGGTTGAGTACAATGGTTTTAAAAATAATTATACTTTTCTCTTGGTTTATTTAATCATTTATCTACTAGCATGATGTATTATATTTCTAGGACAAGTGGTAGTTTTACTCAATGAACTAATTGAGATAATATCATATTGACATTGTGTCAATTGAAATGAATTCAAATTCCCTTTGACTATAGTATGAAAATGATTTGAACTAATTATTCACAAGGATAGCATTGTGGCATTATTTGTGAGTTGAAAACTATGATCTTTCTTTTTATGTGTTTATGTTTTCTATTCATATTATGTGTGAATTCAATTTTTTAATTATTATAATTATTCATTATAGCACATGTTGAAATATATCTAATTGATGGATTGTGTTAAATATAATTGTTACCCAATTATGGTTCTAATAATTTACTGCCTTAATTTACAAGACAAAAGAATCCCAAATATTTTTTGCCAAATTATATACTCTAACTTAATATGATGAAATTACATACATGTAGAAATCAATCTATTGTATTAAAAATTATGAAATCATAATTCTTAAAATATCTTTGAAGTGATATGGTATGAAATAATTTGTAAATATATGTTACTAGCAATATAGTTTCCTACATTGGTGTAATTTTTAGGTACAAGGTAGGATAATGTTTTAAAATTCATTGTAAAAATAAGATTCTAAATGAACTTATGTATTTTATTTTATTATTTATAAGGAGTTAATACCAAGATACTATTTTTCATGTTATAGCAGTATTGAAGGTATAGTCTTTAGAACTATGACTCGAGTGCCTCTAAAATTATTTACACCTAAGGTAAATGGAATAGAGGGATATGGTATCTTATGGATTAGTTAATTAATTTAATTAACTTTTTTTCCTTCCATGGTCTATTTTAGAATATAATGAATGAGAAGAGTTATAAGGTTGTTTTCCATTTTTTTGTATCTTCTTACATAATCAATTATATTGTTTTGTTATTTTTGGGAATAATGGAATTTATTCCTATTTAGTAAACAAGTATGAGTAGGGAAAATCAATAAATAATATTCCTAATTATGGATAATAAGATGTGAAATTTAATTGCAATTTAGCCTTTCTAAAAATAGTAATAGAGTAATAAGAAATGTATCTTAGCTTATTTTGAGCTATCCAGTCTGAGATAGGGTCTATAAATTTTCATGCAGGATTAAGACACTATCACAAATAGGATCTTGGAGTTCATTTTTTGATTGGATAGGAGAACTAGAACTAGATAATCTATGCTTTAGCACTATAGTCCTTCTCCAATTCTATTGTCTTGAGGGTTCAATTTATTTGGGTTTTATTTGCCTATTCAAGGTGAGCCTTTGTACCAAATTTTAGATCTTCATTATCAATAAAAATCCTTGTAGAGATAATTCTTCATGTACTTGGATCTTCTATAAAATTGAAAAAAACTTTGGAAAATATGGAAAATGATACATTGGATGCATTTCACACCCCATGTGTGGCCATGCTACCTACATACCAATACTCCAAGGAAGGATAAAGCTAATGTAGTACTCTTATTAAAGTGCTTGGTGCAATTGTGTATGAAAATTCAACTAGATACACAACTAAGTGTACTTAAAATGGCTAGGGACTACTACAAATGTTTGAATAAGCTTGTAATAATATTGGAAGGTTGTATGCAAAGAATAGGTAAAAGTGCTTGAGTGTACTTACTTATATTCTTGCTTCTCTCTTATAAATGAGTGCCAACCCTTCTAAATGAGCTTTGAATGGGTTTATATAGGAAACTATTGATCATGGGTCAAATGTATTCATATTAGGCTGATAAGGAAATTAATAAGGATCAAAATAATCTAATTGTTAGGGCTCAAAATACATTTGGACAACAACACCAAAAGTGGGACACCTTAGATTTCAACACTATAGTCCAAGTTGGGTGATATTGTCTAGAGGTTACAGGACTTGGGGGATGGATTTGTCATGGGGAAAGTAGTCTGGGTTAGCTATGATTTAGCTTGTAAGGCAAAGGATGTATAATAATTAGTGAAAAAGATCCTAAGATGGTGAAGAGAGAAAGCAAGAGGACGTGTGGGTTGGGTGTCATTAGTCATGATCATGTAACCAAATTTTACATTTTATATGACTACATTTTCCCCCTCTTTATTTTAGTGATGCCTCCAAAGAACAATACTAGGATAAAGTAAGAAATAAAAAGTGTACCTAAACTTACCTACAAATTTGAATCCCATGAAGCTTGTGTGATGTTGAGTAATGTTGGATAGTGCATAGAAAACACATTATGTAGTGTGAATCTGTGAAATGAAACAAAGATTAGATCAATTCTTATTATATGTTATATATAACAAGAACTTAAAAAATATGAGTAAAGGAAAAGGAATAAAAAGGATTGAACACACCTCACTGGGTATGCAAACCAATACATACCATGTTATGATCTTGAGTAGGTTGAGTAATGTTGGATTGTGCTGGATGATACTCTACCTTAATTTATATCATGAATGGAACTGAGTGATCAATTCCCCAAAAAGTGGCTTAAAAATTGGAAAGGTAGGCCCTTTATCTCCATAATCAGATATTGAGTTAAGATAATGAATCATGTGTGTGTCAATCAATGTTTGGACTATGTGTCCAATCCCTATGAATAAGTGGCTCAAAAATATAAAGGCTAACTAGTCCTTTGGCTCCATCATTACCCCATGAAGTGAAGCTATGAAGTGATACCGATCTAAAATGGATGTCATATGAGATGGGTCATGGAGACCATGGATGCTCTGAATGTTTGACATTGTAGCATGGATGGCTGAATGTATGCTAGAAACTAGGCCACTCTTGGACATTTTTTGAGATGGAGGTTAGTCTTGTATGAAGGCGACTCTAAAATTGATGTAATATGATTGTATAAAAACCAACTTGGGGTCTTGGGTACTCATGAAGTTAAAATTTAATAAAATTTCAACTTGAGAAATGATGCCAACCACCTAAAAATGGAGTAAGGCACACAACTATTGAGAATGTCTAGGTAATAAACTAAACTTGAAAACAAAGAAGATTAATATACCATGCACATTGTCCCTAATCACTAGTGTTTGGAACATGGATTATGATCTAGAAGTTATGTCAACTACCTAAGCTAAATTGGAAGTGAGATTCATCATGCCATGCATGATACCCCCTATATCTAGATTTCCTAAGAAAATATATTGAAATTACTGATTTTGACTAATCTGGATGTGTAAAAACTATAGTTATGCTAAACTTTTTACCTATTACTAGAAAAATTAAGTTTTTTAATACCTATACAAGAGTGCCAAAATGAGGACACCCCTGTGTTTGGTGCTATTATTGGTTTTTAGAATTGTTGTCCTATGATAAAACTAGATGTTGATCTAGAATCATCACTATTTTTATGTTTTATTTTGACTAGTTTAACCTTTGGATTCTGAATTGGTGATCTAAATACTACTATTTTGACTATTAGGAGACTTGATATTTGTGAAAAAAAACCTATTTTTTGCCCAATATTCTAAGATTAGGAATTATTGACCCTGTAATGACTTCTCTCAAAAGAAAAGAGTCCTACAAGTGTGTTATGTTATATGGATACATGATATAACAATGAAACTTGATAAGATATATCTAGCTATAGAAAAGTTTTTATTGAAAGATTGTTATATCAATAAGTGTATGCATAGATAGATATAACAATGTAAAATAATGTGTAATGCACTAAACTAAAACTATAAATGTTAGATGTTAGTTATTTTTTATTAGTTGTCAAAGAGGGATGGAGCATGATGTCCATCATGGCATCCAAGAAAGCAAGGTAAATGTATGATATTGATCATAGAATTACAAATAAGGACAACCAATTAAGTAATAAGAATATAAATTAGAAGGAAGTAACTAGAATCATACAAGGTTGGCCAAAGGGCTATGCAAATAAGGGATATGGGCACACGTCACTCAAACTAGAAAGCAAGCATACAAGACATGTTCAAATGCTACATATATATACAATAGAAATAAGAAAGATTGGAATGAGGTCCATAACCACATAAAATAGTACCAATAAGGTACATTCACAAATTTCCAAAGGTAAACACACACAAATAGAAGCAAAAAACATTGACAAATGTCTTAAGGCACACATAAGAGACAAGTAAAAACTATAAATGCAATCCAAAAAGCTATGATAAACAAGAAGAGAAATCATGTATAAATTGGAAAGGTACAATCATAACTAACTAATCAAATAAAGAGTGAAAGTACGTAAGACATTCTTAGTACAAGACTAGTATATATTAAGAGATACATAAGTGTTATATACTACTATAATGTCGATATAGTAATCTATGTAATCTAGAATGTAATGTACATAAGTATGATAACTCAGAGTATGTAGTGTAGAATTGACATAACCTAGATGGTGTTGTCATGTAGAATGTGCCCCTAGTGGGTATGTATATAGATGTGTGTCTCAAATGTAGAAGTAGGAATGCCCCCTAAATGGGTAGAGGAAAGTAATCAAGTAGTTAGATGTCATTACACACACTCAAAGGAGATCAAGTGAAGCATGGTAATGTAGATAAATTGACATACAATAGCATGAAACAAAAAATTTAAGTCTTAGAATGATAGTTGTAATGTAAATCATGGATGATGAGTACAATCAAAATATTTTTTGTGTTTTTGAATTATTTCAATGTTTTTGGATTTTTAAAATTTGTAATTTTATATAAGCTATTTATAATAAACAAAAAGAGATTATGTATAAGTAGGTTGAGATAGGATGATACTAATAAATGAGTCTCATGGGAGACTCCCTATCATGGTGTCTTGTATCAAGGAGTGGAATAGTGAATGATCATGAAGCATGATGAAAATGCTAAGATTGTGGCTCTGAAAGTTGTATATGTTGTAAATGTTCTAAAATATCTAAAGTAGAAACTAACTATGGGGTCCCTCTATAGCTCTAAGAAGTGGATGCAACTATAAGTTTATTATGGACCCATCTAGAGGTAGGAGAATCTCTCTAAACATGTGATTTATTTGGATATGCATGAGATCTCAATCAAATTGCTCTCAGTATAAACACTATAGCTGGAAGCTATCTAGATTCCTAAATCTATGGAGGTGTATGAAACCTCTGTACTAGTGATGGATACCTCATCTATGTCTAAATTTTAATTATAATAGGAATTGAAATTAGAGGAGAAGTTGAAAAGGGTTGGAAAACTAAAACTAGTGGTGAAACTAAAACTGGTGGTAAAACTAAAATTGGTGCCTATAAACTGGTAGATGGATCAGAATTGGGGAGTGGTAACTCATATAGAACTCTACCAAATATAATAACCTAATCAATATGAATTAATTTCATGCATCTATGAACTATAGAAGGTAATGCTTTGAGTTTTTAAATCCATGGTTGACTAAGTAACATATAAAAAACTCATATGCTAGGAACTATAGTGAATGGTGTAGCCACATGTGTAAGACCAACCTGTAGTGGAAGTACTATCTCATCTAAAAAACTCTATGTATGCCCACTAAAACCACTGATAACTCTATCTATCAGATTTATATCATAATTTAAATAACCCAAATGTTGTAGTAGTGGCAAGTTTCACATGTTAAGACTAGAACCTATGTCAATCAACACACTGTGAATAGGTTGATTATTAATACATGCTTTGTTAAAGAGTGCATTATAATATAAATCATATTTGATGATATCCTATTCTGTGAAGGATATATAAGGTCTAGATGGAACTTTAAACTATATACATAGATCATGTTTCTCAAAGGATGTGAATCACCTGAAGGTGCTTAGTATGTGACTAGTGGAGGATGTGCATGGTATGTGTGGTGAACACCTAACATGTCCCCTTTGTCTTACTTATAATTTTGTGTAAGTAGATCTAAGAAAATTTCCAAAGATTTATCCTATGTTGGTTTTGCTTATATAGGTTCAGTCAAAGTGCCAAGATTAAGTAGGTTATCATCTATCAAGTCTTGTATCTTATGTTTCAAACTAATGCATCTATTTTTAGTGTGGCCTGGTGCCCTATGGTAATTATAAAATGCCTACTGATCATATCCCTTGGCAAGAGGTTTGGTTGGATCAACTTCTTGAATAAGAGGGAGAGATATGATATTACAATCCAAAAGCTATTGTAAAACCTTCGCTAGAGGAAGTAGAAGATGTGAGAATGTATGTTGAGGGGGTGTTGATAAAGCTATATGCTAAGGCTATGAAGTTACATTTACCATAGGTTGATTTTACCCTTTTATATCATTTAACTTGACATTAAATGGGACTTTGATATTACTCTTATTAATTGTGTCTAGAATGCTTGTATACTTGAGTTTTCCCATTGAAATATGTTTCACTTCTATTTATTTTAGTGTATGACATAGTTTAGTGAAGGAAGAGAATCACTTGAACATGATTGATTCATGAAGTTATGGTAGAAGAATATATTTTAAGAGATCCTATAACTCTTGATCTATCATGGGACTAGTCATCTTAGCCAAGATAGTCTTATACCGAAGAACATAGTCTGTGAGATGCTCATTTGGTCATTATTTTTGTTGAGAAATTTGAGCATATGAAACCTTATCACCAATGTTAATGTTGAAGTATGATAAGAACATATTAGATAAAGGATTTAATGCATGAAATGACTTATTTGGTAGATTATAGAACCATTGTAAAGGATAATCCTTTAGGCTCCATGAAAATAGCTTTGTATGTAGACAATCATTGGATACATAGTCCAAGAATGATGCATGGAATGATCCCAAGTGTGTCTTTGGATCACCCTTACCATCATATAAAGTAAGCTTAGGTTGAAAAAAACCTTATGGCAAGGGTGTAGAAGTAATATGGTGCGCCAATGGTGTATAAAGAAGAGAAAAAGAATCCAAATCTTGTGTAGGTCTAGTGGTACCTTGCTCAAGATGTAACACCTTAGATTGAAGAGATATTATATCTTACACAAGGGTTACCACATAAAGATAAAGGGATGTACTAGATGTAATTGGTGGCATAGAAGTAGGTTGGACTGCTATAGTCAGTTATTGAGACATAGTTGCCCCTGTAGTGCCATTTTCAATTGGTTGCTTAGTGGTTTGAGAAGATTGACCATTGTTCACTTTTTATTTTTATTCTTGTATAATTAAAAGTATGTCATCTTGAATATTTGGATGTCTTGTTAAGAGTTCTTGAAGTTCACTTTTATCAGTTTCATCAAAACTGGTATATTAGACCATTATGAAAGTAGGAAAACAATTTCTAAAGTGTTCTAATGTTTTGTAATAAGTTTTAATAGGCAATGTGATATAAAAGTAAAGTATTGAATATAATAAATTCACACTCCTATAAATAGCTAATTATAATTTGTGCAAAAAGGATACGGATCTTGCAAACATGTAAGGTGATACCTTAAGAAGTAAAAAGGTGCTAGTATATGCAACTAAGAATTTTTCAAAAATATTTATGCAAAATACTATGAATTTTTTAATTTAAAATTGATTTATTGAGTTTGATATGAAACTAAAAATACAAGAAATGATGATAAAAGTAATGGAAATTAATTGGAAACTAGTTGATGCAAATAGGGTTTTTTGAATGAATTTTTTAAAATTAGTATGATAATTTTAAATTTTTGATATAAATTTATATTTAAAATTTATAATTTTTCTTAGAAAATTTAGGAAAAAATAAAAAAATATTTATAAAAGTAGTATTATATTTTTATGAGTGTTTAGAATGTGTTTGTATGCAAAAAGGACCTGATATGCACAAACTAGGATTTTAAATAAATATATTAAATTTTTTTAATTAATTTGTAGATTTTTTATTTTTAAATATAGAAAAAATCAAGAAATTGTGGAGAAAAATCTGAAATAATTTACCCTAGATTTTCTAGGGGTTTTGTGTGAAATTTGAAGTAGTGCTCACCAAAAGTTTTGTTATTTTTGGGAATTATGGAAATTTATTCCTATTTAATAGACAAGTATGAGTAGGGAAAATCAGTAAATAGTATTCTTAATTATGGCTCTTAATTTGTGAAAATTAATTTCAATTTGAACTTTCTAAAAATAGTAAGAGAGCAAGGAGAAATGTGTCTTATCTTATTTTGAGCTATCTAGTCTGAGACAAAATCTACAAATTTGCATGCAAGACTAAGGCACTATCACAAATAAGATCCTAGATTTTGTTTTATAATTGGATAGGAGAACTAAAAATGGATGCCTTGGGATTCAATGTTACAGTCCTTCTTTGGAACTATTGTCTTGAGGGTTTAATCTTTTTGGGTTTTCTTTGCCTACTCAAGCTTGATCTGTGTACCAATTTTTAGGTCTTCAATGTCAACAAAATGTCTTGTAGAGCTGATTATTTGTGTACTTGGATTTTTTATGAAATTGAAAGAAACTTTGGCATATAGGGAAATGGGGTTAGTGTGTAAAGGATATGTTGGATGTGATTCACACCCCATGTGTGGGCACACTACCTACATACCAATACTCTGAGGAGGGATCAAGCTAATATAATTCTCCCATTGAATTGCTTGGTGCAATTGTGTATGAGAATGCAACTAGATGTAAAACTAGGTGCACTTTAGATGGATATGGATTTGCACAAAGGTTTGAATAAGCTTGGAACAATATTAGAAGGTTATATGCAGAGAATATGGAAAAGATCTTGAGTTTAATTTATTGTATTCTTGTTTCTTTCTTGTAAATGAGTGTCAACCTTTCTAAATGAGCTTTGAATGGGTTTATATAGGAAGCTATTGATCATGGATCAGATGTATTTATATAAGGATGATAAGTGAAATGATAATGATCAGAATAATCTAATTATTGGGGATCAAAATGGATTTCGACAAGAACGTCGAAAGAGGGACACCCTAGATTTTAGCACTATAGTCCAAGTTGGGAAATGTTTTTCATAGGTTACATGACCTATTGGGATGGGGAAAGTAGTCTGGGTCAGTTGGGGATAAGTTTGGAAGGCCAAAAATATCTAGGAATCTATGAAAAATAGCCTAAGATGGCGAAGAGAGCAAGTAAAAGGGACCTATGGGTTGGGTGTCATTAGTCATGCTCAAGTAGCCAAATTTTGCATTTTATATGACTACATATACTTATTTTTCTTTAATTTTTTTGGTAAAGATATTTTTTCACTTTATTTGAATTAGGAATATTTTAATAAATCACATATTATAAATGTGTGATTATAAAAACTAGCCTAACTTATTAAATGAAATTGTATACCTTTAATTCATTACACTACATTAAATACAATGAAAATTTGGTAAATCATTTAATTTGGTCACAATGAATTATCAATGGGACTACCTAAATTTAATATCTTTTATTTTTTAAAGATAATATTTAGCTCAATGTGTTTATAATATCATACTTTCAACATTGCAGTAAGATATATATAAACATAAAAAACACAAATCTTGCCACAATATTGAATGTATGATATTATAAACATGTTGAGCTAAATAATATCTTTAAAAAATAAAACATGTTAAATTTGGGTAGTCCCATTTATAACTCATTATGACCAAATTTAATGAGTTATCAATGGGAATACCTAAATTTAATATGTTTTATTTTCTAAAGTTAATATTTAGCTCAACGTGCTTATAATATAATACTCTCAACATTGTGGAAAATTTGTGTATATTGTGTGTGTGTGTGTGTGTGTGTGTGTGTGTGTGTGTGTGTGTGTGTGTGTGTGTGTGTGTGTGTGTGTGTGTGTGTGTGTGTGTGTGTGCGTGCGTGCGCATGCGCATGCATTCCACTCCACTAAAACTTACTATAAATGATTAATTAGGTTGTGATTGAGTAGAATTTGGATATGTTATTCTAATCAATTATTTTATACTAAAAGATCTAGTTATTGTTAACTATGATGGATATATGGGAAATAAATGTCTTTATTATGATGTAAAACAAGCCAATTTTAGATCTTTTCTTTATTTATTAGTTGTATAAGAATTAGTATTGTTAATTCTTATATGTATTCCATTTATCCTTTTAAAATGAATTATAATAAGTTTACCCCAATGGTTTAATACTTTATTATGGTGTTAATCACATTCGTCCTCTAAAACTAAAACATATGAATGCAGTTTTAAGAACATATTAGTAGAACTAAGTAACCAAAAAATTTAACTTAATGTATATTTTTATGAAATAAATGAAGGTGACGAGCACTTTATGTTCTAGTTACTTTTTTTTTCATGTTTTATCTCCTCATATTAAATGCCTTATTTATATGGGTAACCCTCTGATACATGTCTTTCCTTGAAATTTTAAAGGTTGTTATTTTAATTTTACATTTTATTAAATAGACATTTATATCTAATAAATTTATTCCCTTATGGAATATTAATAAGTTTCCATACATTTTTATTCATTAGAGATTGATTAACATAAAAATTTTAAAAAATTAAATTGGAAGGTGATTTTGATCATCATTTTTAGGGTATTTAATGACTTTCATCTTTATGTCTAATATGATACTTCAGATAAAGATGTTTGGTGATGCAGGAGCATCTACAATAGTTCAAATTCTAGTGTGAAAATTCAAATTTTGGTTTTCCCTCCAAATTGTGAGATTTCAAATTTTCACCTTCAAGGTAAATGTAATTATCAAAAAAGTGAAAGTAAAAAGGTGAAAAGTGATTGTGAGATTGTTGAGGAAATAAAGGGGAAATGGTTGAAACTATTTTCAACCTTAGTAAATTGTTAAAACTTTCAAACAACATATTTTTTTCCTTAAGCCCAAATTGGGCGTAGAAGTTAGGAGAGAGATTCTTGAAAAGACAAAAAAAAAAAGAGAATTCATTAAGGAGAGAGGATGAGAAGAGAAGGAGGATGAGAGGGGTGTAGAAGTGAAGAAGAATAGAGAGGAATAGTCCTCTCATTCAAGAGAAAGAGAATGGAATGAAGAAGAGAGAGGAGAATTAGTGAGGGAGGACCTCACTCAAGAAATGTTAAAGGAAAGAGAAGGAGAAGTCAAGAGAATGTGTGAAGGAGAAAGCAAGGTTTTGAAAGTCATGGATTTTGGAATTGAAATGTAAGTCTTATATTGATCAATTAAGGAATAAATTTGTTGTTTCATGTTATGGTCTCTTTATGAATTCTGGTAACAGGCCTGCATATGTGATTGTGTGTATGTATGAAAGATGTGTGTATGATGATTCTCTAAAGAACATTGTGAAAAACTGATTATTTTATATTTTTGGAACAATATAAAGGTGGTATGATGTGATAAAGAGTTTTTAAGGAGTTTGGAATGTTGTAAAAAGTCTAAACAGGCCTAAAGAGGGTATTCAAGCCTGTAAAACTACAGCCCACTGTCTTAAATCAAATCCACGTGAAAATATTTGTATGAAGTCTAAAATGGTATGGAGATAAGATATATAGGTCCCTAAGGCAATTATAAACTTAATATTGAATAAAACCAGGCCCTAGAAACCCTCTTGATGTCCAAAAACTCCACAGTTGAAATTCAGGCCTGTAGGTGACAGTGTATAGAAAAAGTTAAGAAACTTGTATGTTTTTGCATTGTAAGTGGATTGATCAGGTAATTGTTGATAGGGAATATTAATGGGTAATTCATTAAGGTATTTACATGGTTGTTTATCCTCTTTAAAGTCTATTGATCACACAAAAAGAGATGACAATAATGAACCATGTTGGATGTCATAAAAATACAGTCCAAGACAACTGAGTTGACATGACCAAGCTGATTATTGGAGAAGGTGTAGGGGGTTAAAACATACCATATTCAAATGATTATATCCCTTGAAACTCTATAAAACACACCCAGCAAAAATAATTAGCTCACAGCCTGTGACTGTCCAAGGGAAAATCCTGATTTAGCTTCTAGCCCTCAAAATGAGTTTTAAAGCTTGAAAACTCTTGAAACTTTGGAATTTGACCCTTGATGATGTTTTAAAACTATTGGAAGTGTTTAAAAGGTGATAAAATATAGATAATTATGAAAAAATACAATTACCAATTGAAGCCTAGGTGCATGTGAAGGAAAGAGCATAGGCCAATATAAGAAAAGTGAATTTCTCCAAAGAAGTGCACTAAAAAATGATTGATTCACTTGTAAAAATATAAAGGGTATCTGTAATGATTCTTGGTTTGCTTATAAATTCCATACTTTACTCTGGACAAGGTGTTTTGCATTCAAGGAGGGATAATTAAAACAGGGCTTAAAGAAGGAAGTACAATTCCATACAAAGTAACCAAAGGATATTTTTCTATATGTTATATAAGGGCTTAATGGGTATCTATAAATGGTTTTACTTTCATTATTGAGCTAACCTAGAAAGAGTTATGGCCAATAAATAGGGAAAATAGGGCTACAAAGAATGAATGATCTAGATAAGTCTGTATTAGTTTGTTGATGGCTTCAGAGCAATGTAAGATCAGTTTTCATCATTTGGTATCAGAGCTTGAAGTTCTTGGGAATTGGTAACTTGGTGTTGGTTGTGATTTTTAATGAGTTGTACAGGATTTGGCAAGAGGATCAGCAGGACAAGCACTAGAAGACCCTATGGAGAAAAGGTATGAATAATTTTGCTATTTGATTTGAGTTATTGTGTTGAGAAGCAATCAAGTGAAGGAGTTTCATGTTCAAGGCAGTCAAGCCATTGAGGCTTAAGAAGAGAAGAAGCCAAGGAAGGCTTAGTGAAGATCCAAGAAGAAGCTTGGATAGTTTGCCAAAAGACTAAGGTGAAATAGACTTAGGTGAGGTAAAGGATGAAGTTTGAAGAATTGAGAAGAGAAGCTTAGAGAAGCTCAAAAGTAAGGGAGCAAGTGGATGCTCAAGAAGAAGATCCAAAGTAAGGTAAGCTTGGATTTGTGATTTGTATTTGATGAAGTGTTATATAAGAGTTGCTGCAGGATTGAGAAAATGATCAAAAGACTAGGATGCAAAAGGCCTAGATGAGATCAAGGAGATTGTCAAAAGACTAGTCAAGGAGAAAAGGCTTGGGTGAGACAAGGGATCAAGAGACCAAGGTGGAAAAGACTTGGGTGAAGATCTCAGAGATGGAAGTACTGATGAAGGCACTACAGAGCAGCAAGGTATATGAGGGCACCAAGAAGAAAGCAAGCATCAAAGGTATGGATAGTTTTGTAATTGATAAATAAATTGCTAATTTGAAGAGAGAGTTAGCTAAGATTACAGATGAATATGAGTCTTGAATGTAGTTGAATAGGAAAGCATGGGTATGGCTAATAAAGAAAAGGTTGAAGTGGCCAATAGATCTCGTAAGGAAGAGGAGAGGAAGGCAAAAGAAGATTGCCATGAAGAGAGAAGCCCATAGAGGCTTGAAGAAGGTAAGAAGGTTGCCAAGTGAGCAACAAGAGGAAGAAGTTGTGAAGAAGGTTCTCATTGAGGAGAACAAGAGAGAAGAAGAAAGAAAAGATGAAGTGCCAGGAAGAGCACTTGAGAAGATGAGAGTGTTGATGAAGAGGACACTCATGGAGACATTATGGTCTCTTCTTTTTATATCTAATGTTGTTTTTGCATGGGTAAGTGCAGGTATGAGTAGCCTTGTGAAGGTTAAGAGAAGGGCCTTGGAAAGTGAAGAGATTGGTGCAAGAGAAGACACCAAGTGCACAATTTAATGTGTAGGAAAAAGAAGAGAGTTTGCTGCTGTTGATAAAGAAGAAGAGATGAATTGGTTAATGCATAAGAAAGGTGTTGATGATTCCATACAAGCAAGAGAAGAGATGGAAGATGAAGCTGAATTACATGATGCCATTGAAGGCCAAGAAGAAGAAAGAGGACAGCTAAGCATAAAGGAAGAAGAAAGGACAGATAATCAAGAAGCTGTGCAAGTCAAGGAACTAATGGAGCAGCCCATTAAGGAGGTAAAAATAAGTTCAAATTCAGATTTTTCAAATGCATATAAGAGTAAGACTATTGCTGTACAGATGTAGATGAAGAATATTAATAACAAGCCTTCAAATCCAGCAATAGACCATGGCTATGTGATACCAAAATGGCTTAAGGGATCAGAACATGTAACAAAAGACACAAAGTTCAATCAAGATGATGACTCAAGCAAGAAGCAAATACAAAGCATGAAGAAAGAGGTAGAATGCAAAGTGAGCAAGGCCAGCTATCAATCAAGACAACATGAAGATGTCAAGGAGCAAAAAATGGTTGGTAAATTGAACAAGTGTCATCCTAAAGCTATGAAGAAGGTATGGATGGCTAAAGGTGAGAAAGGAAACTTCTCAAAGAATAATGAGGTGGAGCATGAGGATACAAATATAAAAGGTAAGTCAATTGCTTGCAATGAATGGGATAATGATTTGTTTGAATCATTTAATGATATGTTTATGGAAAAAGAGGAATGGAAAGTGGCTATGAAGACTAATATGCAGCAAGAAGAGAGTTCCAAATGGATGGATGATGAGAAAAAGAGAAATTATGTAGTAGAACAAACAAGATGGATTCAAACAGAGATTGAAGAGAACAAGGAGACACAAGGTAATAGTGCTCCTATTATTTTTGATAAGTATATTGATGATGATAAAGAAGCTGATTTGTATGAAGAAACCATAAAGTGGATGAATGTATATATAGAGGATGAAAGAAAATCTGGTCCTAAGTTTGATATAGGACATGAAGATTTGGATGAGCATGTGTTGAGTGAAGAGTTGAATAGGATAGAAGAGTTGTTGAATCCTCCAAGAGAATTGTGTAGAGACACATATCAAAATGATGGAACCATTGATCAAATGGAAAATTAATGGAGGAAAGAAAAAAGAAAGATGGTGAGGGCAGATTTGGACAAAGAACAACATGAAGACAATGAAGGGGCTTCATGGCCTCAATGCTTTTCTACTAAGGTTGCTTTTGATGTTTTGAATGCAGGTATAGAAGATGAAAACTTTGAAAAACAACAAGAAAATCTAGAAGATATGTATGAAGATGAAGAAGCGTGGAAGTGGGAGATGACAGCTGAGAAAGAGATGAGGAGAAGAATATACCAGAAGAGAAAGAACAACAAGATGAAAGACAAAGACTATTCCAAACAAACACAAGCATTATCATTGACAACAAGACATTGGGATCCAGGTATATGAGTGAAGGCTAAAGTAAGGAGGAAGCATGACATTTGAACTAAGGTTCAAATCTTTTCAAGAGGGAGAGTATGATGCAGGAGCATCTACAATAGTTCAAATTCTAGTGTGAAAATTCAAATTTTGGTTTTCCCTCCAAATTGTGAGATTTCAAAATTTCACCTTCAAGGTAAATGTAATTATCAAAAAAGTGAAAGTAAAAAGGTGAAAAGTGATTTTTATATTGTTGAGGAAATAAAGGGGAAATGGTTGAAACTATTTTCAACCTTAGTAAATTGTTAAAACTTTCAAACAACATATTGTTTTGCCTTAAGCCCAAATTGGGCATAGAAGTTAGGAGAGAGATTCTTGAAAAGACAAAAAAAAGAGAGAATTCATTAAGGAGAGAGGATGATAAGAGAAGGATGATGAGAGGGGTGTATAAGTGAAGAATAAAAGAGAGGAAGAGTCCTCTCATTCAAGAGAAAGAGAATGGAATGAAGAAGAGAGAGGACAATTAGTGAGGGAGGACCTCACTCAAGAAATGTTAAAGAAAAGAGAAGGAGAAGTCAAGAGAATGTGTGAAGGAGCAAGAAAGGTTTTGAAATTAATGAATTTTTTAATTTAAATGTAAGTCTTCTATTGATAAATTAAGTAATAAATGTTTTGTTTCATGTTATGGTCTCTTTATGAATTCTGGTAACAGACCTGCATATGTGAATGTGTGTATGTATGAAAGATGTGTGTATGATGATTCTATAAAGAACATTTTTAAAGACTGATTATTTTACATGTTGGGAAAAATATAAAGGTGGTATGATGTGATCAAGAGGTTTTAAGGAGTTTGGAATGTTGTAAAAAGCCTAAACAAGCCTAAACAGGGTATTCAGGGCTGTAAAACTACAACCCACTGTCTTAAATCAAATCCACGTGAAAATGTTTGTATGAAGTGTAAAATGGTATGGAGATAATATATATATGTCCCTAAGGCAATTAAAAACTTAAGAGTGAATAAAAAAGGCCCTATAAACCCTCTTGATGTCCAAAAACTCCACAGTTGAAATTCAGGCCTGTAGGTGACAGTGTATAGAAAAAGTTAAGAAACTTGTATGTTTTTGCATTGTAAGTGGATTGATCAGGTCATTTTTGATAGGGAATATTAATGGAGAATTAATTAAGGTATTGACATGGTTGTTTATCCTCTTTAAATTCTATTGATCACACAAAAAGAGATGACAATAATGAACCATGTTGGTTGTTATAAAAATACAGTCTAAGACAAATGAGTTGTTGAGCATTAGAAGGTACAAAAGGTTGACATGACCAAGATGATTATTGGAGAATATGTATGGGGTTAAAAAATACCCTATAAAAATTATTATATCCCTTTAAACTGTCTAAAACACACCCAGAAAAAATAATTAGCTCGCAGCCTGTGACTGTCGAAGGGAAAATCCTGATTTAGCTTCTAGCCCTCAAAATGAGTTTTAAAGATTGAAAACTCTTGAAACTTTGTAATTTTACCCTTGATGATGTTTTAAAACTTTTGGAAGTGTTTTAAAGGTGCTAAATTATGGATAAGTATGAAAAAAGACAATTACCAAGTGAAGCCTAGGTGCATGTGAAGGAAAGAGCATAGGCCAATATAGGAAAAGTGAATTTATCCAAACAAGTGCACTAAAAAATGATTTATTCACTTGTAATAAGATAATGGGTATCTATAATGATTCTTGGTTTGCTTATAAAGTCCCAACTTTACTCTGGACAAGGTGTTATGCATTCAAGGAGGGCTAATTAGAATAGGGCTTAAAGAAGGAAGTACAATTCCGTACAAAGTAACCAAAGGATATTTTTCTGTATGTTATATAAGGTCTTAATGGGTATCTATAAATTGTTTTAATTTAATTATTTAGCTAACCTAGAAAGAGTTATGGCCAATAAACAATGAAAATAGGGCTACAAGGAATGAATGATCTAGATAGGTCTGTATCAGTTTGTTGATGGCTTTAGAGCAGTGTAAGATCAATTTTCATCATTTGGGATAAATTATATACCATATATGAAGCTAAAAAGCAAAATACCATCCTTCATATACACATCTAGATTATTTATCTTTAGTGTGGTAGAAAAAGTGTCGTCATAGCCAATTACTTCTTTCTAAGCATAGTCTTTTGATACAAGTATTTCCTTGTACTTTTAAATATAACCATATACTTTGTATAGGGTATTAAATACCCATTTTTAACTGATGGGATTCTTCCCTGGTGGAAAATCAAAAAGATATCATGTATTATTTTTCATCAATGACTGATATTCTACATCCATGGTCTCTCTCCAAGTATTTGATTCTTCGACTTCACTAACCATTGAGGTGTCAAATGATTCTACAACTTTTTTCATAAGGTTTAATTCAATCATACATATTTATGATAATTAAATACTAGTTTAATTGAGTTTAGCCTTATCATAATAACTAATAACATATACTAAATATCTTCACTCAATATTATATATTAAGTTATAATTCACATATAAATTACACACACACACAAATATCATTTTTAATCTAATATCACTTTATGATCTACTAAAAATAAAATATCTAGCATTCCCCCATTAGTGTGGACATAGAGAGAGGAACCGCACCACATGAACTATAAAATAACATGTATGCAATAATAAACATGTAAGCATTATGCTACTTATGACACTTATTTCTTATGATCACCTACATATATAAATACAACTTTTCATATTTTCACTTCTAGTGAGTGTTAGGCTTCTCATTGGAAAACCAATTAAAATATATTGATAATATAAATATTCAAAAATAATTATTTATGATTTCACTTATTAAAAAATCTTGGATTTTCACTTTCCTATCACTTATAAAGTACTCAACAAGAAATACATCGTATAAAATTACTTCTCCTAAACATTTGTTTATAGTTTTGTTTTCATCACAAAAATATAAGAAAATAAAGATTTAATATCGTGTCCTCAATTTCATATTTGTATCCTATATTCATAGTCACTACAAGTTAAATATAAATAGTATAGATGAAAACCACTACCACCAAAAATCACCCTAATAATTATTCGATTTAGCTCACACATGTTTTTAAGGAAGTTAAGTTCACCTAAAAATGGGTACATTTACAATGAGAGACATTTTATATATTGACATAAATTTGATAACATACATGACTTATTCTAAGTATTGAATTTATTCTTATAATACACTCTTTTGAGTAGTATTATTTATTATGAAGATAATCTAATATTTTAAAATATCACACTACAAATCTATCGACCATATAGTTAAAATTTACATAAAAATTTTAATATCACAAAATAAATACTTCAATATTTTTTAATCCAACTAAAATATATTATTATAAAAATACTATCAACTTTATAGGCAGATTATATAACAATTAAAAATATATAAAAGACATAAAAAACTAAATGAAACAATACTTAAATACATGTGACCTTTAATAAAGACTCAAAAATATAAAAATAACTTTTTATTGACCATTATTAAAATTAAAATATATTTAACCTTTTTGATAAGACATTATAACAAAATATAGCTAAATAAAGAGTATAAACAAAATTCCTTGAAATTAAAGGGATTGCATAATTATAGACAAAAATCATATATGCAATAAGTATCAAACAAATGGTATTATGAAAAAGCAATATCACACTCAATAATTACAACTCTAAAACCCTAGGCTTAATCCCTACAATATTAATCTATAATGATCCACCACACACATTGACTAAATACACTACTAGCACAAAAAACATAACTATAAGACTTTCCACATACACAACAATATGCATGGGAATAAAGTTAGTCAAAATTACACCCACAAACACATTTATAAATTGAAACATTTATCTCTATATTCCTTTCATTTAGTGTATTTTAAAAATCTTATATTTTATAAATAGTACACAAATAGTGATAACATATTTGAAGATAATGAATAGATGTTGGCGATGAGTGAATGGGAAAGGTAATTCATTGGCTTCCTTTTTCTCAAAAAACACTGAGAAAGTATTTATAATTTAATGTGTACATATAAATATCCATGCTTTGATCATATATCCCTTATGACACCTTGAATATTAAGGTTTGAGGTAAATATATGCACTCATTGATTGATTGATCAAATCATAAACATATAGAAATTATTATATTATTCTTTCATTCCTTTTATAAGATTTATATAATTATAAATCTCCAATTAAATTACATGATTATAAAATTATAATAAAAATAATTCTATAATAAATATATCTTCATTCATAAGGGTAATTGATAAATTACAATGATACCAATGTTTGAAATTGTTAGAGCTTAACACATGATAAAACTTATTTTTTTATAAATTTAATCAAGGATAATTCTTTTTGTGTGTGTGTTCATGGAGAATAAATTTATCACAATAATAAATAAATCCATAAAATATAATAAATATATTCACTCAATCTTATATATTGAGTGATTTACAATTCTCGTATCATTTACACACATGCACTGATACTGATATTAATTTTTAGTCTAATATCACTCTATGACATACTAATAATAAAATTTTAAACACATTCTATTAGTAATAATTAATATTATGGAATTATTTGGGTCTCCATCCAATTTTACATCTCAAATAGTACTAGTATACCACATGAACATATGTTGAATAGTTGGGTGGTGGAGTTAGTAGACCTAGCAAATCATCATCATTGTTATATCCTCACTATCATTATAAATAATATAAATTATTACATGGTTTATTATTATATCATATGGTTTTGTGGAGGGAAGTTTTGAATCACCCTTTTCATCAAATAAACATACCTACTGATTTATGTCTTCATGGTTTTTAGATCCATGAGTCGATAGGCTTTTAATTATTCACTATAGCCAAGAAAAATGCATGTCAAGGAATTATTATCTAGTTTTTTTCTATTAATTTTAGGGATATGAATATTTTTTTTACATACAAAAACACAAACTCAAGATATATAATTTTTATACCCTATCCATGCTTCTTGTGGAGTAATACCATTGAAATTTTTTATGGGTGATCTAATCAAGAAATAGACTATTATGAGAACTAATTATACATAATATTTATGAGGCAAGTGAAAGTCATAAATCATGTTGTGAAACATATCCATAATAGTGCAATTTTTCACCTCTACAACACCATTTTTTCATTGTGTAAATGGTGAATTCATTTTTTGATGAATGTCGTATGCCTTCATAAATTTAGAGAAATTTTTACTGGTGTATTCCCCCTTCAATCTAAGTGTAATACATGAAGGTGATGGCTAGATTATTATTACAAAATGGATGTTAAATTATTTTAAGACTTGAAAATATTTATATTTAGTTTTCAAAAAATATAATCACATCCTTCTTGAGTATTCATGAACAAAGATATAATAATACTTCAAGCCACTAACACTAACTCACATGTTCCTGCATACATCATCACACACAAAATCCAAGATACTATCTTCCCAATATGAAATTATGATAATGGATCTCTATTTTTTTATATAAATAAACAACTTGAACACACATCAGTATTAATATTTTTTGAGGGAAGGCCTTTCACAATGTTGTGCCTTATTAGTGCTCTTAGTTACCCAAAATTCAAGTGTTCATATTTATTATGTCATAGATTGGATACGTCTATATATTTTACAACTATATCTTGATTTTAATTATGGAAAAAATAAAGATAAAAAAAATCCTACACTAGAATATATTAAAACAATTTTTGAGCTTATAGACTTGTTTCTAATGAGAACATTTTTGCATCTAGTCGATCCAATTTAACCTTAAGGTTGTTATTTAGCAATTTACTTACAGATACTAGTTTTTTTAATTCTTGGAATATATATTGATATGATTTTAGAAACATTTTATTTGAAAAATTGGATCCAAGATTCTAAGATAAGAACAATTAAATATAACTAAGATTCTTATCATAGACCCAACCACATACACCTCAAGAGTGAGCAAAAGCAAAAGGGATTCATGTGAAAATAGAAATGAATTAAAAACAATTTTATACCTAAATAAAAATGAATCCTTCTCCATTAATCTATTACATGTGATAAAAGTGACTTGGAGTTTTTTGATGATTGATTATGGATTTTGGATTACTCTTTTAATGTTCAAGAATTTATAACAATAGAGTTTATGGGTGTTTGATTAATTGATACAAAGGATAATGTGATGAGATGTAAGGTTGGTATGATTAATAAATATGAAAATTTGGACGTTAGAGTAATGTTAGGATAATGTTAACATGATAAATAATGATAATTAGTATCATATGATAGTAAAATTAGTATTAATGGAAGAGTGGCAAACTTTAGAAGTCTCCATTTTTTTCCTCTTTGAAATGGAAACATGATCACAAAGATGATAAAAAAATATCATATTTTATATAGATAGAAAATATTAGTATAGGTGTATTCATATAAAATGTGATAATTGGTAACTTGAGTGTGGCTTGTGACACCCAACTCATAGGTCCCTCTTGCTTTCTCTCATTACCCTCATAGGCATCTTTTCACTGATTCCCAGTCATTCATAGCCTTCCAAATAGTGATTCCACTTCCTATAGGTAGAATTTATAATGATGATTACATCCCCTTAGGTCCCATTCCTTCAAGAATATAGCATCCAACTTGGAATATATCATCAGACCCTATGGTGTCCATTTTTGATGTTCCTATCCAAGTGCATTTTTACCTCAAATGGTTAGGTCCTTCCAATTCTTATCCTCCTTGTTGTTAGCCTAACATTAATATATTTGACCCATGACCAAAATATCACTATAGAAGCCCATTAAATTTTTATTTAGAAAGGGGTTAGAAAATATCAAAAAGTAAACAAGAATACAAGCAAGACTATTCAAGCATATCTCCCTATTCTCTACATACAACCAACCAATACAACTACAAAATTATTCAAACCTCACACCGGTCTCTAGCCACCTAAAGCACACCCAATTTTATCATTTTACATCTTCATACACACTATTGATCAAATATCACATCAAGTGGGATAACTATATATGTATTGATCCATCTTTGGAGTATTGGTATGTAGGCAACGTACCCACACAAGGGGTGTAGATATATGTTCAGTGCATCTTACAAACATAAATCCCCACCCTATTTCCCAAATTTTTTTAATTCATAATATAATTCAAGCTTTGAATGCTAAATCAACTCTTCATATAGTTCCACAGACATCTAATAGTCAAAATTTCATAGGTAGGCTCACATAGACATAATGAAAAAAACATAGAAAGCTCAGGTCTCCTAGATAATAGTATTAGAAGTGGAATATAGCACTAGGCCCTAGGGTTTCCTATTTTGGTGCTCCTATCCAATAATAAATTGAAGTCTAGAACCTGATTTGTGATACTATCTCAGTCCTGCACAATGAATTTTAGATACTGCAATAACTATCTTAGTTAATTTCCAACTAAGTCTTATTTTATTCACATTTATTAATATTTTTAGAAAGGTTAAAATTACAGTCAAATTATAAAAATTATTATATTAATTATTAAAATATTATTTATTGGTTAAAATAAATCAGACTGTTAACTAAATTAGGAATAATACACCAATATTCCCAAAATTGTTAAATCATTTAGTGAACCTAATGTGAATAAAAAATGTAACCTTCTAATTTTTTCTAATATGTTTTTTATTTTTCCTAAATATTTAAATCAAAATCCTACATTTAAATTTTTAAATTTACCTTAGTAATTTTAAAATAATTTATTCCAAATCCTAGTTGAAATTTACTAGGTCTTTTTTTGCACAAAACCCTAGAAACCCTAGGAATAATTTATTGCTAATTTTGAATTTTTTTTTTAAATTTTTAACTCACATATCTAAATCAAAAATTCCCTCTAATTTTAAAATTCCATAGTAATTTTTAAAATCATATTTTCTACAAAACCCTAGTTTCATAGACTAGGTCCTTCCAAATCAAGAATTTTCTAATAAGTTTGTGATTTCTTACCTACATATTTAAGTAAAAAACTAGCATTAAAATTCAAAATTCCATAGTAATCTTGAAAATCATACTTTTTGTAAAACCATAGTTGCATACACTAAGTCCTTCTAAATCAAGAATTTTCCACTAATTTTTTGATTTTTTACCTGTATATTTAAAATGAGAAATTCATATTAAATTTTAAAATTCCTTAGTAATTTTGAAATAAATCATTTTTTCAACAGTTTAGTTGCATATACTAGGTCCCCTTGATTTTGAGGTATCACCTTACATGCCTGTGAGATTTGTATACTTTTATGCATATTCCAGTTCCTTGTTTAGATTATATTTGTATAATATTTTCTTCCATTATTCAAGTGATTTTCCTTATCCCACCTAATCTACTTTCATCTCTTCCTTCACAATGAAGTGCAAGCCTTAGTGGTAACCCTGCTGAATTCACCTAGATTCCTTCAACTCGACCATATACCATTGATAAAAAACCATCTTAGGTTCCTATTATAAATCCTACACATATAGATTACATAAATTTCTATGAGAATAACTTTGACAATGAACAATATGAGAATAACAATGGTGATACAAACACCTATGTTTATGACCCACCATATTAGACTCTTAATCCACTGCTACGTATTATTGATAATGAAGTTGTCCTTAACAAAGATTTGATTCTACAAAGTTTAATATAAATACTCAAGGAATAGCCCCAAGATCATACTCTTATTTTATAATCTATCATGGAAATAAAAAAGGTTAAACAAGTTGAGTCTTTTATTCCTTCAGAGCATCCAATTGTATATAACACTATAGGGGTAACTATGTCTCAACAACCCCTTATAACATCTAAACCTACCTCTATACCACCACCATATACAACTAGTACATCTTTGTCTCTTGATGTGATAGCCCTTGTGTAAGAGATAAAATCACTTTAATCCAAGGTACTACATCCTGAGCAAGGTGCCTCTAGACCTACACATGCCTTGGATTATTTTCCTCCACTTCATACAACATTGGCATGTCATATTGCTTTGAAACCCTTGACATAAGGTTTTATTCAACCCAAGCTCACTCTATATGATGGCAAGGGTGATCCAGAGACACACTTGAGAGATTTTCATTCAACATGATTAGACTATGTGCCAAAATAATGGCTACTAACCAAGGTATTTCCATGAAGTCTAAAGGATTATTATTTGCAATGGTTCTATAGTCTATTGAAATAGTTGGTTATCACATTCAATATTATAGCCAACATGTTCCTAGATCATTTCAACATTAACATTGGTGATAAGGTTTCCTATGCCTAGGTTACACAATAGAAACAAAGGTCAAATGAGCATCTCATAGATTATGGTCTTCCATATAAGACTATTTTGGCTAAGATGACTAGCCCCATGGTTGATCACAAGTTACAAAATAGTTTTAAATAGAGTATTCTACCTTATTTATATGAATCAATAATGTTTAGAAGGTTCTCTTCCATCACTGAATTGTGTCACACACTAAGGGAAAGGGAAGTCAAACTTATTTCAATGGGCAAACTCAATTAGACAAGTGTATCAGAAATTAAAAAAAAGAGTAACAACAAATTCCCATAGAAAATAAAGGTCAATGATAGAAAGAGTCAAAATCAACCTATAGTCAATGTAGCTTTAGAACCCCCTCAACATGTGGTTTTATCAGCACCTTCTTGGCAAAACTTTACCAATCTACTAGATCCTCCAATAGAGTTTTAAAATAGTTTTTAAAATGTAATATTATATAACCCCCTCTTATTTGGGAATTTGATACAATAAAGCCTCTTCCGTGGGGATATGATCAACATGCATTTTGTGCATTTCACAGGGCACTAGGCCATACAAAAAATAGATGCACTAGTTTGAGACATAAGATATAGGACTTAACAGGTAGAAATGTTAATGATCTTAGTACTTTATTTGATCCTCCTTAGGCAAAGAAAACATAGGATAAAGATTTGAAAATATTCTCATATCATTTTCCACAACATTCTAAACAAGAGATAGGGGATACATTAGGTGTTCACCATGCATATCATGTACATCCCCCACTAGTTACATACAAGGCACCTTTAGTTGAGTTACATCCTTTGAGCAACATGATTATTGTATATAATTTTAGAGTTCTATCTAGACCTTCCATCTCCTTAGCATAGGAGATAGTCAAGGATGATTCACATTCTCATGCATTATTTATCATAGATTACATTCATAATCATCTTATTCATAGTGTTCTCAAAGATAATGAATCTAGTGTGAACATATGCACTATGACATTATTATAGAATTTGGGATACACAGATTAAGATATTACCCTAATGGACATAGTTATCATTGGATTTAGTGGCCATATATAGAGTTCATTGGGTTATATTCTAATTCCTCTACCGGTTGGTCCAACACATGTGGCCACACCATTTACTATAGTTTATAGTGTACGATTTTTTTATATGTTACTTGGTTGATCATAGATTTATAAAATTTAAGGAGTACCTTCTACAATTCATAGATGCATGATATTAATTCATGCTAATTAGGTTATTATAATTTGTGGAGTTCTATATGAGTTACCACTCCCCACTTTAGAGCCATCTACTATTTTCCAATCACTAGTTTCATATTCTCCACTAGTTTCAATTCTTCCTCTAATTCAGATTTAGACATAGTTAAGACTTCCATCACTAGCATAGAGAGTTCATACACTTCCACAAAGGTCTCTTTTATAGAAACCATAGTTTCAACATTATAGATAGATTTTAGCTACACTATTCACACCCAAGGCAATATCATTGAGGTCTTATGAATTAACTCATAGATCACATGTTTAGAGAGATTTTCCTACTACCAGATGGGTCCCTAAGAGCCCTACAGTTACATCTAGTTCTCAAAGTTATAAGGGGACCCCATAGTCAATTTATACTTCAGATATTTTAGAGCATTTACAAAATTTATATCTTTTAGAGCCACAATCTCAGCCCTTCCATCATGCTTCACGATCATGCATGATCCCTTTCCTTTATATAGGATACCATGATTGGGAGTCTCCCATGAGATGCATAAGCTAGTATCATCTCTCCTTAGCCTTACTTGTACATATTTTCCCATTATTTCTTGTACATAGTTTCTTTATGATTGATTGTACATAGCTTATATGTCAAAAATACCAAAATCAATACAAAATTTCAAAATCCAAACAAATTCAAATTTATCAAAATACAAAAATAATACAAAAATTTAAAATCTAAGAAAATTCAAAAAATTCAGAAACATGAAAACATTTCAATTGTATGCATTATCCATGCTTTACATTTCTAATACTATGCTAGACTTACATTTAATGTTCTATGCTATTATTTGTTGATTTATCTACATTACCATGCTTCACTTGATATGCTTTGAGTGTTTGTAGTGACATCTAAATCCTTGATTACTTCACTTTACCCATTAAGGGGTAATATTACTTTTACATGTGAGACACACATTGATATACATACCCTGTAAGGGCATCTTCTACATGAATACACCATCTAGGTTATCTCATTCCTACACCACACACTCTAGTTATCATGTTGATTTACATTACTTACTAGATTAAAAGAATTACTTTATCGACACTCACTAGTATATAGCACTTGTGTATTTCTTAGAATATAACTAGTCTTGTACTACGTGTATTGCATACTTTCACTTCTTGCTTATATTAGTTAGATGCAATTGTCTTTCCAATATATTCCATGCCCTCTTTTATTTCTTTGCATAACTATATGTGATTGCATTTCTTTGTTCTTATTTTTCTCCTATATGTGCCTTAGGACATTCACCAATGTCCTCTACTTCTATTCTTGTGTATGCCTTATGACATTTTCCAATGTCCTTTTCTTGTAATCTTCTATGTGCCTATGTCCATTGTGCCAACCTTGCTTGTTTCAATTGTATGTAGCATTTGAACATGCCTTGTATGATTTACTTCTAGTTTGAGTGACATGTTCCCATGTCCCTTATTTTCTTGGCCCCTTGGCCACTCTTGTATGCTTCTTGTTTCTTTCCTTGTGTGCTTTTTGTTTGATTTCTTTTCAATTTTTTGTAATGCCATGATCAACATCATTCATTATATTACTTTCTTGGATTCCATGATGGACATCATGCTCCATCCCTCATTGAAAAATACTATCTA
The DNA here is from genome assembly GCA_037957365.1 of Torreya grandis. Classification (NCBI taxonomy): domain Eukaryota; kingdom Viridiplantae; phylum Streptophyta; class Pinopsida; order Cupressales; family Taxaceae; genus Torreya; species Torreya grandis. Next base: position 4,405,732 of record JARHVA010000435.1, read on the forward strand.
ACAATTAACCAAACTTTTATTTCCATTTCATTATATTGCACATGTTATTACATTGTTATATCTATCTAGGCATACCCTTGTTGATCTAATAATCTCCATTACAAACATGTTATATATTGATACATTATTTTGATTATCATTGTTTTATTTTGTATTTCATAGCATTATAGGGATATTTCTTCTGAGTATAGTCATTATTTGTTCTTTATTCCTACCCTCAAAAGAGGGGACAACAAACATGGGTTTTTTCATAGAGATTAGAGATCCTACTAGTCAAAAAATTAGCACTCAAAATACCTAGAACAATAACTAGACTTAAAAATAGGCAAAATAGACCAAGAAAATAATGAGAATTATAGAAAAGTCGTTATAATTAGCCTATCAAAGTAGCACCAGGATTGGAATATAGTCATAGATAGCAAGGTATCCATTTTTGGTGCTCTTATCCAAATAACAAAAAAAACTATATTTTTCAAAAATAGATAGCAAGGTAAGCTTAGATCCTTTTTTCACATACAGTTTAGTTTAGATTCAATAATTTTGGTACAATTTTTCTTAGAGAATATAGATATAGAGGGCATCATGCATGGTATAATGGCTCTCAATTCCATTTTTAGATTACGTAGTTGGTATAACTTCTAGATCAAAATCAATGTTATAGACACTATTGATTAGGGGCAATGTGCAAAACACATTTTACTTCTTTTCTGTTCAAGTTTAGTTTATTACCTAGGCATTCTTAGTAGTTGCGTGCCTTATTCCATCTGCAAGTGATTGGCATCATTTTTGAGTGGCTTTCATACAAGCCTAACCTCCACATTTTTTAGTGGCTTCCACATAAGCCTATTGCCTAGTTTCAGAGTGGCTTTCATACAAGCCTAATCTTTACCTTTTTCAAGTTGGCCAAGAATGGCCTTGTTTTTATTATCTATTAGGTTATCCATATCACATTTTTATATTATAGATAATTCATGGGATTCAAGATCTATCTCATATGACACATATTCCATATCAATATCAATTCATAGCCTCACTTCATAGGGTAGTGATGGAGCCAAAGGACTAGCTAGCCTTTGTATTTTTCAGCCATATATGCAAAGGGATTGGACACATAGTATAAACAATAATTAACACATGCATGATTACATATCTTCACTTAGTGGGTGACGATGGAGCCAAAGGTCTAACCTTTTCATTCTTGATCCACTCTCAAATAATTTAGCACTCAACTTCATTCATTATATTACTCTTGGTACAACAGATACCCAACATTTACTTAGTTTCACTTATTATCAAAATAGGTTTTATATTGGTTCATGTACTCGATGAAGTGTACTCATTTACCTCTCTTCCTCTATCTTTCTTACCCAAATTTATACATTCTTGTTTTAGATGTAACATATCTAGTAATAATTGATCTACTCTTTGTTTTCTTTTGCATATTTACACTTCACAACATGCTTTCTTTATGCACACCTAACATCACATAGATTCATGAGATTCAACCTTGAAAGTAAGTTTATGTATGCTTTTTAGTTTTCCTTTATCCTATTATTTCACTTTTTTGCATCACTAGAATAAAAGGGGGGGAAATATAGTCATATAAAATATGAAAATTGATAACTTAAGTGTGGCTCATGACATCCAACCCATAAGTCCCTCTTTCTTACTCTCATGACCTTTATAGGAATATTTTCACTAATTCCTAGTCATCCATAGAATTCCAAATAGTGATTCCACTTCCTCTAAGAAACATTTCCAGCGATGATTCCATCCCCACATGTCATGTTCCTTTAGGAATATAATACCCAACTTGAACTATAGCATCAGACCCTAGGGTGTCCATTTTCAACACTCCTGTCCAAGTGCATTTTTATCTCCAATGGTCAAATTCTTCTCATTCTTATTCTCCTTGTTAGCCTAATATGAATACATTTGACCCATCACCAATAGATACCTATAAAATCCCATTCAAAGTTTTATAAGGGGGTTGTCAAATATCACAAAGAAACTAAGAATATAAGCAAAACTATTTAGGCATATTTCCCTATTATCTACATATAACTAACCCACCTTCATCATCTTCTCCATAGAATTCATATATTTCTAAAATATTACATACTATAGATATATCAAAATTCTATGGTAAACTCACCTCATAAGCACTGTCATTGATTTTATTCACAATTTTGCATGGTCCAATTTTCTTGTATTTCAACTTGTTTTATGTGCCTTTTGAAAATATTTCTTTCCTAAAGTAAACCATTACCAAAACTCCTTCAAATACCTTGGATCTTCTTCTAACATTTACTACTACTTTATATTTCTCATTACTTTCATGTAACCTTCTTCTTACTCCTTCTTACAACTATTGCATATGCTTTGCAAATGCATTTTCATCATCACTAATTTGATTTACAATTGGTAATTTCACCAAATATAAAAAATGCATAGTATTTCTCCCATAAACAATCTAAAATGGTGATTTTCCTATTGATCTATTCATTAAACTATTATATGCAAACTTAGTTTGTAGTAAATCCAAGTCCCATTACTTGAGATTCTCTCCTACTATGCATCTCAACAAATTTCCCAAGCTCCTATTCACAAATTTTGTCTATCGATATATTTATGGGTGATATGCACTACTGAATTATACCTTAGTACCCATATTATTCCACAAAGTCCTCCAAAAGTGACTTAGAATTTTTTTGTCCCTATCTAAATTAATAGTTTTTATAACACCATGCAATCTCATAATATCCTTAAACAAAATTTACAACTCTAGTGGCATAATTGGTTTTCTCACATGCAATGAAATGAACCATTTTATAAAATATGTCTACAATAATAAAAATTAAATAATTACCTCTATGTGTGTTTGGTAATCCCAACATAAAATCCATACTCAAATTTATCTATGGTCCTTTTAGAATCAATAATGGCATGTATAATCTAGTATTTTGTGCATGTCTTTTAGCCACCTAACATATTATGTACCGTGAAACATACCTTGTTACATATCTCTTCATGTTTGGATAAAAATACCTTTCCTCCACCAAATCTATTGTCTTCATCTTACCAAAATGTTTAACAAAACCACCACTATGTAATTCTCTTACTATATTATCTCATAGAGACCCAATTGGAATGCATAATTGTTTTCGTTTGAAGAGATAACCTTTTTTTTATAAGATATTCGTCATGAATAGAATCTATCCCACTAGTTAATGGATTCATACACTACTCAACTACCTTGTCAAAATATGGATCAATATCATATAATTCTTTGATAGCTTCAAATCCAACTATTTCACTCACCATAGTAGTTAATAATGATACCCTCCTACTCAATACATCAACTACCTAATTCTATTTTCTTTATTTATGCTTCAACACAAAAGTATACCCATGTAAGAAAGAAACCCACTTTGCATGCATACTATTCAACTTCTTTTAGGTATTGACATACTTCAAAGCCTCATGATCTATAAATAAGATAATTTCCTTAGGCATCAGGTAATGCCTCTAATGTCTTAATGATTTTACAATTACATAAAGTTCAACATCATAGGTAGAATACTTTGTTCTTACCTCATTTAATTTATCACTAAAATATGCTATTTCTTTTCCTTCTTGACTTAGCATAACACCATTTCTCACAAATGAAGCATCACAATCAATCTCAAACACTTTTTTAAACTCTTGGAATACTAAAATTGGTCTTTTTTTAATCTTATTATTCAAAAAATAAATGCTTTCTATTGCTTTTCTAATCCATTCAAATTCCTTCCCTCTCATGCAATATATTATTGGTGCCACAATACTACTAAATTTTTTAATAAATTTTATGTAAAAATCTACTAAACCATGGAAACTTCTTACCTCTGTAATGTTTTCTGGAATAGGTTACTCAATAATTCCGTTTATCTTTTCTTCATTATTTTCACACCATTTTATAAAAATACAAACCCTAAAAATACTAAACTATTCTACATAAATCTACATTTCTTCAAATTTACATATAACTTATCCTTTCTTAACAAATCTAGTACCATTCTCAAATGTTGTAAGTGTTATTCTTTAGTCTTACTAAATATCAAAATATCTTCAAAATAAACAATCGTAAACTTACCAATATATTCTTGTATTATTATATTCATCACCCTCTTAAATTTTTTAGGTGCATTAGATAATCTGAATGGCATCACCATCCACTCATATAAGCCATCCCTAGTATTGAATGAAATTTTCCACTCATATCCTTCATGAATTAGAATTTGATAACAACCACTCAGATCAATCTTCGTAAAATATTTTTCTCCTAAAATCACATCCATCATATCATCTAATCTAATTGCAATTTTATTAATTTCTCTACTATCCACACACATTCTCCATCCTCCATCTTTTTTTGGAGTTAGCAATTATGGTGTTGTACATAGAATCATGCTCTCCATTATCACCTTCTTTCTTAAAAATTTAGTAACCTATTTATTTAATTATGCATGTTCTATTGGATTCATTCTATATGTTGCTTGATTGGGTAGAATTGATCTTGAAATTAAATCAATATGATGTTGAATATCTCTCTTCAATGGTAAACCATCCAGTAACTCATCAGGCATATCATTTATATATTATTTCAACACTCGTTCTTTTTCTATTATTATTTACACCATTTTCTTCTCTTCATTATTTACTACTAATAGATAACAATAACCTGCTGCTTTCATATCTTAGATAAATTATTTAGTAGAGAAAATGTTTTCTATTTTCTCTTCCTCTTTAAGAGGTAACAAGACTACCTTTGTACCACCTTTCTAAAAAGTGTACATGTTATTTTATCCATCATAAATTACTTTCCTATCAAATTTACATGGTCTTCATAATAACACATAGCATGCATCCATCAAAATAACATCACACCATATTTCATCAGTATAATATTTTCTTATAGAAAACTTGATTAAGCTCCTTTTATATATTATAACTTCATTCCCTTTATTAAACCATGAAATTTGATAAGGATTAGGATCCTTTTCATATTAAAAATTTATTTTTTGTATCATTTATTTAGAAACCATATTTTCAAAACTACCACCATCTATAATTACTTTGCATACCTTTCCACCTGAAGTACATCTTATTCAAAAATTATTTGATCACAAACATGCAATACCACCCTTTTATTCTGCACTTGTTCCTTCCTTGTAGTGATCACAATTATTTTCATAATTATATTATCTCCAACATATTCTGATGTAACTCTAAGTTGATAGGTCTACTTAGGACAACATATAACTTTTTGAGATTGTCATTTTGGCATGTAAAAGAACTCAAATGGAGCTATAGGTCAAAATTTATGGCCTCCAGAAGATTGGCCTATTTTTTTACATCAAAAGTGAAGGGTATTGATAAATACAATATGAAGTTCCATCCTAGTAAGAATAAAAACTTTCTCCAGATAATATCACTCAGGACTGGTCTAAGACTTATAAAAATTGGATGGGTCCAAGAATTTAGCTTGATGTCTTTCTGTTGTTTTTTTCCTGCTTTTATGATGTTTGTTACTTTTTATCTTATTTGGCTTCCGCACTATTATATCAAGTCTCTAGACCTATTTTGACCTATCATTATAAGGGCTAGGGTCCCCCTATAAAACCCACTTTTACCAATATTAAAAAATTCATTGCTGATTTCATAAATTTGATTTAAAAAACATATTCTAGTCGAACCAAAAATTGATCAACTATCATGATAATCATAAATTTATTGTGTACTCATATCTATACTATACTATAATATGAATCCATTTTCAACATGCATTGGAGTTATTCTGATATTTATTTATTGTATTATTCTAAGCATAAATAACTAAATAAATTTCTTGAAATATATTTACGTTTGATATATCTTCCATTTCAACTTATAACTATAGTAGAAATCAAGTTCAGATGACACCAAATCTACAAATATGCCTACAATAGTCTATAAGAAATGAATTAATGGCTTTATAATAATACCATAACATGTTTAAAATGAATACTCAAAGAAATTATTATAACTGAAGAATATGAGACTAAAAATCACATCAAGAGAAACAACCTTCATTTTGTTAAAATTAACCATTTTAGTTCACTTTTCATCCATCTTAAAATTTATGTCTAAATGACTGTCACACTCTATTATTTCTAGTCTACATTGACATTCATTTGGACATGAAATTTAAAATAATTAAATTTTATATAGGTGGTTAAAATGAATTTTCTTTCACAACAAGATGAATTTTAGTTTGAAAATCTTGATAAAAATTTCATTATTTTAACACCAATATTGAAGTGAATACTACCATTTTTAAAATCCTTTCTAAGTTAAAATCTAAGTGTTCTTTCATGCATTCATTTATAATATATTTCATTTCCAAACTATAAGCCCACAATATCATGCAATCCCAACTCATATATCCTTTCATGCTTAAATAATATGTTTGTGAATCATAAGAAAATCAATATGCATGTATTCCTCGTCCAATGAATCTAATAAAACAAGATTTTTAAGGCTATAATTTTTTTTATTGAAATACTAAATGAGAATCAACTATGAACCAAAGGCCACCAAAACCATTTACATGGTGTTATATATACCTAAAATAGACCTAAATGAGTCTTTGAACTGCCACTAAATGATATTATTCAAAATCACTAAAATGTTCACTTGTAGGCTTATTATTTATACATATGACTGAAGAAACCCATATATAAAAAATAAACCAAAATATCATGGTCAATATATTCACTTATACTTCCAATTTATATATATCATTACATGTACTACTAAAAATATTCATAGCCTTATGTATGCATGAATATCATTAATGCTTATCAATAAGTAACTCATAATGGACAAGCTTCATAATATATTCAACCATTAGTCTTCTTATTATCCAAAATGAAAACTATTGATCCATAAAATAACAAAACTCATAATTTTACAAAAAAAAATACCTTCTACTAAAGTCACTTAAAAAAACTCCACACTGAACTACTATGCCAACCTTAAAATATTTTCTTTTTGTAGTTTAATTTTTAGGTTACTTAAATTATAGAACTCAGCCTCTAACCAAAGATTTTTCAAATGATGGATGAGAATTAACTTCCCATCATATCTCATTTCCCAAAAGCTCCTCATTCAATATAATAAGATTGATGCATTCACCAGAATTAGTAATTGAACAAAATAAAACTTCCCAACTTTACATATGATTTGGCATGTACTCAATCACTTAGTTATGTTTAGAATGTAAGAGTTTGACAACTAAGTTGGTTAGGTTTCAAAATTACTAATTTCACCACTATATTATTTATTACCTTGTCTTTCTACCACTTTATTCCATGTTCAAATTACAAAATAAAGACTTATATTAAATGCCAATAAATCTAGAGAATCTGATATCAAATATACTTTTCCTTTAAATTGAATTTAAAGTGAAATGTCTAATTATTTTATTCCTTCAAAATTGATCATACCCACAGAAAAACACCAATCCATATAATGCTAATAACACCATTGTGTTCTATAATCACATTAATATTATGAATAACACTAGGGCCATTATATTGATATCTCACTATCAATTCCAACCTTAGTCTAGGGTATCAATTATATAATTAGTCAAAGAACCAAAGTGTCTAATTAGTATGATTACGAACCATACATTATTATGTCCATCATAATATTAGGGTTTCATAATATTTCTAAAGTATGTGTCTATGTGACATAAATAACATCAATGCAAACATGAAATTTGGAACTAATGAAATAAAAATGTATGGTGATGAAAATGAAACGTTTATGTTGATAGGAAAATATTCCAGCCATTAAATATACCTAATTTATATTTCAAATATGAGCCATTTTGACTAAAAATTCCTATCTATCTCTTCAGTATTCGCAAAAATCATGCGTTACCAACATTGAATTCTCATTTTCACTAATAATTACATTATAAATTAATCAAGTATGAAAACTAAAATCAATAAATAAAGTTTAATGATGATAATAATAAGTAAATAAAGTTTCCCCCCACCACATATGGTGATTATATCAAGATACAAAAGATATTTAAAACATATTACAAACTTTAAGTTTTTTTATGGGGTGAAAATTTTCATGACAAAAAAATTTTAGGTTGGATTATTTGGGGTTCTAAACATTAGATTAATATGCATCCTAGAATATAAATTGGATTTATAAATATTATGATTTAGATTTCATATGTTGTATATATAAATAAATCATCATTTTCATTCAAAATCATCCAAAAAAATCTTAATATTACTCATATTTGGTATTATAGTGGGCTCTTGGGAATATTAGATAAGCAAAATATTTTGATGAGAATGAAGATCAAGGTGGAAAATAAGATGTAAGAGGATCCCTAGGCACTTAAATTATCCTACCCTAAATAAGCTTCAAGTGATAATCTCTAATTTTTTTCTCTATAAGTGCAAGCTTCAAGAAACAACTTCATTTTCTATAAAATCCTATGGGAGGAGCACCCATCCAACCATATTTAATAATTTGGTACAACAATATCCAAATAGTTGTATATTTCGTAATGATATTTCATGATTTATAATGATATAGAAAGCTGAAACATAGGAGAAAAACCCAAAAATCATTTTAATGCATGATTTAAATGGTGAAAAGAGTGTGAAGAACAAAAAAGACATTTCAGTGAAGGATAAAATCATTTCAACTTTTTTATTTTTCCAAAATTACAATCCATATTGTATCTACAAAACCTTAGTGACCTAAAAGCCAAAATTTTGTATAATATGTTTTTACATAATTATAAAACATTCATCACAAGTATTTTTCTAGAACATAAATAGCTTGTCATATGTTTTTATTTTCCCACACATGCTTAAAATCATAAAAATATGTAATCTAGTGCTATGGAATGAATTTTTTACTTCAAATTTTTGATAATGACTAAAAACTTAGTATAAAAATCCCTTTAATGTATTTTTGTATAAATCTTATAGTTCTCTAAAATTAATTATTTTTCAAAACTAGGTGATACAAGTTATATATAGCCCTAAAAATTGAATTGATAATGTATTTCACAAATTAAAACAACCTATAAATTATAAATATGCATGTAGGCTTTAAATATAACCTTAAATAGAAATATGAATAAAATTATGTTTTAACACTTTTAATGGATTTAATTATTTTTATGAATTTTTTACTAAATTCTATAATGATCAAAAAAGACCCATGATTTTTTCTTCTTGATACACAACCTCTTCATGGAAATAGATATGTTGCATGGAAAATTAAAGTGGTAAATCATCTTAAATTTTAAGATATTTGACTAGTTGTTATTGTCACATACACTCAACATGCTTCAGACGCTAACCAATAGTTTCAATTCAATGAAACAAACTAGAAGGTGAAGTTTATCATTATTTCTAGGGTATTAGATGAGGTTCAACCTCATATTTGAGATGCTAATTTAGCAAAAAAATCTTGGGAAAAAATCAATTCCATCTATGAAGCCAATACCATCCTTCATCTATAAAACCAATTTCATTATTTAAAGTTAAAGGCATGAAAAATTTGAATATTTTCTTCATCTTGTTATAGTATTATGGAATTGACTCCTATAAATGGGTGAGAAAGTATCTGATGAGTCTTTGGTACCTGTAGTATTGAGGTTACTACCCCTTACCTATAAGATCTTTGTGACTTCTCTAAATATATAAGATAAGAAATAACCTTTTGATAATTTAATTAAGAAGTTATAATAGGATGAGTCCATTCACACATAAGAGGAACATGAAAAATAAAATTCACTTGAATCATATAAAAATGGGAAGAGGCCTATGAATTATTTAAAATAATCCCCTAGGTAGAGCAAGCATTAGAACTAACAAGGGAAGAAACATCATTCCAAAATGGTATGTCTAAATTATGGAATGATAGACCATTAATTGAATAATTTCTAGTAAAATGAAATTTAATAAGTCTCATTTAGTAATAATAAGACCAACCATCAATAATTTCTATAAGGAAATAATAAGAAACCACATTTCACACTCAATTAGAAGAATCAACCTTCCCTAAAACAACATAGGAATATTGCTAAAGATAACATTCCTTTAGATTAGGATTTTATCTTTGATACCCAAAAAAATTAAGAGATCACTCCTCAAATTATAGTATAGATCATGGATTTTAGATCAACATGGCACATGATCAAAAGGAATAAATGGTTCACAACTTTGAATCATTCATATTATTAAAATAATAACTTACTAGCTCATAGACTAGGAAGTTTTATATGCACCCAATATTAAATAATTAGTGCATTTGTAAATAAAGGAAGGTGTAGTTTTTTTCATAAATTTAATAATTTCATCCATCATGACATGTTAGGTATAATGGGGTATGGCTCATGAAGCCAATAAATGTAACATTCATGTTTGATAAATTTTAATGATCATGTTGTAGCTTTCACATGTTATCGAGTTAATGTATATCTAGGTGATGATTCATCATATAATCTCAAAGGTTGTGGTTATATTTATTATCTCTTTGAAATCATGCTTCTCTACATATAAAATTCATCACCTTATCACTTAATACTAAATCCATCCTAATTCTATACTAATTATAGTTATTAATCACTTTTATATAATTATCCATAATTTATTTTATATAATACTCTAATACTTCCTTTTAAATTTCCGACATCATGGGCTTACCTTATAACACCATCTCTTTGAATTAATTTTCTTATTAACACTTCATTAACCATTAATATCTTCTTACACAATATTTTAGGAACTATAATTTTTTTCCCAACTACCTCCACTACATATCCCAAAAATACTCCTCTTCATTAAAACTTAACCACCATTAGCTTATCTTGATGTATTATATAAATTTCTAAGTTTCCTAGATCCCCTCACCAAGATTCCTCTAGAATTAACTAGAAATGTTTAATTATTAGAAAGTTTCTCCACCCTAGATCTTCATCATCCATAGATTAAATATAACCATTCATTTCCTCCATCAACCATTATTTAGTCAGCTGCACCCCCATGCAAATTATATCTTTTGAATCTTTAATGAATATATGAATCACAAGAGCTATCCAACATCTATAGTCAAGAATAAAGTAACTCCAACTCACTTTAAGTGTATCTATTTTGTTACGGGAGAAGTTCATTTGTTATTGAGTTATAAACTTGTTTGTATTTCATTAATATTTACATGTTAATTCCTTTATTCCTTTGCTCATTCTTGAGGGGTTGTGTAGATTGTATTAGATTAGGAATTGTGATTTTGTTTACTATTGCTAGTATAAAAATTCTATATCCAATTGTATACATACATTTTTTGTGACCACAGTGGGACAATACCTTAATACTTACTTTTTAGGATTCTAGTATGCTTTGGAAGGCCTTAAGGTTACTTGGTTAAGATATTTTACAACTGAAATATTCAAATTTATGCCAAATAACCAACTAAAAACTCAAAGTAGATTTGAATTGTGTTGAATTCAAATTTTTAATGTGAAAACATGACATTGACTTAGCCAAAGGAAGTTTTACACTTAACTTCCATATTAAACATTAATGTTTTATTGACCATTTGACTTTTCCACATAGTCTATTCAAATTTGATTCTTTTGCATTGACAAATTTTATTAACTCTTAATGGTTTTGTACTATTTTCTAGTGGTTTTGATTTTTAGTGACTATTTCTACATAGGTTATAAAGTTGCCACTATAGAAATTTAACTTTTTTTAATGACACAAGCAACTTCATTTTCACAAGCAATTAGTTTTTAAAGTCTAACCATGACTTTGAAAATAAATATTTCTATCCTTTTGATTTAACATTTTTAGGAATATTGGTGTATTATTACTAATTTAGTTAATGGTCTGAGTTAATTAAAATAGTAAATAATATTGCAATACTTGAGCTACCGATTTGTATAATTTGATTGTAATTTTAACCTTTCTAAAAATAGTAATAAACTTGAATAAAATAAGACTGAGCGATAAATTAACTAAGAGAGCTATTGTAGGATGTAAAATTCAATATGCAAGACTGGGATAGTGTCATAAATTAGGTTCTAGCCTTCATTTTATGATTGGATAAGAGTGTTGAAATAGGATACCCTAGGGTCTAGTGATGTGTTCTTCTTCTACCACTATTGTCTAGGAGACCTGAGCTTTTTGGGTTTTCTTTATCATGTCTATTTTAGCCTACCTATGAAATTTTGACTATTGGATGTTTTTGGAACTTATTTTAGAGTTGATTTAGTCTTCAAACCCTGACTTCCATTGTGCTTTGAAAAAATTTGTGAAAGAGGGGGGGTTAGTGTGTGTAAGATGGATTGAATGTGTATCCACATTCCTTATGTGGGCATGCTACCTACATAACAATACTTTGAAGAGAGATCAAGCTATATGTATTTCTCCTACAAGATATGATTTTTCTGCGAGAGTGTGTATGAAGATACAAAATGCTAAAATTGGGTGTACTTGAGGTGGCTAGATACTAATATGAGGGTTTGAATAAGTTTATAGTTGTATGAATATGAATAAGTAAATTGGTCACAATAGGTTCCAAAGAAAAAGAATAAAAATATAGTGTAGGTTTTGGATATGAAGATAGTGATTCTTTTATTATTTTTAGGAATCTAGTGTTTAGATCCTAAATAATAAGGGTCTGGGATAATAAGAAAAGATATGGTTTAATGGGGAAAATATACAAGAGGAACAATAATAAACTTATCATAAATCAGGATGAAATGAATGATTCCAAAGCTAATAATTGAGGAGTAGGACTGAGACACTATCACAAATCTAAATCTAGCTTATGTTTTTTGATTAGATAGGAGCATCAGAATAGGACACCCTAGTTTCTAGCATTATAATCTTTCCTGAAACTTTTGTCTTAAGTATATAAGGTTTTTGGGTTTTATTTTCTTGATCAATATTAGCCTATGTACTAAATTTTAAGCATTGAAAGTGAACATAGTTCACTATAGGTCTATTTTAGTCTTTAATACCTATATTTATCTACACACATGCAAATAATGAATACATCAAAAGTAAAAGGAGGAAAAACTATGTTAGGGAAAGAATGATCACATGATCTAGGACCCATACTATCTAGATCACTACCTACATTAACCCTTAAACTAGGGTCTTAAATTAAATGTAGTTATCCCTTACGAAACATGCATAATCAATGTGCATGATAGATGTAAAAATGACTTTTTCCTAGGTACTTCCTTGATCAAGCATGTAAGTTTATGTGTGATGCATAAAAGCTAAACTATACTATTGAATAATTTATATTATGTTTAATGTGCCAAAGTAGTAAGTGCTAACTATAAAATGCCTTGTGTATTCCTTTATATAAGAGACTCATTATTTTGAATTTGTAAGCTTTATTTGCATTTGGTCAGCATTGGAAAACATAGGAACAAAGCAAAGAAAATATGTAAGACTTATCCAATACAAGAAATTGACTATTTAGGCTCATTGGATAAGAGTGTTGAAAACTAGACATCTTGGGTTTCAATGATGTAATCCAATCCCAGTTCTCCTATCCTATAGGTTAGGAACTAGGGGGGATGGAATGAGCATGGGAAAACTAACCTAGTTGAGGTGGCATGACCATTTGAAATGTTCAGGATGATAGAGAATGCGTAAAAAGGTGACTCAAGCTTAGAACCAAACCCAAATGTATAAAACAAAAGACATGGATAAATGTGAATATAGCTCATATTCTCCAGTCAGAGTCTCCTATAAAAGGACTATGAAAAGACATGATATGTGTGGTTTCTTGACCAATTTAAGGTTTATACCTTCCCCCCCTTTTAATATAGTGATGTAATGAAATGAAGTACTAGAGTAAAATAAAGAAAGAAGAGGTGTACCTAAACATACCTGTGTGGAGATAAATGTGTTGAAAAAGGGTCCAACTTCTTGGCTAGGGAAGTGGATAGAAAACTGAATAGTTCTTAGAGAAAAAAGGAATCCTCGAAATGGATTCCCCTGTATTGAATATAAATAAAAAATGACAAATGATTGAAGGCACAAAACCAATGTCTTCCCTTTATCTCACATAAATTCATGTAATCTGGAATGTGTGTATAGAATTTTTATGTTGTGAAGAGCAATATCTATCATGACCCCACTCTAAATAATATAAATTAAAATGAGAAGTGCTCAGAGGTCCAAAACCAATGTTTGACCTTTATTTTTCACAAACTTTTAGGTATGGGTAATGCTTTGGACTAACTACTGTAGATAATTAAATGGTCCAACTTGGTAACAACCTGGGTATGCATGGGTGTAATTGGAAAACTCTAGTGAATGTGTAAGAAGAAAATTTCATGCATTGCCATTATAATCGATATAATCTTAAAATGATGAATAACATGAAAATATATGGCATGCCCCCAAATTTGGTATGTGAGTGATTTCTCTATATAGTCTGGTAATCTATATAACCACATGTGAAATGAGCTATCATGTCATGTCCTATGTGAAAAACTAGAGATCAAAATAATGTGATATATTATATGCCTATAATATGATATATGATGTATACTATATCATACTATATGAAGATTTATGTGTGAGACATGTAGTGATGTACATGCCCCCAAATCTAATATCTAGTCTAAATCTATATCAATGTCATTGTGAATCCATATGATTTGAACCACTATATATTTGAGTAATCTATGTATCTATAAACTGAAGTTATGTCCCTTGAATTTCCTAAGTAATATTGAATGATCCATGTAATCTAAATCACTATATATCTTGACCAATCTAGGCTAAATTTGATAATTTTGACTATTGGAGGTGTAAGAACCATGGTTTATCCATCTATGAAAGTGGATAGGTTTGCTGGGTAGCTGTCGAAATAAGAATAGTAGGAACGATGCCCCCTTTTGGGGAGAGGGATGAAATTTATAATAGAGGAGGATGAGCCAAAAGTGATGACTAGTGGTGTAATGTTAAGAATAATGTTGGCATAGTTTGGATTGATTTGAGAAGTTGATTGACTATTTAGACTAGGTTATTTGAAAGTTGAACAAGCTTTGATTGTTGAGGACTAAGTTGTATAAAAGTTGAACAAGTTGTTATTGGTGAGGATAAAGTTGTATGTCTAGGTATGAAATAGGTATAGATATGTGTGTGTGCCATAGTAGACAAATTATGTAATAAGAGATTGAGGTTTGTTGGATATTGAAGGTATTATCATCACTTATTTGTGGAACAAAATGGTTTGTAAAATGGAGCTACAGGGTTTAATTTATGGGTAAAATGGTATTTTGCTTTGAATGAAAAGTCATTTGATATAGGAAAATTTGGATTGATTCTTAATTCATTTGTGCATTAACTAGTTTGATATTTAGATCTCTAGAGTAAGAGATATGCTGAGGAGATGAGCACCTATCATGACTTAGTTTGAGCAATTAGTATTCCAGATTGATGTTGGTGGGGAGGTTACCCTAGTAAGTAGCTAGAATGCATTATTTAGGCCTATTTAGGAGCCTATTTTTGATGATTTTTGAGCTATTTTGAAGCTTTTAATGAAATTTTGACTAGATTTAACACTCTTGTCCTTATTTCAACACTATTTTCTAGGCTCCAACACTACTATCTAGGTTTTAACACTCCTATCTATTGATGTTTTCCTATACCCAACACCATTGTCTTAGAGGCTAGCTTTTTGGGGATGATGCTTAGTTTAGTTTCTACCATTTTTCTTGGTTGTTGGTTTGGCATGGTTGACTAATATTCATGATATTTTTTAGTGCTTTTTAGGGTAACGTATAGATGAGGGAGTTCCATAGAGGCCAAGTGATGGAAACTCTAAGATTGTTAGCTTTATCAACTGATGAGAGGGATGTGATGGATAGGGCAAGTCTAGGTAATGTGTGTGACCTGGGCACTATGCAATGGGATAAGCATTTAATTAGTACCTTGTGTGAGAGTTAGAATGTAAACACTTATTATTTTTAGTTTCCTACTAGAGAGATGCCTATTAATCTAGAGGATGTGTACCATATTTTGCATTTGCTAGTTAGTGGATGGTGTGTGAATTTACAAGATGATATGGGTGTGGATGCCATTGATCATCCATCTTTATATTTTTATAATGTGCCATTAGGAATACATAGGATAGGTCGTGATGGTGATGCATTATTATCAATTATTTTTTGATTGAGTGTTTCGCATCTATGGAAGTGGTTATCATTGTTTTTAGCTTCTTTTATTGTAGTTGATGGGAGTGGTGTATCGATTTCATATAGGATATATAGGATTGTATATAGTTTATAGGTGTATGGCCTTGTGTTCTCATAGGGTAAGACTATGCTTGCCCACTTATATAAATATCTATACATGTTTACTTAAGAGGCATTCAATGGTGGTTTGGGTGTAGCTACTTTATTTCATTATTGGGCCTATGATCACATAACAATTGTGTGGTCATTGGGATTAATGAGAGATAGGTCAACACCTCCAAAAATATATGGGGAGTGGTGGAAGATTTAATTGGATATCAGGTCTCTTAGGATGGATCACTATAGGTGAGTGTTAGATAGACTTGTGGCTTAGGATATCATGTGGAGGCCCTATAGAGGAGTTCTTAGGTGGACTGAAGATGGAGTGAATTTATGTTATATTATGGTCAATTTTTGGTTACATGACCATTGTCCTAGACTATATGAGCACTTTCAATATAAGCATGTGACTAGTTAGTTTGGGGTTCCACAAGATGTGCCCATAACAACATGGGTGTGGGTGAGGAGTGCATAAGCACTAGTGAGAGTAGGAGCTCATGGTAGGCCTACTGAGGCTGAGTTAGCACAATTAAATTTGGTTGCATGAGATGTAGATATATATATTTCTAATGTAGATTATGTTAGATGCATAAAATAATTTAGCACATAGTGGGTGAGGCATCAGTGGGATCTATTATATCTTGTTAGTGGAGAGGATGCCCCTAAGTATGAGGACCCAACTCTAATCTAGATGATGGGAGATAAGAATCATTTATATTTGAGTTGTGTACAAGTTTAATTTTTTTTATGTTTTAGATTATTTTGAAAATGTATGTCTAATGTAGTGTTATAATTTTTGTGTGTAGGTAGAGTGGAATGTGCTTAGAGTGAAGCACAGGTTGGGGTAGGAGGTGGAGATGATGGGTTTTGGTAGACCATCATTGAGTCTACACTTTATGAGCTTACACATCATGTACCTTATGATGTTGATGAGGGTTTGATTGAGTGAGCAATAGTTACAACTAATGTCTATGCTCATTTGTTTGATAGGGATGTATATCTACAACTTCATATGTTAAGGTAATGTGAGAGAGAGAGAGAGAGAGAGAGAGAGAGAGAGAGAGAGAGAGAGAGAGAGAGAGAGAGAGAGAGAGAGAGAGAGAGAGAGAGAGAGAGAGAGAGAGATATGAGCTAAAGGCTGAGTGAGATATGCATAGGATGCCTCCTCTTAATTATGGATTAATGATTACATAAATTATGCATGACTACATGGTTCTATAGAGGTGGTATTCAGACTTGCATGAGAAGCATGGTCAGTTACTAGAGCAAGATAGTAAGTATAAGAGGCATTTAGGAGCCCGAGGAGGTGTAGGGACATCGAGCGTGAGACTAGATTATGGGACTAGTACTAGAGGAGAGAGCGAGGGCATAATGCCCATTCATGATTTATTATATTTGGTACAGTGTAAATGTATTTGAAAACTTTGTTATATATTATATGGATACTAATATTTGGTTTTTACTTATGCATAATATGTTAAGGGATTTGGAATATATTATTAATTTTAGTGTAATTTATTGATTAGAAGTAGTTTATTTGATATTGATGTTGAAGGTTATATATGCTTGGTAAAATAGTACTTGGGGTATGTGGTTTGACTATTTTGATATGTTTGGTAAGATATCATTTGGGATGTGATTTGATTATTTATGATATGTTTGGATGTGTTGTTTAAGTTTGATTTTTGATTATATGTAAGCAAAAATTTGTTGGTTTTTTAATTTTTAAAATTGATTTAGTTGAGTGAATTGGTTTAGAATTGAAAATGTAGGATATTGATAAGGTTTGGATTTGGATAAGTTGTTTTGGCTAGGGATGGTTAATTGGAATTAGGAATGTTAGATGTTAGTAAGGGATGGGATGTAAGATATCATTGTGTGCATATCACCCCCCACTTGAGAGTGGCTCAATAATAAAAAGGTTAGCTCAACCTTTGGCTCCATCATTGCCTTGCTAAGCTTATGAACTAAAATCGATGTGACTATATGTTATATTATTCTATGTTGTATCACTATCTAAACCCTATTAACCAACTAAACAAGTGCCCATACTACTCATACTATGTAGGAATATGCTTTGTATGATACTATCTATTGTGTGCTAACTATAACTATGTGAAGTTTCTACAAAATTTAACTTTATTGGTCATGTAGTTAACACTATGTACTATGAATAAGGCTCATCTATCTATAAATGAATACCCTATGGCCTCGATTGTGATGTATATGACTTAGCAATATATCATGATGGAGATAAAAAATTATGATGAGGGCTAATTTAATCTTAATCATAATGGGTTGTTACATGAGATAGGACCTAAAAAAATTTCCTGTAGTGAATATTTTTCATAAGTAATGCTCTATGGTGTTGGGTATTTTAATCTTAACCGTATTGGATTTTTACATTAGATAAGACCAATAAAATCTACTCATAGTGAATATTTCTCATGAGTAGGACTCTATTACAATGCTTGTGACTCTACTAGATATGAATACATAATTGTACTATGTATTATACAGACTATGATGCAATATATAGGTTGTTTTTATTGTATTGGTTTCTAAACCTTCTAAGGCAATTAAATATATCTCCTATGAGATTCTATCCTAAAACCTTCATTGCACTCATGATGAGTGACTGATGATTCCTATAAATGAATGTCCTGGGATGACTCAGTCATGGAGGAATGAGGTCTAGGGTTCTATGATGGAGGAGATCTTGGTACCCCCTATGTGAATGATATAATTACATTATAAACACATATAGTAAAGCAATACCTAAGTCTATAACAATCATTATCTTTGTGTCCATGGATACAACGATAGTTACAAAAGGGCCAATATGGTTGTCTATGTAAGAGACATGGATATCATTGATGATTATAAGGTAGTGTGATTAACCTCATATCTAGTAGTGATAATAATATGGTAGATGGGCTATCTTGATTTGAATCAAACTATAATGGTGCCTTTTTGTTATTCTCTATAGTGTATACTATAGGTTATGCTATGGAATCTAGCTCTTTGTGCTTTACTGGTTGCTTTTTTGGTTGTGGTCTCTTATCTTGTTTAGGACATGGTATATGCTGAGTGATAGGAGATATAGCTAAAGATGTTATGAAATCTAGAGTGATCTGATCAATTGAATCTTCCTCAATCAATCCCAATTTCTTTTCCAAAGATAAAACTATATAACACAAGTTTCTAAAATAAGAATATGTATGATATAGTAGATGCTTAAGTAAAGGTTGGTGGAGCCCCTTAATAAAGATATGTTGAATCTCTAGATCTATTGGTTTGTATATAAATCTTAACATGTGAGCCTTGAATCTTAAGATACACTCACTAAATAAATCTAAATAATTCTGATGTAGTGTGGCAAGTTTCTTATATGTAACATGAGGGCCCATGTTTATGATGTAATATCTGAGAAATGCTTCCTCTAAGTCATAATATGTATGCAATGAACCAATGGAGAATAGATGAAAGAACCAATTTTGTGCTTCCCCCACTAATTTCTGCTATAATAACTTGAGTAGAATCAATAGGCTTGCATGAGATGGAAAAACTTTTTGAAAGGCCTAAAGGTCTACAAATAGATCTCTAGTTCCATCAAAGTGAGGTTATGATGGTATCTATAAATGCTTAGGCAATGAAAATTTTATGAATGTCTTAGAAATAGGTTACAATGTATATCATTGGCATCCATTCAAGACTTGTGAGATTTGTTTTCCAAGGTAAAGAGTTGTACTTAGTGTTGTAATTCACCAACTACATGCATCAAAGAGATGATCTCCTAGGATGGTATATTAGTATCTTAAAGTGGTTCATTTAATTGAATTTGATTATTATTTTTAATCATGGGAATGATAAATTTAGCAATTAGATCATAAAGAAGTGGTAGGCTCACTTGAACCTTTGGAGTAATGGTAACTTGGAGCTTACTAGAGGGATGTGGGTTACAATTCTCTTTAGGTGAAGAGGGAGAACTAGGTTCTACTATAGTAAGGGGTGGCTTGGGAGATTCATTGTTATCTTTATGCTTTAGTGAATCACATTATAATTGAGTAGAAAATGTGTTATTAGCATTAACATGTGAATTATTTGAAATAGAATCATCCATAGAAGTAGAAATAACATTTGTAAGTGTATTATGTTTGAGAGGAGTGAGAGAAGAGTTAGAAACATGAGATGCATATTCTTCTTCACTATGTGCATAATTATCATCATCATTATCAAATATGTAATATTGTTTATAATCACTCCCATTTTCATATTCATTGGCATGCTCACTATCATATTCATTATCACTTCCATAATTTCTATGGAGATGTGTAAGAGAAGAATTTAATTCTTTTTTAATATGCAATAAATTATCATTTGAAATTTTAATATCATGTGCATCTATGTTATCCATGGATGAAATACATGCAATATTTTCATGTGTAATATGAGAAGTAAGAGAAGGATACTTTTCATTTGAACATTCTTTTGATAGAGTAGAGTTAAGAACATGAGATGTATCATTTGAACCATCCATTGGTAATTTGATTATATTGCATTTATATTATTTTAATTTAAACATTGAATTAGAAAAAGAGAGAGAAATTAGGTTCACTTGGAAGTGAATGACTAATTTGTTCATTTGGTACATTGTGAGTAGGACAATGAGTGAGAAGTACTCTCCCATTTATCAAAATTATTTTCTTTAGAAGCGGGAATAAAAGAGACAGGTTTGAGAAAAGAAGATGCATCTACTTTTTCTTCACTATCATTTTCATATGTATCATCATAGTCTTCATTATTATAATAGTAATTATCATCACTGTAAATGAAATCATTTACCACATTTTTAGCTAATATGTAATTTTAAAAATTTGTCCAATCATTGTCATAATTATAAGAAAATTTTAAAAATTTATTTATGAGATTTGAAGGAGGAATTGCCTTTGTGGCCATTTTATTTCTTTCACCCAAGAGAATTTTGAAAAGTACTATGAAGCAAATAAATGCACAAAGAACTACTATCATTGAAATTTTGAAATTAATTTTGATAATCCAAAAAATTTGCAAAAAATTCAAATTATTTTTCTAAAAAGTGTAATGGAGGAAAACTCAAGGTTTGAGGACCTAGTTTGGAAATCTAGGGTTTCTAGCTAAGGTTTCAAAAAAATTTAAAATTCTGTAATAATTTAAAATTCTAAAAGTGAATGTGAAATAGGATAAATGCATAAAAATTAATACAAAAAGAAGAATTTTAGAAATTATTTTTTTTCACAAGAAACTAATAATTTCAAAATTATATTTTAAAAGTAATCAATTTTAAAAAATTCCAGGATAGTTTTCTAAAATTTGTAAGGGAATAAAGCTTGGTGTTTGATGAAATAGTTTTGAAATCTAGGATTTTGATCTAGTGTTTTAGAATTTTTTTAAAATTATGTAATAATTTTAAATTCTAAAAATAAATTTTGGATAGGAATAATGCACAAAAATTGATACAAAAATCAGAATTTTGAGATTAATTTTTTGCACAAAAATATGAAGGAAAAAGCCTAAGTGTAGCTAAGGTTTTAGGTTTGTTTGATGTAAGTCAGGTTCACCAAATGTTTTATTAATTTTGGGAATCTAGTGTTTAGGTCCTAAATAATAAGGGTCTAGAATAATAGGAAAAAATCTTGTTTAATGGGGAAACATATAGATTTTAAATAGGTAATTTTTCAAGAGGAAATATATTAAACTTATCTTAAATTGAGATAAAATGAATGACTCAAGAGCTGGTAATCGAGGAGAAGGACTAAGACACTATTAGGAATTTGAATCTGGCTTTTATTTTCTAATTGGATAGGAGCACTAGAATAAGACACCCTGGTGTACATTGGTATAGTACTTCCTGATGCTATTGTCTTGAGGATCTAAGATTTTTGGGTTTTACTCAGCTAGTAAATGTGAGCCTATGTACAAAATTTTGGAGGCTAGAAGTGAATATATCTTGTTTTAGTTCTATTTTAGTCTTTATTACCTGTATCCATCTACATAGATGCAAATAAATAATACATCAAAAGCAAAAGGGGGAGAAATTGGGTTAGGGGAAGAATGATCACACAATATAGAACCCTTATTGTTCTATCTATTGCCTAAATTAACCCTAAAGTTAAGGTCTTATATAAAATGTAGTTCTCCCTTAGGGATCATGCATAATCAATGTGCACAATAGATGTAAAAATGAATTTCACCTAGGACCTTCCTTGATCAATTATGCAAGTTTATGTGTGATGTAGAGAAGCTGAGCTATAATATTGGTTGATTTTTCTTATGTCTAATATGCCAAAGTAGTAAGTGTTAGATATAAAATGCCTTGTGTAGTATTTTATATAGGAGACTCATTATTTTGAATTTGGGATCTTTATTTTCATTTGGATGATATTATAAAACTTAGAAATGAAGAAAATAAAATGGGTAAGACCCATCTAAAAGAAGAAATTAACCATTTAGGCTCAAATTGGCTTTGGATAGAAGAAATGGAAATTGTACACCCTAGATTTCAATAATGTAGTCCAATCCCAGTGCTCATATCCTACATTCTAGGGACTAGAGGGGATGGAATGATCATGGGAAACATGACCTGACTGAGGTGGCATGACCATTTGAAAGGCTCGGGGTGACTGGGAATGGGTAAAAATGTGACTCAAGTTTAGAACTAGATCGAAATGGATAAAATAGAAGACATGGCCAAATTTAAACAAATCTCATATTCTCCAATCAGTGTCTCCTATGAAAGGATTATGAAAAGACATGATATGTGTGGTTGCTTGACCAATTTAGGGTGTATATATTGAGAACAAGGTAAGAGAATCATAACAAGTATTTGGTGCAATGGAAAGGATTACATCAAGAAGACAACACTTGGATTATATAATGGGAGCTGAAAATAATTCATAAATAAAAATGGTATTATTATAATCAGGCTAACTTGTAGGAGCTGAGTTATTTTCAACTAGAGAAGAATGATGTAGAAAAATAATGGAATCTTTTAGAGGCCATGACTTTTGACCCGTAGCTCTATTTAAGATATTCCACATGCCAAAATGATCATCTCAAAAATTTTGATGTTGTCTTAAGTCAACCTATCTACTTAGAGTTGATTTTGATATTTTTTAGAGGCCATACGTGATCATTTGAGGGTTTGAAATTAATATTTAATTAATTTTTTAGGATTTTTTTAATTTTAAAATTTTTATATTTTTAGGACTAGATGTTATTTTTAGTTCAATTTCATTTGATAGGTTAATTTTAGAATTTATGATATTTCAAGATATTTTTAGATCTATGCACGCTTGCATGTGAAACTTACTATAAATATTAGCTACTAACAATAGATTTTTTTTAGATTTTAGATTTTTCAATTTTTTGCATGTCAACTCTAAATTATCTGTTAAGGCTTATTTATGAATGGTTTAGGTCTATAATTATTTCAAGTCACTCAATATCAATCAATATAGGTTATTGTTCAGAATCTTGGCTTATTGGTAATTATTTTGTCTTCATAGTTTTTAGGTTCATTAATTTTTGTATCCTTTGTTTGGGACTCAACATTTTCCTTTTTTCCTTTGGCAAGAGAGTTCATTATTTTGATGCTTTGCAGGCTCTATGAGTCTACTATATTCAACTAGGGTGCTAATATTTTCATTTAAAAAAACATTTTTCTTTTCCAAATTAAACAATATTTCCTTGATTTGATAAAATTTAGTACTGAATTCAATGAGATTAGATTTTGTACAATAAATGTCTTCATTGAGACTTAACTTGTTGAGTTCATCCTTGAATATTTTTTGATCCTTCAATAACCATAAAGGATAGCTTTGTGCAATTTGACCTCATCCTTGATCTTACTCAGTGTAGATTTGTATTTATGATCTTCCATAATCTCCTTGAATTTAGGTGAAGGCTTGGAGTGGATGGGGGAGGGAGTTGGATGGGGTTTCATGAGAGTGTCATTAACAACAAAAAAAGGGAGGCTCTTATTGAGCATGTGCAAGATATTAGTGATGTCTATCAATTTACTATTATTATCCAGATAAAGGGAATTAGGAAAGGGCATGTGAATAGGGGTGGTGGGTGAAAGGGAGGTGGAGTGAAAGAGTTTGGAGTGGGATTAGGGGATGGTGGAGGGGAAGTTTTAGGGGAGGGTGGAGGCTCACATGTTAAGGGGAAGATGATGGACATTTTCTAACATATTTTATTTTTTAGGAAGGGTGGATGGAACATTAACAGTGTCTACAATTGTTTTACCTATTTTATTGACCTTGGCTAGAGGGTGATACTCTTGATCACTATTGTCACTTTCAATATAAATGGGTTGTTTGGATTTATTGGAAATATTTTGGATTTTTTTGGATCTTATCAGAGCTATAGGGGGGATGTTATGTTTAGGAATAGGCTTAATAGATTTAGGAAAAATTAGGGGTGGGTTGGGATGCCTAGAATAATTTATTAATTAAAAAGATGATGGCTTGGTGGAGGGGTTATTTTTTATTTCCCATTTTAACCTCATAAATTGAATATTCTAAGGAATGAAGTATATAAAAAGGAAGTTTGAGAGGGATTTGGTGATCAAATTAATTAAGGATGTGTAAATTAAAGTGGTGGAAAAGAGTGTACCTACCATACCAAGTCCCATATTACATGATCTACTTGGTGAATCTATCAAAGGGTTTGGGGATGTATTTTTGTAGGAATCCACCAATGCACTCAAGCATTTTCTAACCAGCCTTCAGAAACTTATCCCTCTCTTCTTTTTAGTCCCTAATGAAATTGGTGAATTTAAGGTCTTCAATTTTCAAGCCTATAAATTCAGCTATAATTCCTTCAATTATATCTATTGTGACATTGTTGATGGTTACCATGCAATATTTCCATTGTTTTAGATTAAGGTAAAAGCAAGTTTTGAAGGGGCCCCAAAACCTTGAAACAAAGTTAGAAAGATACATCAAAAATGCCCAACAGGAAAAATAAACCTAAAGCCTACTGCAGAATAGTATCAAAATCAAGTTTTACAGGGACCTGAAACCACCAATCTAGACCATAAGAAGAAAGAGCCTAGGTTTAATAGAGACCTAGAAACTCAAATAAGTATTAAAATTTAAGAACCAGATATCAGAACCACTTATAACATCCAACAAAAGGGACCAAAAAAATATGAACAAAAAGACCCTAGTCTTCTAATTCCAGGATCATCTTCACCACCTCCTTTCCAATCGTTGCAGTATCATGTATGGATATTGCAGTCGAAGTAGCAACATCTTGCATATCTTTCTTTCTCGAGCTCTATCTGGTCCTCTTACTTGGCCCCTCCAAGGATTTTATTTCCTCACTAGCTCAATTTCCAAGGTTTGCTACAGCAACACATATGCTAGAAGTAACCTCCTCCATCTTCATTATACTTTCCTTGATGAGCCTTATGAGATTATTCTCATAATCTTTAAGTTTGATAGGAATATCTCTCATCTACATTTCCATTTTATTGATTTTATTTCAATCAGCTTCCTGATTATGTTCCATTATTTCCATTCTCTTCTTTAGCCCCATTATTTCCTTGTACATCCATGAATCAACTTGAAGAATGGCATCAACTTTTCATTTGGCCAATTTCATGAAGGGAACCCTACTGTCCTTCTGCCAAATGTCACTAATATCTTCAGTATTATCTTGTGGATTGAATTCATCCTTTTCAGTTTGATCCTCCATTGTTTTTTGTTCTTTGGTATTAACAGGGTTTCCATTGTTATATAAATTTATTTGATATATTTTTGTCAAACCCATAGATGTTGGAGATGAAATTAGTCAAAATACCAAATTTTAAGATATCCAATATCACCTTGTCCTCTTTAGGTGCTTAGTAGTCATTGGTTCAATTATTATGAGATCCCTTCCCATGGTAGTATGAATGTGGTTACTAAGGATCAAAGAGAGGTGACTGAGATGAGAGGAATTATAAAGGGTAAAAGCAACAAATTTTATATTAATCAATCAATGATTCTCAAAAGTAGTATTCTGATTCTCACATGATAGGAAGTTAGTGGAGCTAAGAATATGATTGTTTTTGTTTATTCGAGTATGTGGAGTGGTGTGAATTTCAAATTAATTTTTTTATATATATGGCATTTATATATTAACGATTTCATTTCAATCATGAGGGAGGATGCCTTCTTTTATCGAAATTTTAAAAGATGTCAATGTTACCCATCTATTGGAAAAGTAATTGACTAAGTGGTTGCTTCATAATAAGTGTATTAGTATTTGACCTCTTGAATTCCATTGCCTATCTCTAGGATTTTTTAAATTGGTAGTGATTGTTATTTTAGCATTAAATATTGATTATGATGTTCACTTGATTTATCATCATTATAGATAAGAATTCATATTTTTTTATTTTGGATGTATAATTTTAGCAGTATTACTTCGATTTGGTCATTTATGGTATTTGATTTGCATGATAGCTTGCGATACAATTGATTCCTTTATTAGTGACTAAGTGGGGGCCCACCAATTAAGCATGCTATGTTATTCATTTTTAAAAAGTATATATTCTAGATACTTTAAAATGTATCCTATTGACTTAATGATGGATTAATAACCATTTTAGTTAATTATTATTAAATTTAAGTTTAAGTCATGATGACTTAAGTTAATCACTTGTTAATAAGTAGTTACTTCCCAAAATGTAACTCATTCCTTTCAAAATTTATTAAAGACCCAAAGAAGAATTTTTTAAAAGGAAGAACTCTCATACAGGTACATAGAATTTTTTTCTAAATTTTAGTTTCATAAGGTGAAGTTATTTATCTTAGTACATTAGGTATATCGATGTTGATCACTTATGTGTAAACTAATTATTTGAAATGGCTAGGATTTATAATCATTTGGTGACTATAGATAATTCAATAATATGCATTTAATTTTATTCAAATTCACCTTAATAATGATGAATAGTACATATTAGTATGGCTGATTGTTGAGTCTTGTAAAGTTACAATATTATGTTCTAATATTTTGTAATTAGTTATGAAATAATCTTTGGTTTCTCAATAAATTTTTGTTTTCATTAAATTTAATTTTGTTTGCATAGTTCAATTGTTATTTAGTTTTTCGTTTCTTTATTTTAGTTTAATTTGTTATTTTTTATTTATATTAGTTTCCCTTTTAGTATTTTTATTCTAGTTTAATAACTAACTTTTTTAACTTAACATAGTTTTGATTAATTTCTTCTTGTCTTGTCTTGTAGTTTAAATGTTTTCTCTAATATATTTAAATTGTATCTTATTAAAACTTCTAATCTTAATTTTATTTCATATTTTTTTATTAATTTGATCACTTTCACTTTCTTACTTCATTCTTTCTTTTCTTTCATCCTTGCAATGTGAACATACATATGAACTACATCATTTTTGACAAATCTAGGTTTTTTTTCTTAAAATGATTTCCTAATCAATAGGATTTACTCTTTCAAATAGGTCAAATAACAATTTTAATTCAAATTTGAGATTAAATAAATTGTATATTGAAATAGTGATATTTGATCTCATCATTATTTTTAAGTATCTTTCTTTTCGACATGGTCGATAATAGTGTCATGTTGATTGATTTTATGACATGGTTATAAAATTTATTTAGATTTATTATGAAATGTATTAATTCTGATAACTTAAATACCCTTTTTCATTCCTTATGATTTTTTCTCAGCCATAGTTCCCTTACAATTAAACTGGTATGATTTCACCTTGATTTTCATGATAGCCAAACGGGTTGATTTGTTGACATAATAAATTTCACTAGCAACAAAGTCAATGTCAGTGTTTTGATAAGATCACCTACAATTTTTACCATCAAAAAAGTAAATTTTCACCATTAATAGTAACTTGGGAAATGAACCTACCTTTCATTTTAACAATAATAATATCCCACATACACTTTTCTTTTCCTAAATAACAAGCATGTGTCCTTGTTTGGAATGGATCCTAGAGTTAGTTATCTATAGATGCAGTAAATTTATTATTTTATGAGATCATATCCTAGTGTAAACATCATTTATTGCACATATATAATGTATATAATTTTTATTTCATAAAATATATTTTATTAATGAATCTCTCTTACTATTGCCTAGATTACCTGAATACTTTATGTGAATGTTTCCTATGCTAAAATTTATGGGATTTATCTTCTCTGACGTGATTTTAGTGAAAATAATTTTTTTCCCATCATGAAATCAAGCCTATGTTGATATAATATGGTACTAGACATTATGGATTATATCCATTCTTCATAGATATTCATTTTAGAAGTTTGTAGTTTTCTGGCAAGTTTGCCATGCCCACACAACACATAAATCCCTTCATCAAGTTTATGAGAAATCATTATTTATGTTTGTTTTAATAATTTTTAATAATTATTATAAGTCCTCTTATGTATCAATCAAAATCTATAAAAACTATTTGTAATCCATTCCTCTTTAGTAGTTTCAAATTATAGAAAAAGTAGGTTGTTGAGACAACCTTTTTTTTGTGGGTTTAAAAATTTATAGCATAAGTGATTTACATGGAGAAATTTATATTATATGATACTTTATTTACATGTAAAATCTCTTATTTGATATATAATTTATTCCTTCACTTGAATTGTTATATCAATTACAAATCCACATATAGAGGAGTTTTATGGTAGATATTTCTATCAATTTTTATCTATGAGTGATTTTGTGTAGATATGAAATTCTCTTTGGATATATTTTTTAAAGGGTAAATTTTATATAGATATGTTTGGAGTGATTTAAAATTTGTAGACATAAACAATATATTATTCAATAAATGTTACATATATATAGGAAGAGAATCTCCTAAGAGTAAAGAGTCTTATTCTATTTGCAATAACAACTTTACTATTTTAAGTGGGTTGCTCCAAAAAACTACATGAAAATAAAAATAGCTATTTATATTTTAAATACATATCATCTACATCTATAACATGCAAGTAATATAATATCTAATAATTCCCCCTAGTATGAACATGGGAAAATAAATTAGCACTTGAGAACTAAATCAAGCACATTCTTGACACACATGGGAACAAATCACCCATAAACCATTACATATGGACATTGGGTTCACCTGATATTGCATATATTATAAGTGGATCTAACATTTTTTAATTAATGTGTAACATATAATTATATATTTTATTTGAAATGGATTTACTTTTGAATAAAATAAATTGCCAAATCTCTTTTAGTACCTTTAATAATCTAGATAATCATTCACTAATTCTCTTGCAAGACTTTGATGTGATAAAAGTTGTTCACATTTATAGATAGGGAATTGGTAGTGTGGACTCATTTTCTAATATTGGAGTTTAAAGCTTATAAATTATCAGATGGAAAAATCCCATAAACCTACTTCCTCTTATCAATCATATTCTTAATGTGGAAGATAATAATAATTTTTCTTTGTAATTATTACTTGATGTTGTCAATTATTAATGGGACATAGATGTTATGGATGAAACCCTACTCCAAAGTGTCATATATTGATTATATTTATAAATTAATAACTACATAATCAAGGTATAAAGGAAAGTCAAACAAGTCCCATGTGACTCTTCATCCAAAATTAGTTAAGGGTCTAAAAGATGCTTCTAAACATTATATCCCATAAAATGTCAGTATTATGATTAAACATTGCACTGATAACATAAGCTCTTTAGGTCATTTGCTACCTCATTTTATATTCAATGGAGAAAATGGCATTGAGAGGAAAGGCTTTCTATTTGGTGTTATCCAAAATTTGGCTACCACGAAAGAGGATCATTCACAACTTTGATGTACTTGATCTTAAATTTATAGATAGCCCTTACAAAGGTCTTGTGTTAGTCATTAATGATCTAATATGATAGGTAATGTGTCTTCCTTGGCATTTTCAAGGTCATTTAGGATGGTCTAGTTAGTATCTGAGTTAGGTCATGTTGTCTTCTCATCAAATTGTCATTTTTTATGGTCTTCATTATGTGTTTATAATTGTTAAAGGAAGGTTTGACAAAGTTGAGTTTAAGTGTGAAATCAATTTGATGAGGAATAATGCCTAAGGAGACAAGGTGGTGACCCTTATAGGATAACCATTATCTAAAGCTGGATAAATAATCAAAATTATAAAATTCATCATATTTTTTTTCAAACAATTTGGAGAGTTTAAGGTAGTTTTGACAAGTTTAAGGTATTTCACTACTTTAGTCTTATTGTAAATTCTAATATTGATATGATACTTGCTAGTCATGAGAAAAGTGAAGGTTATAAAAGGTAATGGTACATATATATTCATGTGACAAGACATATGATAAGGTTTAAAATGTGAAAAGAGGTAGGAATAAATTCATAAATGATACTTTGAGTCAAAATATGTAGTTACTGCTCTTGTAAACAACTATAAATATATGTTCTTGGCCAAGAAGAAATAGAAAATGCATTTAAAGGAGAAGAATGGATCAAAAATATTTGGATTAGTTTCAATAAGGTTAGATCATGTTTTTAAAATCTTTAAAAAGTCATTTCAATCCAAAAATTGCATCAGATATCCATTACATTCTTAGCAAGCTCAAAATGGTCATTTTCAGATGCTTAGTTTGTATAAGAGAGAGAATATTTGGTTAAATGATATTATATAATTTAAAATACATATATTACCTTAAAAATAGTTTAATTGGTTCTCACATATAATTCATATTCTTTATGAACCATTGCTAAGAGTATAAGGAGCTCTTAAGCCCTCTTAAAACCCCATAGGGTTAGTTTTCTCCTCTTACAACTTTATGGGATTCAATAAATGAATGAAATGTTTGAAAGATGTATATTAATGATTTTATTACCTATAAAAATTCATATTCAATTAAAATTTTCAATTAACCCTCTGGTACCTATAACAAACCTCTTTGTTTTGAATGATTCTTGTTTTGGCAAGAAGGTTTTGATTGGTTTGGAATGGTTTCTCACCTCAAAATGACTTCATGAAACATAAATAAATATAAAAATACCTATAAAAACCACCTAAATTTTTATCTAATATATATTAATTTTCCTTCCCTTGTGTTAAATTCAATGGGCAGACCTGAAGAAGAAAGAGGTGCTCCTAGCCTAAAATAACCATCTAGAGGTTCAGGTGAACTAGGAAGAGTTGTTAGTGAGACATGAATATAATAATATTTATAAGTTATGAGAGACATAAAATTAGTAATTTATAATTTTAAAAATATATGTGAACCAAATAATATCACTAGAATGGTCAAGAATATCACATGTTCACCTACAGGTATGTTACAGGCAAATGAGAGGAAATGACATATTCATGGTGTGGAATAGAGTGTTGGAATCTTTATTAAGGTAAAAAAGTATAAATAATATAAATAATTATTAAAAATATCAATAATTTTATATAATTACAAAATTATAAGAAAACCCTCATATGCAGTCAAGAAGTTTAAATGGAGACCTATACGTTTGTGTTCAAATTATGAAGAAAATATACAATTTTATATTGAGATTGAGTCTTTGAGGGTAATATAAGGTTTTATTAATATTAAATTAATATATTTAATAGGTTTTTAATATTTTATGTAAATTTTAACCATCAATAATATGTCTTCTCAATTTCTAATAGAGTGTTAGGCCTTGAGGGCATAATATAGGCTTATCTATTGATTACAAGGAAAAGATGCATTTTTTGGTATAAATATGAGATTTTAGGATGTGAAAGACACAATTATATGTCAAGTATATATACTAAGGATATAAAATTTCATATCATTTATTATATTTATCCCTTTTCTAACCCTATATAAATCAAACCTAATAAAATGCATGTATTGACCTATTATAGGTAGAATTGAGAAAAACACACTATTCGGTGGCAAGTGAAATGAGAAGAGTGTTTATAGTGTAAATAAAAGAATGATAAAAATTATAATATCATTAAAAATAAATAAATTTACAATTTTAATAATTATACCTTCATATTTGCATTCAAGAGACCTAAACACAGACCGACAGGGCTAATGTGCACCTACAGGCCTATAGGTGAGAAAATGTAAAGAAGTTTCTAGTTTTGAGTTGTTTTAAAGATTTTAGATAATTTAAATATGGATAATATTTTTTTTAATATTAAATTGAGTTTTTAACTAATTTATTGATGAATAATATGACAAAATAATGGCATTAGGGTCATACTGGCATAATTGCCTATAACCCCTCAAAGTATGAAAATCAAGTTGTAGAACCTTTTGGAAGGTCAATGCATATTTTAGATAATTAATAAGAGTTTTATAAACCATTATAGAAATATTTTATTCATATACAACTAATAAAATTTACTTTTAAGGTTTTAATCCAAAAAAATTTCTTTCTCGGTCCTATACACAGTCTTGTAAACCTAAGAGACTACTTTTAAAGCTTAGAAGCTCCATTGAGTAAATTCATTGTGTAAATGGACATTAGAGGATTTTAAGAGGTTTAAATACTTCCATATAAATGTATTTATTCATTTATAATGTTGATATGTAGTATGCACAATGATTAAGAAGACTGAGCACTAAAAACTATCTTAAAATGTTCCTAAGAACTTGAGAAGACCTAGTCTTTTTCTCATAGCTTGAAGGAGGATTTGAATGGGACAAAGTGAGTCTAAACTATTTTCATAGGGTTCCTGTAATTAAAAATTATAACATTATTTCATAATTTTAGGCCTTCAAATTTATGAACTATTTTTATGAACATAAACACACCTAGAACCCTACTAAAACCTCACAAGAGGCCCAATGGAGAAGATTTTTATAAATTATTCTAATGGATTGGTATGGCCTAAAAAATCCTTATGTGGTATTTTAAAATCTTTGGGATATTTATGGATTTATATTTTTGGCATGTGTTAGGTAATTTTATACAAAATTTTGCTTATAAATTATTATTGTAGGTCTAATAATAAGTTATGATGGTTTCCATGAATTTTGATTGAGTGACACCTAGTAGGATAATTTGAAAAGACCTATGAGCTGAAGAAGGTAGGGGATAATGATTTTAAAGACTCATAAGGAAGTTATATATTTATTTTAACATATTTTTAGCATTCAATACACCTAGTTTTGAGCAAACATGTTATCAAGAGTTCCTATTAGACCTAATGCACTTGTACCTCAATCTTGAAGATGATTTTGAGAATAAAAATGGGAAAATTACTCCTTAAAAGGTACTTGAGAGGTATTTAAGATGTCATAGTATTACTGATGCAATAAATAGGCCTAGGATTGAAGTACAAACTTTTTTTGTGGTCTTTATTTAAATCAAGTAGGCTTTTAATCAAATTATAGGTTCTTATCATTTTGAAGACAACTGATTCCTAATCCCTTAGCCTCACAAAGTTGAGAGAGACATTGAAATGGCCTAGGATAGAATTAGAGGACTCTAAGAACCATAACCATGGCTAATACATGGAAAGATAAAGAATTGTTACTCCTTCTAGAGTAAGAATGGATAGTTTTAAATGAGGTTGATCAGTCATCAAGAAGGTAAAAGGTCACACTATATGCCACCCTTGATTAGGGAGAAGATAACATCAAGTTAAAACTTGTGAGGAAGATGTTATTGAACTATTCTTTGATAGTTTTCTTAGATGTATTTTATCCCTCATGAGATGATACTTAGCATATGCATCTCATATGCCTCTCTCTTTCTCATCCTATATATGCTACCTTGAATAGATTTTTATAGATCATTTGGCTGAGTATGGTAAATCCATACTTAACCAAACACTTGTACTATGCTTTTGAATGTTGAATAAAGATGTTTCTTACCTTAAAAAATGGTTACAATCAGTGTACTTGTGTGATTTTTGATGAATACTAGTATTAGTGCCTTCACTCTCTCTCGTTTGTCCTCTCTTACCTCTTTGAAAATGGATTATCTTCTTGTAGGTTGTTTTAAAATTTTAGGGTTTTGCTTGATTAATGTAAATCCTAGTTTTTAAAGGGTTGAGTATGTTGTTAATTAGTAATGAAAATTAGAAATGAATAATTTAATTTAATTTTATAAAAATTTTAAGTGAGAGGAGAAAAGGTTTTTATCTAGAACTAAATAGACTTTTATGTAGACCAAGGAAATGGAACAAATTGGAGAGACAAATAGGCACCATTCATCTTCTGACTTTTTATTAAAATTTGGTCTCAACTAATAGTGCTCCTATTAGGATAATAGTATCATGTGGTGTTATTATTCAGTTATGGTGATATGTCCCTAATGTAGAAAATATATAAAACTTTCAACAAAATTGTAAGAGTTTTAGAGGTCTTGTAAGAAGTTCTATGTCATTCATGAGCTTGATCGTGTCACTATTTTGGCTAAATCTCTTTTGAAACCCTAATGAATACATGCACACATTAAATAATAAATGGATAAACTGCAACAAATAAAGTGAAAACTAGGTTGTGGGATGTTATGCAGAGCAAAACCCATGTTATCATAGTTACTACCTACATTAAGCCCAATGCTAGGGGTCTTAGATCACATGTAGTTTTCCCTTAGGCAACATGCACCATTGAATTACATGGTATGATAGAATGACTTTCACTTAGGCCCTTATTTAATTGAGCATGTAATATCTACGGGTGATGACCGAGTAGTATGCAGAGTACTGAGTTGTATTATTGCTTGATTTTATGTAATTATGTTCCAAAATATTAAGTGTTAGATGTAAAATGCCTTGTGAACCCCTTTATAGATAAGTAAATTTTATTTTAATATAAGACTTTATTCATTGGTCAAAAATTTGTAAAAAATGGATAAAAAACATAAGAGAAGGCTCATTAAGGGGTTAAGACTCAAACACATGAGAAAAGGCCCATCAGACACTAGAGCCATAATTGGACACTAGTACCATTTGGTGTTACTATCTTGAAAGTGGCACATATGTCATAAGGATTACAACAAATATCAAATTAGGAAAAATAGTCTAAGGGCCCCTTTGACTGGGAAAAGGTGACTTATAACTACTAAAATTGTCATAAATAAGGAAAAAAACATAATAAAGACCAAAAGACTCAAAATGACCACTTGAACAATGGATATAATCATCACTAAGAACTTCATGTGAAATAAAAATAAAATACATAGTACATATGGTTTATTTACCAAATTAGGTGTTTACATTTATCCCCCTTTTATTCTCGTAATGAAATGAAATGAAAGTACTAGATTAAAATAAAAAGAGGAATGGATACTTATACTTATGTGATTGTTGTCTAGATTCGGCCCACTTCTTGGATAGAGAAGTGGATATGAATTGGAGTGTAATATGTGAAAATAAAACACATGGTGTGTACACTGATATACTAAATCTAAGTATGTAAACTGAATGTGTGAAGAAACAAGGCTCACTTTCCCCCATCATAATATCTATACTGAATTTGCATATGTAAATTAAATATGTGTAGAAATAAGGATCACTTTATGCCACTCTAATTTTGAACTAAATTTGAGTATGTGTCTGAGAACTTGTGAATCTAAATATTTGTGTATAAATGTGTGTTTGTATATCTAAATGCCTATGTAAACTTGTGTATCTAAATATACTAATATATCAAAATAGTTTTATCTGAGTGGATTGTATATTAGTGTAGACCTATGTATCTAAATTTTTATAAAACTATATATGTCTGAAGTAATCTATGTATGTTTTTCACTCTTTTGGTGAGAGATCTAAGACTGTGGTGAGGGTATGTAAGCAAAAATGGTAATTATCCCCTATAATAGTGTTAATTAGTAGGTGTAATGTTGTTTTAAGTTTAAATAATGTATTTATTGTAAGATATTTGATAATTAAATGTGTAATTTTATTGATGTTTTGCCTATTGTGAATTAAATTATAGTGATATTATTTTTATTGTTTTGTAGATTTAAAATTGATTATAAGATTCATTTAACAAATATGTGGTTTTTCACATTCATATCAAGTCCCACATGCAAGAAAAAATTCTCAAATCAAAGATACGGTTCTCAAGATATCACATTGGCAAGGGATTGGTATTAGTTGGTGAAATTAGCATGCAAGGTTAAATTTAATAAGGTTGCATTGGATAAGAATGACTTAAATAGTTCATTTGATTAATTTGGAAATTCATTTGGATCATTGGAGTTGAGATCAACTACATGTCTAAGTGAGATAAATATTCTGAGGAGATGAGGAGCCATCTTGACCTACTATGAGGAGGTTGAGGCATGAATATATGCTGACGAGGAGGTTAACCTCGTAAGGAAACCAAACTATTTCCTAATTTTTTTAATTTTATCCTACATTTATTACTTTTTTAACTAAAAATCTTCTATTTTAAGACCGATTTTGCAAAAATGGCACTATTTTCCTTATTTTGACATATGAGCACATAGTGATGAATAGGCTAGTGGTGTGTGTATATGATGGTTAGGCTTATCCATAGTTGTTTGTAGAGAGATGGACAAGGATGTGTCATGTACCCAAGAGGAGAACTATGTAGTGTTGGTAGTTTTTAGATAGTTTTAAAATGGGGGATATTATCTATAGGCCCTACAAGGGCTACGAGGGATGGTCCAATGATAGTAATTAAGTGAGATAGATTCAAATGATTTTTTGGTTACATAATCATTGGGTAAACATATATGATTGATTTTAGTATGAGTAGGTCCCAATAAAATTCAATGTAGTTCAGGATGTGCCCCCAACATTACTAATATGGTTGAGGAGTTATTGGGGACCTATGAGGCCAAGTAGTAGGCTAAGGTTATCTATTAGTGAGTTGTCTCTTATTCGATTAGTAATGTAGGACCCTGATATTGATACACCATATATAAATGATGTGGGAGTGACTGATGCCATCATATCCTAGTAGAAGGATCATATATGGGTACTTCTATTTTTGAGAAGTGTGATTATTTCATAGGATATAATATAGGTAGATCCCATTAGGGTTGTTGATAGTAAGTTAATATAATGTTTCTGTATATTATATGTATGTTTGGTTATTTATTTATGTGATTAAGAATATAATATACTTTAAGTGATGGCAAGTATTAGGAGACCACCATCTATTTGGTGCTTCAGGATTTGACATGGAATATTCATCATGATTTTATTGAGGATGGATTGGTAGAGAGGGCCACCAATGTAACCGATTTGTAAGCCAATTTGTTTGACTACTTTACAATAGCTATTGCAATATACTGATGAGAGACGATGGATATAGATGAGTCATGTTCCAAATTTCATATGTGTGTCATGCCCACATTCGATTCTCTAGGTGGGACTAGTATTCAAATAATAGATGTCTACATACATCTTCAGAAAGAGCATGTAAAGTGTATGGATGAGTTGGGCATGTAATGTGAGAGAGAGAAAGTATATCAAGTCATCAATTTAAGTCATGGAGAGAGATTAGGGACTCTAGTTCTATATTTGATATATCTTTGAGTGAGAATGAGGGAGCTAGTCCCAATAGTCATGTTTGCATCATTGAGTGAGGGACTATATTTGTATTGAAACTATAGTTTGAGTTATATATATGGATGTTTGTTGTTTAAATTAACATTGTGTATATTGGTAATTAGATCTTTTTTTATTGTATAAGTTTATATGTGTTTAATTGGTTTGATTGTTTTAAATGATGATATTTATATATTATTTTTATTGAAGTAAAATTAATGAATTTGTATCTGTTTATGAATGTTTAGGTATGTGTGTAGTGGATTAGGATTTTTTATTTATTGGTATAGGGTTACTTGTATTTTAGAAGATTTTTACATGTAGATCATGTGACTATCGTATGCCATATTTGAACCCTAATAACATGGATAACCAATCACCATACTACTAATTTTTTGTTGGTATAGAAGGAGACTCTAAAGCTAAATCTATGTGTGATACACTGCTAGTATGTAAATGTGTACACTCTAGAGAAAAAAGATTGATTGGTAGATATACTAAAACTATACTCTAAGGTGTATGATTTCTATAAAATATCTTGATCAGTGTATGAATTGGAGCTATGTTATTATCTTTGTAGTTATTTCCATATATATTTATTAGTGTTTAAACTATTGATATACCTTTAACTTTGTAGTAATTTCCACATATCTTTATTGGTGTGTGTATTTGATCTATGTTATGATCTTTGTAATTATTTACATATATATTTATTAGTGTTTTAACTATTTTTGTGACCTTAGCTCTGTATTTATTCCCATGTATCTTAATTGGTGTGCATACCAGAGTTGTGTCTTGTTTTCTTTGAACTAGTTGCCATATCTTCTGAAACTGTGGTACATTAGACTGCTTATAAATATGTGTTCTATAAACCACATGACTCATACAATGAGTAAATAATGCTTTCTTAAAATTAATATCCCAAGATAACTCTATCATAGAGGAGTGTGATCTAGAAGTGTGTGGAGAATGAGATATCATTGCACCCTATGTAAATCTTATAGTACCTTAATGGACATACTAGTCAATACAAGATCGAAGAACATAAAAATGATCATCTAAGTGTCCATTTATCTTGTGAAAGATACAATATGTCTTATATTATACCCTATGTAAAAAATGTGGTGGATGATGATTATTAGGGGTAAGTGTGCTCTCTATCTAATAGTGTAATCAAAATGGCATGAGACCCAACCTCATATGAAAAATGTAGAACCCCTTTATGTGTATTTTGTGTTTTATTAATCGTAAGAGGTGTTATGTTCAGTGGATATTTTCATTTATTAAGTATCTTTATCATTGGTTTATTTTCCACTAAGTTATTAATTAGAAATGGAGTATGCTCTTGTCCTATATTAGATAATTGTGGCTCTGAGAGGCCTATATCTAGATCTACCTTTGACTGTGTAACTACTACTCCCAATTTTACCCCTAATGCTATAGTTGAATTATATATATGCTAGAATGATTTTGATGTTTTATATAGTAATCTCTCCTTAATATGATATATTAAGCCTCTATCAAAGATGTATTACGCCTCTAAATCTACCAGTTGATAAATCAACTAATGCAAACAAGCTTTTAATCTTAGAATGTATTTAGATGTTGGTTCTATCTCACCTTGATGTAATGAAGGTAACCTCTCATGTATGACTCAAGGTCCCTTATTATGTATGTAATGCCTAAGAAATAATATCTCTAACTCCTCATATGTGTGTATAAATCCACTAGGGATTGTATTCTTGAACCAATTTATTGTTTCCCCATATTAGGACTTTCGAAGCAGTTATAGTAGAGTCAAATTATTAGTAACATGTGCCATGGATTTTAAATAATAATAAAGTTACTATTATGGATCTCCATTACCATAAAATATAGGTAACACTGGTATCTAAAAGTTATGTGGTAACCTTATAGTTGAGATTCTGCATGTAATAGGGTTGCCATGTATAACATTGGCATTAGCCTAAGATCAGTATGTTTTATTCTCCAAAGTGAGATGGTGTGCTTATTGTTTCAAATCACCCACAACATGCATCAATGAAATTAAAAATTGTGAAGGTATATTATCATCATCATGGGGTTCATTTAATGATTTAATTTTGTGATTTATCTTAGCTATTAGTATATTGTATTAGGATGCTTTTCTAGGGAGGGTTTGTTTAATCTCTATAGCCTTTAGAGGTGTGATATATGGGACCTAGTTAGATGTAAAATATCTACCACCCTCATTTAGTGTAGTTTGAGAAATAAGTTTTACTATAGTAAGGGGGTTGAGGGAGATTCATTGATATTTCTTATATTGTTAAGTTGCAAATAAGTATCACATGCTAATTTAATACAAGGTACTTTATGCTCTAGTAAGTTTAAATTATGAATAGAATAATAAGTATGTGTGTGCCTTCTTAGATGTGATCTAGTATTTGGTTGAACAAGAGAAATAGGTGAAGTAAGATAATAACTAAAAGGTGTAGAATATATGTCCTCTTCATCATAATCACAATAATCATCATTATCCCATGGTTCATCAAAATAAGATTTTAACTCATTTGTAGAAGTAAGAGTAGAAGAAGTATCATCCATATGCTCATTAAAAGAGAGAGATTGGGAAGATTTTAAATTTTTACTACTGTGCAATGTGTCATCATGTGTGAGTGTAATGCAATGCATATATTCAATATTTATGTGTGGAATGAAAAGATAATTATCCATTTAAATTTTAAATTTAAGGGTAGAAGAAGTATCAACCATGTTTTATTTTTGTATATTATTACATATAATAAAAGAGTTAGAGACGTTTGAATCATCAATTTATTGTAAAGAATCAATGCATTGAGCTTAGAATGTGAAGGAAGGTGATAGAATAACTTCATAAACCTTAGTTTTTGCATTTATAAAAGGTGTAATATCATTATTACTTGATTTTTTAAAATTTAAATGAGAAGGGTAAAAAATATGCATTGTTACTTTTACTTTACTTGAATCATGCAAAAGTGGCTTTCATGTATTTCACTTATATTGATTTAATTTGAATAATGAGGTAGAATAATTAGTTGAAAATTTAGGATCACATTGAAATTAAACACTACCAACAAGATATTATTTTGTCATTACATTGTTAGTTTGATTTTGAGGAGTAAGAGAAAAGTGAGAGAAAATAGAATATGATGTATATAATATAGTGCATTTTTATTGTCATGCTTATATTAAGCCTCATATCCATGATTATAATAATAGTCATCATCATAATTATAAATGAAGTCATTATTATGCTGTAATTTATAATATTGAAAATTATTCCATTCATTGCTATAATCATGAGAGACATTTAATATTTCATAATTGGGCGAGTGGTAGAAGATTTTTTAGATGACATTTTAAACTTACCAAAGAAGATAATGTAAACAAAGAATAATAAACATATAAGAAGTAGAATGTAATATAACATAAGTATATGTGAAATTTTATAAATTTTGAACAAAGTGTGTAATAGAAAATATGAATATAATTGAAACCCTAATTGCTAATATTTATATGTATAGGGACCTAGTATGTGGATCTAGGGTTTTGAATTAGGGTTATGTTGTAAAAATTTAAATTATATTAAATAAATGAAACCCTAATGTGGGATTGATTAAATTATCTAGGTTATGTCAGAAAAAGAATTTTATAACCCTAATTTAATGCATAAAAATTGAGAGAAGGTAAACCTTAAGTAAAACTAGGGTTTTAATCAATATTTAAAGTAAGTCATGTTCACCAAATGTATTAAAATTTTACAATTTTATTTGATTTAAATAGTAGTTGTTAAAGGGATGATTATGTTGTTAATATGGAATGAAAATTAGAAATGAATAATTTAATTGATTTTTCCTAAAATAGTAAGTGAGATGAAGCAAAGTATTTATCTAGAAATAAACAGAATTTAATGTGGATCAAAGAACTAGAATAGGTTGGAGAGGTAGATAAGTACTATTCATATTTTGATTATTTA
This sequence comes from Torreya grandis, assembly GCA_037957365.1. NCBI lineage: Eukaryota > Viridiplantae > Streptophyta > Pinopsida > Cupressales > Taxaceae > Torreya > Torreya grandis. The sequence continues at coordinate 4,447,664 of JARHVA010000435.1, forward strand.
TCTAAATATGATATTATATATTAGTGCCCATATTAGGATAGTAGTGCCATGTGACACTAGTGTCCAATTCTGGTGCTAATTTACCTCATATAGAGACTATCTAAAACTTTTAGAGAAATTACAAGTGGTTTTATATTTCTTATAAGTATTTATGTGTCATTTGGGGACATGATTGTGTCACTATTTTTGTTGAAACTCTTCTAAAACCCTAATTAATACCTACACACATGAAACAATAAATAGATAAAATATAAGAAGGAAAGAAAAAACTATGTTGTGATATGTTACGATCGTGTAGAGTAGAACCCATATTATTTTAGTTGTTGCCTACATTAACCCTAATGTTAGGGGTCTCAGATCACATGTAGTTATCTTTTATGGAATGTGCACCATCAAAATGCATGGCATGCTAGTAATAATTTCACTTAGGCCCTTTTTTTATCAAATATGTAATGGCTAGGTGTGATGACTAAGGAGTATTCATAGTATTGAGTTGTACGATTGATTGATTTTAAGTAATTATGTGCCAAAATAGTAAGTGTTATATGTAAAAATCCTTGTGATTCATTTTATATATAAGGAAATTTGATTTTAATATAATACCTTATTCATTGGCCAAAAATTTATAAAAGAGAGATAAAAACATAAGATAAGGCTCATGAAGGGGTTAAGACACAAACATAGTAGAAAAGACTTGTCAAACACTAGATACATAATTAGACACTAAAACCATGTGGCATTGCTATCCTAAAAGTGGATCCTATGTCCTAAGCATTAAATAATATTCAAAATTTGGCAAGGTAGGATAGAGGCCCTTGTGACTGGGAAAAGGTGACTTATGAATTCTAGGAGTGTCCCAAATAATTAAAAAGTAGACATAAGAAATATCAAATGACTCAAAATAACCATGCAAACAAGGGCTATCATCATCATGAAGACCTTCATGTGAAATATTAACAAAATACATAGTAATTATGGTTACTTTACCAAATTAGGTTGTTTACAAAGGTCACATTATGAGTTTGGATAGACTTGCATAGTTTAGAAATGGATTTTAATCATTAGTGTATCCCTTAGGCATCTTGATTAAACCTTCTATTCAACATATTATATTTGACCTCCATATTGAAATACTCATACTTTAATGTCCTTATTGAGTAGTGTGATCATATTTACAGCCAATTCATGTTCTTAGTGAAGTATAGTCAAGTGGAGGGTGTTAATTTGGTGCATCACCTCCCTAGTTTAGTTTACTTCCAGTTTTCTCTCCCTTTTCCCTATAAGCAATAGGTCTAGTATTAGTTTTAGTGTGATAGAATCAAGGGAGCTATCCCTATATAGATATTCAATTCACTCTTTAGGTTACCCATAGACAATAGGTGGCTCTGTGTTATCACTTAAGTGAGGAGGCTTAAACAACCTGCTCAAGGGTACAACTTTTGATGATAATAGTTATGACACTCCTAATGGGACAAGAGACTTCATCCATGGAAGAGTTATTGGTGTTGATATTTAATATAACATAATTTGGAGGTATGAAAATAAATACCAATGGTTATTATGAGTATAATCAATTGATTTTAACAGCCCACACATTTTTTTAAATAAGTACTCTTTGTGCTTTATCTTTATCATGCAATTTCATGGCTGAGTTTGGAATGGATTTCTATTTTAATCAAGTTGGTGAGACCTATTAACATCATGTTGATCCTTAACAATATCTTAATGATCCATATCAGCCCTATAATGACCCTAATTAACCCCCACATGACCTTAGCTATCAATGTGATCAGCCTTGCTATCAATATTACTATTCTCCCTCATTTCCTATCAACTTTACCAAGATTTTCAACCTTCATATTAGTCCTATAAATATTTATATCAATGTAGTTAAGATATAAGGAGGAGTTTATAGCTAATCAAATTCAAGAAAATAAAGAACAATATTATCAACTTTTCATGAAGATGTCAAAGAATCAAATGGTAAAGAGAAAGGTAGATAGAAATGTATAACTTGGTCATGTTATTCCTATTCATTTTATTCAAAAGATAAGGGACTCATTACATTTTTAAACTAGTACATGGGTAGCCTTTTATAAATAAAACCATCATGTCGTAACTATTGAAATGCTAAAAATAAAATATTTGAATCAATGCATGAAGGTTAGGTTAGTAAGATGGGAGAAGCAATAATTTCAATCTCTTCAACCTTAATTATCCTCTTCAATCCCAATTTATTCCACTTGTGTTCCTAAGTTATTACAAATTATAATATCCCATCAAAAAATATTTATTCTATGAAAGCTTTGCTCATTATTCCTCAAGCTCAACCCATTCTCTCTCATGAACCTTCTCATATGCTCATCTAAAATCATAAAATGGAGGACAATTTAAGGTATTTTGTAATCTTCCCAAACCCTTCATTTACCCCTCAAGTTACAACACACCATCAAGAGGAAGCTCCTAAGTTAAAGGTTCCAAGTTGGAGGCAAGTGGTCAAGTAATGGGTGAATAAACATGAACCATGCCTAGATCAAGAGATTGAGGCCAAAAAAGAACTCATGCTTATTAAATCCCCATCCCTCCCTCCTCAAGAACCTAAAACCTTCCCATCATAGAAGTCTATCCAAAAAATCATCTAAAATAAGAAAGAGGTCCTTTTTGAGAAATTTGAAGAAAATAACACTTTTCCATAATGAAAGTTGATTCAAGAGAGCATTTAAATGAAAAAGAAAGTCCTGGTTGAGAAGGTTTAAGACCAAAGCATATCAATGTTTGAGGGATTATTTAGTGAATGGAAAGAGAATAATGATAATCCCATGGATCTCAATAATCCAAAGATTTTTTTGTGAATTTAAGTTGCCTATCCTTAAAAATAATATGTTTTATAGGAGGCAAATGAGTAAATCTAATTTGGAGATATAAGTGAGCCTGAATAAGGCTATTAAGAATAAAATTCAAGTGAACATGAGGAAGAGCTCATCATTTTAACTCCTCTTGGTGAATAAAATAAAAAATAAATATTTTGAGATGAAGGGAGAGGTGATCTTCATCATGTGGTAGCAAATTTTGAAGGAGAAAACACTCTTTAAGGTGAACAAATCTAAATTGAGATAGTTATAATAGTTGAACAACCATTTAGTTTTCTCAACAAGACCATGGATGATCAAGAACAATAGTTCTTAGATCTTCTTGATGAATTTGATCAACTAGATATAATAGAGATGAGTGTGGACACCTTTCAAGATGTCTCAAGTGACCATGAAGAGGAAGATCACGTTGCAACTCATCATGAGGTGAGTATTCTTGAGGACACATTGGCCTTTAACCTTTTTGAGACTCATGAACAAGAGATGGATATTTTATAAACAAATTTGTAGATATGTCATGATTTTATTGGATAATTTGAATAATTTGATTAAATTTTTAGTACCTCAAGAGAATGGAAATATTGAAATTAAACTTGGCATACTTTAAATTGACCAAGAAGAAGCTACCTTTTAGGAAGATATAGAAAAATTTTGCTCTAGTTTGGATAGTGAACCTACATCCCTTAAGGAGAGTACTAAAATTGTTATCTTGTCCAATGAGCATGATTAAGACATGCATGAGAAACATCTAGAAAAGAACATCATAGTGTTTGATCTTGTTTAATCTCATAAAAAATTTCAAGGAGGTCTTGAAGACATGTGATAGTCCTATTTGTACATGTCCAAGAAACTTGAAGATCTTGAGAGGTTAATACATATATAAGAAAAATATGAAGTTGATGTTGCCCTCACAAATCAATGTGTGATTAGCTTGGAAAGAATTACCAAGATCAGAACATAGTATGAGGTAAATGTTGAAGATTAAGATGAGTTTGTGTTCATTAAGGGTATTATTTTTTTCTATTTAAAGTCAAGATAAAAAAATGGTTATCAAGAAAGAAGTTCCCAAGAAATAACAAGACATGATCAGGAGCTTGTACACCATTATTGCTCATCACATGAAAGAGACTCAAGGATTTTTCCTTTTGATCTAGGAGGATCATATCTTATAGGTTAGTTTTAAATAGCAGTTTCTTATTTTGTTTCCTCTAAGTGATTCATATCAAGATGTTTTCACTTGTTATTTTATCTTCTAGACTATTGTGTGTTGGTTTATAGATTTGGTGTCATTTGAACTTGATTTCTACTATAGTTCTAAGCTTAAATAGAAGATACATCAAATGTATATATATTTTAGGTAATTTATTTAGTTACTTATGCTCAAAGTAATACAAGAAAGAAATATCCAAATAACTCCAATTTATGTTGAAAATGGATTCATAATATAGTAATATAGATATGAGCATACAATAAATTTATGATTGGGGTGATAGTTGATCAATTTATAGTTTCATTAGAATATGTTTTATAAATAAATTTTTTTAAATTGGCATTGATTTTTATTGAATAATTAAATATTGATTATGATGTTCACTTGATTTATCATCATCGTAGAGAAGAATTGATAATTTGTTATTTTGGATGTTTAATTTCAATAGTATTACTTAGATTTGGTCATTTATGATATTTGATTTACATGATAGCTTGTCTTAAAATTTATTTATTTATTAGTGAATAAGTAGGGGCCCACCCATTAAGCATGTTTTGTTGTTCATTTTAAAAAACTATATATTATAGATACTTTAAAATGTATCTTATTAAATTAAAGATGGCTTCGCAACCATTTTAGTTAATTTTTATTGACTTTAAGTTTAAGTTATGATGACTTAAGTTAATCAGTTGTTAAGAGATTGTTAGTTCCTTAAAATTAATTCATTCATTTAAAATTTTATTAAAGACCCAAATAATATTTTTTCAAAAGGAGGAACTCTTTTACAGGTACCTATAAATTTCTTCTAAATTTTAGTTTCATACAGTGAAGTGATTTAGCTTAGTACATCATGTATATCCATGTTTATTGCTTATTTATAAACTGATGATTTGAAAATGGACAATATTTATAATCATTTTGTGACTAAAAATAATTCAATTATATCCATGTAATTTTATTCAACTTCATACTAGTATGACAGATTGTTGAGTCTTGTAAAGCTGCAATATTATGTTCTCAGGTTATATAATCAGTTATGAAATAATCTTTGGTTTATCAATAAATTTTTGATTTCATTACATTTAAGTTTATTTGTGTGGTTCAATTGTTATTTAGTTTCTTATTTCTTTCTTTTATTTTCATTTTATTTATTTATGTTGGTTTCCCTTTTAGTAGTTTTAGTCTAGTTTTGTTTATTTTCTTCTTGTGTTTTGGTATAGATGTTTTCTCTAATATATTTAATTTATATCTTATAACTAATTATAATCTTAATTTTACTTCATTTTTTTTTCTTATTACTTTGTTCACTTTCTCTTGCTTTCTTACTTCTTTCTTTTATTTCATCCTTGCAATGTGAACATACAAATGAACTATATCTTTTTTGACAAATTTGGGTTATTTTTCCTTCAAAGAATTTTCTAAGAAAAAGGCTTTACTCTATACGATACATTAGATAATAGTTTTAAATCAAATTTGATATTAAATAAATGGTATAGTGAAATAGTGATATTTGATCAGACCATTATTTTTAAGTATCTTTCTTTTGGACATGGTCAATAATAGTGTTATATTGATTGATTATAAGACATGGTTATAAAATTTATAAAGATTTTTTAACAAACATATTAATTCCTATAAATTAAATAGCCTTTTGCATGCCTTAAGACTGATTCTTAGTTATGGCTCCCTTACAATTAAATTGGTATGATTCCACTTTGACTTTCATAATAGGTAAATGGGTTGATTTTTTGATGTGATAATTTTCACCATCAACAAAGTCAATGTTAGTGTTTTGATAATCCCACTTATAATTTTCACCCTCAAAAAATTTCAATTTTCACCATTTATAGTAACTTGGGTAATGATCCCAGCTTTCACTCTAAAAATAATAATCTCCCACATGCCTTTTTCTTTTCCTAAATAAAAAAACATGTGTCCTTGTTTGAAATTGAACCTAGAGTTAGTTATCCTAATCTGGAGTATATTTATTCTCATCAGAGATCATATCCTAGTGTAACCATTATTTATTACATATATACATTGTATATTAGTTTTAGTTCATACAATCTCTTTTATTGGTAAATCTCTCTTACTATTGCCTAAACATTTTATGTGAATGTTGTTTATGCTAAAATTTATGGGATTTTTTTTCTAACATGATTTCAGGGAAAATATTTTTTCCCCATTATGGGTTCAATCCTATGTTTATATACTATGGTGTTAGATCTTAACAATTATATCCATTCTTCATAGATAGTGATTTTTTAATTTTCTAGTTTTTCAACAAGTTTACCATCCCCACACAACACATAAATACCCTCATCAATTTTATGAGATATAATTATTTATGGGTGATTCAACAATTTAGAATAATGTTTCTAAGTTATTATTCTTATGGATGGATAAAAATATTTAAAAATTATTTCTAAGCCATTTGTCTTTGGTGGTTTCAAAATTTATAAAAAGTATGTTGTTAAGCCAACCTTTTTTATGGATTTAAAAATTTACAACATAAGCCATTTACATGTGTAAATTTATATTATATTAAAACTTATTTATATGTACCATCTCTTATTTGTTAAGATCTAGTTTCTTCCTTTTCTTGGATTCTTATATCAATTGTAAATCTACACATAGAGGAGTTTTATGGTAGATATTTCTCTCAATTTTTATCTATGAGTGATTTTGTGTAGATCTCAAACTCCCTTTGGATGCATATTTTAAAGGGTAAATTTTTTATATAAATTTTTGGAGTGATTTAACTTTTGTAGACACAAACATTATATTATTCAATAAAGTTACATATATATAGGAAAAGGAACCCCTAAGTGTAAGGATTCTTATTATATCTAAAATAGCAACTTCCCTATGTTAAGGGGGTTATTCAAAAAACCTATGTGATAATACAAATAGTTATTTACATTTTAAATACATATTATTTACATCTATGACATGCGAGTAATATAATATCTAATAATTCCCCCCTAATATGAACATGGGGAAATAAACTATCACTTGAGAACTGAAGCAAGCACATTCCTGGAACACACAGGAATAAATCACCCATAGATTGGGACCCATAAACCATTTCAAATGGAAAGTGGATTCCCTTGATATTGTGTTTATTATAAGTAGATTTTGTGTTTGATAATTTATGTACAACATACAATTGTATATTTTAATATAATGGATTTAATTTTGACTAAATGATCCATAAACTACACAGATAAACTCAAAGTGAAGTTTAAAAAATATGGATTTTGAATTTATCAAACTTAAAAAATTATTGAAAATACTCAAAAGAACTTGTAAATTGTTTGGAAAAAGTGTTCTCAGTTATTGAATTGGATTGGAAACGTCACCAAACTTTTCACTTCCATTCACCAATTAAACCGGTATTTGTTTTTAATAAAATGTCATAAATTGTCAATTTTTAAAAAATTGCATGTGTTCTTGATTAAAAAAATTAGAAAAAATAATTTAAAACATGAAAATAAAGATAATTTTACCATTCGACATTGATAACAGAGTTTGACATATCTTGCCTACATCTCTGGGTCCACCCAATAGTGAGGACCATTTCTATAAAATTTGTGAAACAAATATATTAGAAATTATTCAAAACACTACACAACTTCCCTCAGGTCTGATCTCTATCCAATAACTTCACCTTGATGATACACTCAAGCTCGATCACATGAAAATTCTTCCTCAGTCTTCAATCCCCTTCCGAAATTATTTTGGTCCCTTCACTCAAACTATTGGTTTCTCAAAATAATAATAATAATAACATTCTCTTTTTAATTAAAAAAACATCATTAAGAAGGCTTACTTACTATGTACAAGGTTGGATATTGGAGAAAATTCCATTTGGTAGCTATCTCTAAGCTTTCATCTAGCTCTCAGCCTCTTAATAAAAATACACAGTTGGTTGAATGCTTCCATTTAAATACAAGTTCGTGCCTTTTATAACACTTCCAAAACTATAGCATAATTGGTCAAGGCTTATCCCTTTTGCATGGAAAGTCATGAGTTCAAGTCTTGAACCTTCTATTTAGGTGCTTAGCTTATCTTTTGTCCAACATTAGCAAATGGAATTGACTTTGATGTCTTTTTAAAGGCTGGTGGCTTCCCTTTACAATGCCGACACCCATTTTGGTGGGATCAAGGCACCAAGATTAGCATGGTACTTTGGTTAAAGTACCATATATGCTAACTCCATGTCCTCTTCTAATGTATCCATACTTAGCATGGGTATTCATGAAGTCCTCTTCTCACGTTCCTTAGCACCACATTTGACTTGGAAGATAAGTTAGATGTGGCATATAATCTTGAGTGGGGACGTGGCACACATATTCAATATAGGCATATATTCTCAAGCTCCCATGACTTGAAAAAGTAGTTGGATTTCCATGGTGATTTGGTTTCTTCTCCCATGTGGCGTATGGGGCTTGGTAAGTTTGAATTGCAAAGAATTACCAAGGAAAATTACAAGCCTTTAAAACATACAATTTAATTGTCCCACATGCATCTGGTGAGCATAATATAATGATTTAATAAAAAATTCAAATACATTGCAATATTAAATTAGGATTTCAAGGCACCCCTCCTTAAAAAGAGTGTGTCGGCCCTTGCTAAGGGCCCATAGTGAGCCAATAGCGGGGCCCATAGTTCTCCATATGACTACTTATCAAAGACTGGAGGCTAAAACTAAACCAAACACCAACCAAATTTTTTGCACGACCATACATAAATGTACTACCACATGTCAATGGGTGATTGGTCTACTTAGTGTGTCGACATTGCACCACATCATCTTGCGACATAACATTTTTTCCCCTATCGCATCAAAACTTCAACAAGCTATATCTTGAGCATACTGTGTCCATTTTATAAACTGTGAAAAGTGCTAGAAAGCTCTCAATGAGATCTACACTATGAAAGAGGTTTTTTCATGATTTGGAAACTTTTACAAACTGAAATTTGGATCACACCTCCCTATAAAAGAAGCTTTTGGTATCCAAAAGTCTACTATCTCCTAAAAACTAAAAAATTGGTCTACTACATCAGATTAAATAGAGCCCAATCATAGAAAGAGATAAACATTATAAAAATAAATGATTCAAAACTCAACTAAAAACTCCTATAACATGCAATGAGTAAATGAATCTGTAACTGCTAATAACTTGATCACAACATACCAAAACTGTCTACCCATGTCACATCCTATAAAGTGGTGAACTGTCAATACTGAAACAATTCCCAGTGTAACTGCAAAACAAGTTTGTTAATGCTGAAAACATACAATAAATGTTGTGGACATGTTTTAATACAATGCCCTAGTATGGGAATTATATGGTAAGAAAATGCAAACAACACAAAGTATATATTACCTAACATCCAAGCATACCCATAGGGTCTTACAATGCATCCATACATCCATGTGCCAAAAATAGATACATTCCCAAAATAGCAGTCAAATATGAGACAAGTGTTGTAAAGAATTAACTCAACATACAACATGCATTTTTTTATTATCTCCAACTCATCAAATGAGTTCAAGTCCTCTAGATAACTCACATAGCATAAATAGGAGATTCTAAAAACATAAAGCTATTCAACATGAGAATTGAAATAGTTCAAATGATGAACCTATCTCGAAGTGTTCTCACATGCTCTACTAATGCATCATCAAAGCTTGTTATTTCCCTTAAAATAATTCTTAACAATGCTTTATAAAATAAATGCATTATAAATCCACTTAATCAAATTTACTGCCTAGTTAACTTGATTTCCTTAGTGGATTCCTTAACATCATTATGGATTGATTTAACTTCATTGACCTTATTAATAGGTTGATAAATTGTCTTAGTTTTTCCACGTTTATAATGATAAGATGATTTAATTTTAAAACAATGATCAATTTGATGTCCACTCATATGGCAATGAGTGCATAAAACCTTCTTAGGTGAGGTCTCCCTTTTACCTCTTCTCACTTTGCCATGACAAGAATGGTTTATAACACTTGCAATCTTATTAATCATAGCATGCTTCTTCCAAAAAAATGCAACATTTTGGTTATGCATCCCAACAAAAATGTAAGGAAATGATTACATCATCTTCCAAATGTTAAATCCAAATTTCTTAAACATAAAAAGTGGATCAAAAGATTTAGTGCTAACTCTAGTGTAGGAACTAGGAGGTGGAATCTCAATACATATTCTACCTTCCTTCTTACACCATCCATGCTCTACTAGTGGACTCGATATTTTGTTATTAGAAGCTTGTCTTACTTTAGCCATGGAGAAAGTTTTTCCAATTTCCACCTGCTCACTAGTGTAACCCAAACCTAAATGAAGAGTTTTATGCTCTACTTGTATTGGGTTAGTAATTCCTTGGCCATATCGACCAAGACCTCTTCCATTAAAGCCCATTTTCATCAACAATTTGGATCCTATACCCTTAGTGTGTTGCTCAAAACTACCAAAAGCATCATTACCCGAATCTGAATGGAAAGAAGAAGATGAATTACTTGGTAAATAACTTATAGTGCATTCAATCATAGTCTCTACATTTGAAGTAGAAGGTATGGATTTCTTTGGTTCACCACACTATAATCTGATCAAGATTTCATCCTTTGATGCAATCTCTAATTTCAAATAGGCAATCTCCTCATCCAAGGAGCATAATCAAGCTCTCAAGAAAGCATTCTCATCCTGAATCTGGGTATTGATGCTTTCAAGCTCTTCCATCTTAGCTTTATGTGAAAGCTTACCCATGGTTTCCTATAAACACATTGATTCCACAACTTCACACTACAATCTAATCAAGTGATATTGATAACAAATAAATTAAAAGCAACTGTTAAATCACATAATCAGAAGCATTCCCTACTTTCTAACTACTCTGATACCAATTTGATCTGTAAACTACACTGATAAACTCAAAGTGAAGTTTAAAAACTATGGATTCTAAATTTCTAAAACTTAACAAATTCTTGAAAATACTCAAAATAACTTGCAAATTGTTTGGAAAAAGTGTTCTCAGTTATCGAATTGGATTGGAAACGTCACCATATTTTTCACTTCCATTTACCAATTAGACTAGTTTTTGTTTTTAATCAAATGTCATAAATTGTCAATTTTTAAAAAATTGCATGTTTTCTTGATTAAAAAATAAAAAATAATAATTTAAAACATGCAAATAAATACAATTTTACCATCTAACATTGATAACAGAGTTTGGCATATCTTGCCTACATCTCTAGGTCTGCCCAATAGTGAGGACCATTTCTATTGAAATTTTGAAGAAAATGGCTTAAAAATTATTTGAAACACTACAAAACTTCCCTTAGATCTGACCTCTATCCAAGAAATTCACCTCACTGATATACTCAAGCTCAGTCACATGAAAATTCTTCCTCAGTTTTCAATCCCCTTCGGAAATTATTTTGGTCCCTTCACTCAAAATATTGGTCTATCCAAATAATAATAATAAAATTCTCTTTTTAATTACAAAACATAATTAAAAAGGCTTATTACTATGTATAAGGTTGGATATTGGATAAAATTCCATTTGGTAGGTATCTCCAAACTTATGTCTAGCTCTCGACCTCTTAATAAAAATACACAGTCGACTGAACGCTTGCATTTAAATACAAGTTCATGCCTTTTATAACACTTCCAAAACCATAGCATAATCAGTCAAGGCTTGTCCCTTTTTCAAGGCAAGTCATGAGTTCAAGTCTTTAGCCTTCTATTTAGGTGCTTAACTTATCTTTTATCCCACATTACCAAATGGGATCGACTTTGATGTCTTTTTAAAGGCTGGCAGCTTCCCTTTACAATGCCGACGCCCATTTTGGTGGGTTCAAGGCACCAAGATTATCATGGTACATTGGTTCTAGTACCATATATGTTAACTCCATGTCCTCTTATCACATCTCCATACTTAGCATGGGTATTCATGAAGTCCTCTTCTCACATTCCTTAGCTCGACATTTGACTTGGAAGATAAGTCAGATGTGGCATATAATCTTGAGCAGGGATGTGGCACGCATCTCCAATATAGGAATATATTCTCAATATCCCATGACTTGGAAAAGTAGTTAGATGGCCATGGTAAGCTGGTGTGTTCTCCCATGTGGTGTATGGGGCTTGGTAAGTTTGAATTGCAAAAAATTACCAAGGAAAATTACAAGGCTTTAAAACATACAATTTAATTGTCCCACATACATTTGATGAGCACAATATAATGATTTAATATCAAAGTAAAATAAATTCAAATATTAAATCAAGAGGTCAAGGTACCCCTCCTTAAAAAGAGAGTGTCAACCTTCGCTAACGGCCCTTAGTGAGCCAATAGCGAGGCACATGGTTCTCCATACGGCCGCCTGTCAAAGACTAGAGGCTAAAACCAAAGCAAACACCAACCAAATTTTTTTACACGAACATACATAAGCATACTACCACATGTCAATGGGTGATTGGTCCACTTAGTGTGTCCACATTGCAAGATGTCATCTTGCGACACCACATTTTTCTCCCTATTGTATCAAAACTTCAGCAAGCTTTATCTTGAGCATACGGTGTCCATTTTGCAAATTGTGAAAAGCACTAGAAAGCTCTCAATGAGCTCTACACTGTGCAAGAGGTTTCATCATGATTTGGAAAATTTTCCAAACTAAAATTTGGATCAGTAAAATAAATCACCAAATCTCTTGTAGTACCATAAATTATCTATTTAATCATGAACTAATTATATTAAAAGACTTTGATGTGATAAAAAGTGTTCACATTTATAGATAAGGAATTGGTAGTGTGGACTTATTTGTTAGTATGGGATTTTAAATCTTATAAATTGTCAAATGGACAAATACCATAGACCTACCTCCTCTTATCAATCATACTCTTAATGTGGAAGCTAATGATAATTATTTTTCTTTGTAATTATTATTAAACATTATCAATTATTAATGGGACGTAAATGTTATGGAGGAAATCCAGCTCCCAATTGTTGTTTGTTTATTATATTTATAAATTAATCATTATAGAATCAAGGAAAAGAGGAAAATCAAACAAGTACCATGTGACTCTTTAGCCAACATTAGATGAGGGTTTAAAGGTTGCTTTTAATCATTATATCACATAAAATGTCATTAATAGGATTAAACATTGCATTGATAACATAAGTTATTCAAGTTATTTTTTCCCTTTTTTTCTATTCAATGGAGAAAATGGTATTTATAGGAAAGGTTTTATCGTTGGTGAATCCATAGGAGGAGACTATCTCCAAGTTAAACGTACCTCCTATAAGGGAATGCAAATAAGTAATAAAATATGGAACATTCTAAAGAAAGGTGGTCTAAGTTTCTCAATTGAGAAGCTGAAAGGTTTAGACCCATGTTTCTCCACTAACTCATCAAATAATGGAATGTTATAATTTATATGATGAGAGGCACCACTTTGCAAGTATTAGAATAAAGTGTACCCTACATCATTTGTATGCCCATAGAAACCTTTTTAAAGGCATAACATTAAAGAATGAGGAAATCCATTATTTCTTCAAGAATAATGAGAGAATTCATGATTTGAGGATGGAATTATAATAACCATATTGCCAACACTATGGGGAGATTGATACATGAAAATTATGAAATATGTCATAATAGAAGGTAGATTAAGGAAGATTTACTCACATCACTTTTCATTTTCAATATATTTAGGCATAATAGGGTAATGAGCATTATGTTTTTCTTATTCCTGTCTCTAGATAGTTTATTTTCAAGTATCAATAAGAAAAAATGACATGTATGTTCACCAAGATCTCAGTTACCTACCCTTCAAAATAGATCAACCCTCTATTGCCCCTAAATTTGTAAACATTGGTACCTTGGATCTCAAACCTTTGGATAAAGTGAAGGGTTCTTTTAATAGTCCTACCAAGAGGAACCTATGATATAAATAAGGGGAGATAGATACATAGGAACATATTTCTATGGAATCTAGGGAGAAAACATATGTGGGTTTTGAATGGACCCATAATGGTGCTTCATCTTCAAGTGTGATTATTCACCTTGAGTGAAGTAAAAATAAAGCTAAGGTGAATTCCTTTAAAATCGATATTGAGTTGTAGTTAGGTATCCATGATGATGATCACATTTTTTCATCATTCTTAGATCTACCTCCACCCCTTTTCCTCAAAGGATAAAAATGTTGGCCTCTAATGGTGATCTTTGTGAGAGGATTGGTAAAGTGAAGATTGTAATTAATATCCATTTGGGTATTATGAAAGGGATTTTTAATGAAAATAATAAATTAAATAACTAAATAAATGAATTTCAACTCTAAATGGAAAAAGATATGTTGGATAATGTAAAGGAACCTCAAGATCAATGGGACTTATTATAAGATACTTATAAGATAAATGACAATCTGGATAATATTTAAAACAAGCTTAAGATAATAGAATAAGAGTTATAGATGGTAAGAGGAAAGTTAGAGGATGTCACTAAGATGAATAAAGGTAAATACATCAATAAAAAAAATATTTCAATAATATACAAGGAAAAGTAATTCTATAGACACTCATGATGGACCTGGAAGGAGGACAAGAGGCCAAAAGAAAAAGTAGGGGGGTGGAGAAAAGGAAAGAGGAGAACACCCTGACATACAAAATTTAGGATTTGAAAAAGTACTAGAAGGCGGTAGATAGGTTGAATTATTATTTTTTACATTATGGTTGTGTTATCTTTGTTA